>WAAB01025252.1:22254-86366 GCA_013389865.1 Piaya cayana
GAGGGAGGGAGACAAGGAAGGAGGGAGGGGGAGAACGAAGGAAGGAGAGAAGGAGGGAGGGAGAGGAGGAGGGAGAGGAGGAGGGAGAGGAGAGGAGGAGGGAGAGAAGGCGGGAGGGAGGGTGGGAGGAAAGAAGAAAAGGAAGGAGGAAGACAAGGAGGGAGGGAAGAAGGAACGGAAGGAAGAAAGGCGGAAGAGCAGGCGGCGCGATGGCGGGGCGCGGGGCCCGCGGCCGGGAGCAGCTGGAGCTGGGCCGGCTGGGCGAGGGGTCCTGCCCGCCGTCCCCGCCGCCCTCCGCCTGCTCGCGGCAGGCCTGGAGCCGGGACAACCCGGGCTTCGAGCCCGAGGAGGAGGCGGTGGCGATGGACGCGGAGTGGGGCGGCGGCGCGGGGCGGCCGCGGCGGGGGCGNGGGAGCGCCTGGCGCGGCGGCTGCGAGGTGAGGGGCCCCCAGCACCCTGCCCCTCCATCCCCTTCTTCTGCCCCTGCACCGCCGCCCCTTCCCCCGGCTGCGGAGCGGGGTCCCCGTGCTGCTGTGGCTCAGCTGCCTTAGCCTTCAGGCTTTCCTAGCAGAATTGTTTATGTTATTGTTTGTAGTCTCTTTTGCCGCTCCTCCCCCTCACCCACCCACCTCTTCGCTACCTGCCTTCTTTTTCCTCTACCCGCGCTCTTTCCCCACTTCCCGCCTGTCCACCCGCCGCTCCCCACGCACCCACATCCCCATCTCTGCCCTGGTTTTGTCCCCATCCCGCCCTCCTTTCCTTGCTCCGGGGCCCAGAGCTCTGCCCACCCCCCGCCCCGCTCTGTCTGCCTTCAGCGCAAGAGGTGGCGTTTGGACACGTGTGGCCCAGCACCAGGTCTTTGGAGAACTCGGGAAGAGCGCTTGCTTTTCTCTCCTTTCCAGCATCCAGTGAAAGAGGCTATGTGGGTGCTTTGGTGCTTAGAGTGGGATCGTGTTTGTTTCGTTTTGCTTTTCCGCAGTGCTCTGCCGTCCCTCGGAGCTGCTGCTGTCGCTGTCGCTGAACACACGCAGCTAGTGCTCAGGGACATAGTTTGACACCTCAGAGGAGCGTTCAGAGCTTGGGGTATTAATTCCGTGCTGAGCTGGCCCTGTACGCGGTTGATTTGACACAAAAAGAGAGAATGATGGCTGGGGAATTCTTTGGATTTGAGGATATGTAGCACACGTGAAAACCCCCTCTTCATTTTCAGACAAGCTTGAAATAGCAGTGTCAGATTGCAGGGATTTTAAACATAGGATTTGTTTGCCAGACAGTATCTGTATAGTTGTAAAGCTGCAGGAAACATCAACCATATTTAGCAAATATGCTTTCATCTTCTGATCCATGATTTTTCGGAAATTGTAGAAGTACTGTTACTTGCACAGCATCTGCTGAGATGTCAAAGCAAAGTCTGTTTAAACAGGGAGTTGTAAATTAGGCTATTGGATGTCCTGTATGTCTTCACTTTGGTTTTCATGTGCATTCAGAAATTATTTTCTGTAGTGATTTCTCTGACTTCACCTGTCTTGCACCAAAATTAATGACTTTTTGTTGCAGTGTTTTGCTTGGACGCAAGTCAGACCTGCAGAGGTCATGGAAGAGAGCATGTTGTCTTTACAGCAGATTTTACTGGGAGGATGTTCAGTGATCTATATCACTTCATAACAAGAGAACAGAATGGCCAGGAAAAAGAAATCCGTGATAATTATGTGTTATGCATGAGCATTGCTGTGTTTGGAGTCTTCAAAGGTGTGTTTAGTTCAGTTTGTCACTGAGACACCTAACTGCCTAGGAAAGGAGCTGTTTCACATGGAGAAAGTGGAGTCCTATAAAAATTTGTATCTAGACTGTTAAGGTGCTCCTTTTGTACTGGTTGTTCCTGGGTATCCTTTTAACCGTGGTGAGAAATAGTGCTGTTGGAACATGAAATGCATGTGAGCGTGACTTTGATAACTCTGCAACCTAGCATAAGGCTGCTGTTTAATCTCAGTTGTAATTTCTGCAGTAATACTTAAAACCAGCTGGTTTTGGTGCTGGTTTCTGAGTCATTTTAAACCTGAAAGCAGAGTTTAGTAACATGATTTATGTAAGGTTGGGGTATCTGCAGATGGAAAGAAAGTCCGTCAGGAAGATCCTGCCTCCCCCTGCCCCCAGGGGACCATTCTAATGAAGGCTGGGTAAAATTCTTTGTTGAATCAGTAGTTTGTGTGCATGTATGACTTAGGGTTGGTTTGGGGCAGAATAAGATTGCTTATTTTTAGTATGCTTTTTTTCTGTTTTTGTAAGCTTATTCATTGGTTTTCACCTTTGTCAGCTGAGCTAAAAGGAATTTGGGTTTTGTTGAAGTTACGTGCTGTGCTGAGCTGAGTGAGTGCAGGTGATCCTTCAGTGGCATGAGCCACATCAGGAGATGTTCTGTCCCTGCTTTGATAGGTAGATATCTTGCCTGTCCTGCTGCCTAAAAGCAATGTATCTTGGACTAGAAGAAACAGCTTGAGAGGTGATGTGTGTACGTAGCTTGCATTTTTCTCGTTTCAGGCTGGAGGTGAGGACCACCTTTCACATGATAACATGCATCCTTTCAACTGTTGTGATTCTCTTTTCACTATTGGCTGTAAGCTTATTGCAGTTACACACTCCTGCAGTGTAAGATACAAAGGGAATATATTTAATAGTGGCTGTGGGCCAAGTTGCCTCTTGCTGTTCAAGGCAGCAGTGAACACTGATAGTGTTCTGATTTTAGCTGTAAAATGAAAAGACTTTTTTTCATGTTCTAGAAATGTTTGGAGTGGATTTATCCATGTGGTTATTATCCACAGTTTCTGTTGATTTCTGACCTGCATATGCTTTGTGTTTATAGGCAAGTGTAGCTAAAGTTGCTGTAGTAGATCCTTTTCTGGCTCTTTCATGTGAATATTGCCATTTATTCATGGGCATACCAAATAGCTAGGTGTGACTTCTGTGCTGTGGAGGTACTTCAGAGCGCGATTGCTGCCAATATAGTGAAAGGGTTGATTTCAAGCCTGAAATTAATATAGGGTACTTGAAGGACAGCTGAGGCTTTAATACTCCCGAGAGCACTCTGTAATTCTTTTGACATCTCATGGATAACCATGAGTACCTTGAATGAAAATGGCGAAGACTGAAAATGGCAACCCTGGTACTCAGTTTTATTTCAAGATGACTAGAGGAAAGCTGGCATGGATTTATTTAGTGAAATTCTGTTTCACTAGATGGAGTTCTAACATGAGTGATGAATCCTTTGGATATCAAAAGTGTTTGTGTTATCATGGCTAAACAAGTTGTTACTCATCAGCTGAGGGATACTGAATGACAGTTTACTGTTTTTCTTACCAGTTGTGAAATACAAATGCTTGCACAGAAGATTTAAGGTAGTGGTATTTTGGAAATTGCAACCATCAGGGAGGCTGTAACAGAAGTTGCTGAGTGAATAGGAACTTCAGACTATCTGTATTTTGGATTCTTCCCTTTGTGAATTCTTTTCAAATTCTAACGTTTGCGCTTCTGAAGTAGCTGTAGTCCCTCTCCTTTTGCACATCTTTTCAGCAAACGTCCCAGGTGCTGGGGGCAGAGGAGGGCATGGCTGTTCAGCTCTGTTAAGGAGAAAGTCATCAGAAGTTGTAATGGGTAAGAGCAAGGTCCATTGCCAGAGCTAGGCTGGAGAGGTGATCTTCTCAGACCTGCACTTGGTCACCCAGTCCTCCTGTGTCCTTACACGCATCAATAGTAAGGAGTGTATTTAGGGCCTTTCATGAAAGGTTTTCTTGGTTATTGTTAAATGGAAGTGTCATATATAATTTCCAGTCACTCATTAATTGTTACTTTCATGAAGAATGCATCATGACGTTTTTATTGAATAGAACTAGTGCATGCTCCAATTGTATCTATCTAAGGAAAGTGGACTAAGGATTGTGGTGCTGTGTTTTATCATTGTTTTGGGATGAAGCATCTGCCTGAGTGTCACTTTCCTTCCTGCAACCCCTTTCTTCCCCTAGCATGTGAATTTCTTTGTAGGCAGATTAGTTAGTGGTATGTACCTTGGCTTGAGGGCCTTCAGAACTTAAGTCTGTTATGTAAATCTGAATTACTTTATCTGCATTCTATACCTTATAAACTTGGCTTTATAATTATGTAGGGATATGTGTGTAAGTACGTATACATTTTATATATACTGCATGTATATGTATGTGTATAGAATATCTTATATCTGTGAAAGGTTTTAATTTCCTGTGTTTGCTCACAAACGATTTTTTTACTCTTAAGTTTAAATTTCATCTATGCTTTATTTGCATTTGATCATTTTTTTTGACATCTCTTCTGAGTTTGTATACTATTCAGGTGATTTGTTTGGGCTGCAGTATAAGCATGAGAGAAGTGTTAGTTGCAGATTTGTTGATAAATGAAAGAGACAGATTTTGTCAAGTAGTTCATTAATAGCAAATTTATATAAGGAATTAACTGAAAATGATTAATTGAGGGTAGAAAGGAAATGCTTTTGGTGCTTGCAGCAGATGCCAACTTAAATCTAGCACTTCTTACTGCCACTGTTCTTGATGCATCGAAACCATTATTCTAATATGGCAAAAAGGGGAATGATGTATGCATCTTCTGAAAACGTGACAGCTAATGAGTGCTTCAAGCCAGCTAATTAACAAATCCAGAGTTCGTTTAACACCAAGATCATTGTATCATTTCTGGTGTGATGTTTTTGCCTTTTTTTTCCCTTCACATGTAACTTTCTGCTCATTACTCACTCCTAACAATATTCTAATATGACAGAATTTGAGCTTGCAACATTTTCTGCTCACCACTCTTTTTATTAGTGAGTAATATGCTGACTGCTGGAACTTGGCTCTCCCACCATCTCTGCTCACTGCCTGTTCCAGCCGTTTCTTCCTCTCTTCTGTAATGTTTTCCTACCTTTATTATGAGGGTTCCTAGTGCAATGTAGTGTTGAATTACAGAGTGAATTNGTTATGAGGGTTCCTAGTGTTGAATTACAGAGTGAATTTGTTGAGTTCTTTAGTACTAGTGACTGTATAAGTGGTCTTGTTTCTGTGTTTCTGTCTTCAAGAATGACCCAATGGTGAGGATTTGGCATTCTGCATAGTAAAGCTGCAGTCTTTATCTGTAAATTTTGAGACTTAGCCTTAAAGAACAGCTTTGAAATAGCTTTCTTGTTTTAGAGGCTGACACTAGTGAAGGTTATAATTAACTAATTAAGGACTTAACAGAGATAAATGCTTAGACAAGATAAGTGCTTGTTGTGCCTGCTAGAGAAGTTTCCTAGTTGACTTTGTGGTTAGGTCACAACTTAAAAATGTGTTGGCTGGAAGGCTTGTAAAAACATCTGACACATAGGGTTTTTTTCTCTGAATAAAGGTCATATTTGCAGGTAGAGGGAAGAGCTTCCATATTCCTAGCTCTTTGTTAGCAAATGAAGTTCTGCAGCAGGCAGATTAGCCTTTTGCCTGTCTTAGTCTTGCAACAGTGTTTGCAAAGCAGCAGTTGTCACTTATTATCATTTTATAGCTTATTTTGTCTATTCTTTGTTGATGTTCCATTTGACTTTAAATTACTGTGGTATGTTTGATGGATCCAAGATTTTTCTCCTAGGGAACTGGAGGTTACTTCATTTCCATCTGCTAGGAGCATGAAGGACGTTTTGGAACGTTGGTTGTTTAAAATACCTGAAAAGGAAAAGAATGGAAGTTTGGCACTGTTCTGTAGAAGTGAATCTTTATTTTTATATGCTTTCTCTCCTACTGTAAACTAAAGTCGAATCACCTTGGTTTATTTGGACTTAAATGAAGACAAGTGCTTTGAAGGTAGCAGTTCTGGGCTGAGCATCAGCAGCTATTCCCAGCTTTTTTCCCATTCTGCATTAGGCACATGAAATAATTATGGTGGTTACTTCATGGGGGTTTTTTTGTTTGCAGATGGTTGTTTATTTTAGTGACTGTACTTAAAAGATCATTTTGCTTTTCTGGTACCCTTTTGAAAGGGATCACCAAAGTACAATAACTCGTATTACACTGTCTTCTTGAGAATGTCAAGTGTATTATTGTGAGGCCAGTGACTGGCAGAAATAGTTCAGCTAATGCAGTTGCCCATTTTGACAGCTAGATGCTACTAGTGTTTCAGTGGTATCTCTTTGTTGTACAAGGAAAGAAATTGTGTAGAAATACTCATCAAGATCCCTGCTGTCTCTCTCTTGGCCTTGCCTTGCCTTTTTGGGAGAGGAAGGTTACAATTTGTTTTCTTTATAATTTTTTTGACTGACATATCCTCCTTTCAGGTTGAAAGTTAATTGAGATGTCAAGTAAAGATTCAGTACTGAACGTGCATTTTCATTTGTCAAATAATGCTTTTCATATTAAAAAAAATCCAAAACACTGCACTACGTTTCTTGAAGGGTTGCTGTCTGAGAGTGTCAGATTCTGTTACAGTTCTGTAGAGCGGTTGTTACTAAATTATTATGGTAACTTGTAATAGCTATTAATACCTTGTCCCTTGTTCAGCCAAAGGGCAACCCAAAGCAATTGTCCTTTCTTGAACTTGGATTGGTTTAAAATCCATAGAACGTGCAGCAGACATGACATGGATTAAACTTTCAAAACCACTTCACTAATTGGGTCACTTGTTATCTAGTGTCAGACTTCTGTGTATAACAGTTATATATGTTTTCCTTTAAGGTCTATGGGGAACAAGGCTCATGGAAGAAAGCAACACCAGCAGAGAGCGATACCTGAAAAGCGTTTTACGGGAGTTGGTTACATACATGATTTTCCTTGTGGTCTTATGTGTCCGTAAGTATCGTTCAGCATTAGTGCACCAGTTCTGTACTACCTGCTTGCTGTCTGTGGTTCCAGAATGAAAGTTGTTTCAGTGATGATGTGGGAGAACTAATGGGCAGGTGTGGAGGCAAACATTTGTAATTAAAAATTTCTTGGTTCTGCACTTGGATTGATGATTGGGATTGAAAATACTGAAACTTTCTGTGCCTTAACAGGTTTTGAGTCTTTAAGCAGGATGCTAATACACTTATTCTTTCTAGGGAGCCTTTTATATGTTGTACACATTGCAGTGTAATGCTCTGCTATGCATTTTGAAATCAATAAACAGACCTGTTTTCTGTGAAAAGTAGGAGTTAGTCATCTGGGACAAAAAATTAAATTACTTAATTCACATTTATCACTGAGCTTGTGCACAGATCATTCTAAGAATAAAAGTTATTGATGCTAAAAAGGCAGAGATAATGCTAGCTACTTAGAAATACCTAATAATCTGTGTTTACACGATGCTGGATGTTTTCAGTCCATCTGCAGCATATGATACATACACACACATTCAAGTATATGTGGGTCACTGCTGGAGACTTTCATGATTTAAGTGTGTCACTTATTTTGTTGTCTCTGATATTGTATGAAGTACCTTAACACTGTAGAATGCAGGACAGAGTAACGTTCAACCTACTTTTTTTTCCCTTTCTTTTTTGAATTTGGTTTTTAAGTAGGTGATTGCTTTTGAGGTAGGTGCTCTAGAATCAGCACAGAGGGTAACATTAGTAGATTATACTAAATACAGACATAGCATAGAAGTGAGGAGCTTGATGCATCTCCAGTCTCTCACACAGTGATGTTCCTGTACCCAGATGGAGTTTAAGGAACCTGAACTGAGTTAGCTGTTCTTTACTCAGGGTAAATATCTTGATGGTGCTGGAGCACAGACAGTACAGGGTGTTTATCAGAGGCCTCACATGGCACCGTGAGCAGTTGGGCTATTATAACATAATGGTTCTGAGAGTGGTTGTCTTTTCTGGTGTTTGGAAATTGAAGCCCGTATACAATTCTATTTCAAGATTTCTGGATTTTTTTTTAAATTTTAACAGTAAAACAAACACATATTTGTATATTAGCACAAAAAAATAGCAAGACAATGTGAAATAAGACTTACTAAGGAGTTGTGAAATAGATGTTTTGTTTTGTTACTAGGAGGAATAACAACAAAATATGTGTGCATAAAGTTAGTATATCTGCGGAAAACCAGTATATTTCAAGCCTCTATTTTTTAATGTGAGCAATTCTGTCCAAAATGCCTGAAATGTTAAGTGTCACTTAAATTGCCATGTTTGATCACTTGTAGTTGTACAAGGTGATGGGTTTGGCTTTTGTGAGGTATAATCTTGGAGTGGAAAAAAAACAGTGCAAAACTACACAGTAGACTGGTTCCAAGAGCAAATCCTCCTTGCTCGTCCAGAGTAGAGTTACTGAAAAACTCCAAGACCCCAAACTTTATGCCATTGACACAACTATTTGGTGTTGTATTGCAAGCATGGTTGTATACCAGATATAACGGTTCTTTCCTTACCTGCGTCATTTCAGAATGCTTAGTGCAGGTTTATGGACAAAATGGTGTAACACTGCTTCTGGCTGGTATGCTGTAGTACCAAGAGAGGTATATCAGGGAGAGACCTGAATTAAAGTAAAGTAAAATTGATTTCAGTGGGAAAAGTTTGACTACAGGCTGTTCACAATTTGTTTTGCTATAGAAAAAGATTTTGGGGAACAGAATAAAGGAAAAGTATAGTGTGTATAGATATTGCGAACTCATTAATATCTTTTAAAGTACTGTCCTCTGTAGTTTTATGCTTAAACTGTGGGACAAACTGGTCTGTGGCGTGATGTGCCTGAGGATGGAGTTTACCAATGCAGGCTGAGTGCTACTGGAATTTCTTGTACTCTGGTGTTTTTGAGAGTACATATTTAGAGAGAATCCAGCTACTGTATAACCATAGGATGCATTCCATGTGCCACTGCACAACTGCATTAAAAGTAGTTGTTGTTCTCCAGTTGCTAAAGAAAAGGTGTTTTCTTCCCTGTCAATAAAACAGTTCTGTAAAATTGTGAAAACTAATGGAGATTCTTCAGTGTAGACTTAATCTTTTAAGATTGTCTGAGTTTTAGCCATAAAATGGTTTTAAGTATTTATAGGCAGTATCAGAATCAGTGCCGAAGACTGTGCTGTCAAACCATCTTGACTTTGTATGTCATTTTATAATTTATTCTCTGTGGTCCTTAGCCAAATACTTGGCCCAGTATGAAGAAAACTAGTAACACCAGTCATATGTTTTCATGGGAGGGAGATTCTCTTAGGAGCACTGCACATCTTGGATGGAGTTCCTTTGTCTAACTGTAAGTGAGGATGTCATTTGCAGTGCCTAGTGGTATCTTGATTAGCCATCATTATCTGCTCAAGCAGGGCATAATTATTCTGGGGTGTTGGTGGCATCCTTGCCAGCTCTCTATGGATGCCTCTCTTCAGGCCGTCTTTGTTTTTCTAGAGGTTAGCTTTTGTAGAAGTATTAATAATAGAATGAAGCATGGAAAGGACAACTGAGTATTTTAAACTGATTGATCAGTTCATTCTCTGCCGCTGTTTGTATTTTGGTCACAGTTGACAGACAAATACGGCTTGGTGTTGTTTTTCTGAAGCTTAAACTTCCCAGCACAAAATCTGTACAAATACAGCCTTGTGTATTCAATCTACAAGGAAGTAGTTTCTCTTTTTCTTCTCTCCCTATCCCCCTTTACCTCTCAATCATTACCAAATCTTTTGCAGTGACTTATGGGACAGTGAGTTCCAATATGTACTATTATACAAGAGTTATGTCTCAACTCTTCCTGGAAACACCTTTATCAAAAATGGAGAAAACTGATTTCAAAACTTTGTCCACAATGGATGACTTCTGGAAGGTAATCTAAATACAGTTTTTTATTTCTCTCTTCCTGTGATTTGTGTGTCCTGTCATGGCCTGTAAATTTAACTGCAGACTCTTTTTTCTTGAGATGGGGGTTGTGCGCAAAGATCTTTTTGTGCACAGTGTCAAAGCTATGGAACAAAGTAAATGTGAACATTTAGAACCTAGGTAGTGCTAGTGGGGCAGGATAGGGAAAGGTTGGGTTGTGCCTTTGGAGGACAGGCAGCAGTAAGGCCCTTGCCTTAATATTCGAAAAATCATCAATTCGAAAAATCAATCATTCTAACATGTCCACACAATAAAGAGTTATAAAAATAGTGCTGGCAACATGTAAACTAAAATTTTCTCTTCCTCCTCAGTTCGCAGAGGGCCCTTTGCTGGATGGTCTTTACTGGGATATATGGTACAACAACAGAACCATGGCAGAAAACAAAAGCTTCATTTATTATGAGAACCTGCTCCTAGGGGTGCCACGCATTCGGCAGCTGAAAGTAAGAAATGGTTCATGCTCAATACCTGAAGATTTAAAGGATGAAATCAAAGACTGCTATGATGTCTACTCTGTAGCTAATGAAGATACTGCTCCTTTTGGGCTTCGAAATGGAACAGCGTACGTAGTACTTGATTTATGCCAAATTACACAACAAGTTGCTTAGCAGAGACAACTCTGCGTTTGCTGTGTGTTCTGTCTAAAGCTAGGTAAATCCAGAGAAGCTGCCAGTTCTACTCATGGAGAAACCGTACTGAACTTGGAGAGGACTGTGCTTTTGCTGCAGTTGAGTTTAGGTGCTGTCATTGTGCCGTTGGTAGCTGTTACACATGGGAGACGTCTTGTGGTCCAAGTGCAGCACTGCAGCTCATGAGTACTGGTGGTATAATTCCAGAGTGTATTACTGCCGTGGGTTTCACTGAGTTGCCTTCCCTGGCTAAAAGATGGGAATAGCACTGCCTCTTTTGGAAGACAATGTGTGCAATGAACTGTGAAGGGTTTTGAAGATAGGATGTATCTATGTAAACACCAATTTTCTTTGCTTTTCCTGAGAGCATATTCTATGTGAGTGGATTTTCACAATTAAGATATTTGTGAGCCATGTTTCTATCTTAATTTTGCTGCGTTAGTCAAAGGAACTTTGTTAGCTCTTTCTTTAAGGTACAAGCATCATAAAAATTCCTAAAGCTCTATGAGTGGGGACTTTTTGGTTAGGTTTTGTTGGTGTCTTATTTTGTTGATTTTAAGTTGAAAGCGGAAAGACTAATGTGCTGTGTTTCCCATCTGAGCTAGCTGGACATATACCAGTGAGAAGGATTTGAATGGGAGCAGCCACTGGGGCTTGATTGCCACATACAGTGGAGCTGGTTATTACCAAGACCTCTCAAGGACCAGAGAAATGACAGCTGTGCAGATTGCTGGCCTTAAGAACAACCTGTGGCTGGACAGAGGGACCAGAGCAGCTTTCATTGATTTCTCAGTATACAATGCAAACATCAACCTGTTCTGCGTTGTCAGGTATGAATAGAACCGTGATAGTGTTCAAATTGCACACTGTAGGTTGTAGACCTCAGGTTTTCTTGTGATTGCTTTGTTTTGAGGACACAGGTAAACACATATTTTGTATCAAGGAGGCAGACAACCGAAGTGGCATGTCTGTCTCTCCCTGTCAAAGGAGTATGAGGCTGCATGTGGTGGGTGCACTGCATCATCTGAACTGCATTACCTGAACATTCCTGATTCTGCAGCAGTTTGGGTGCAGTTTGCAGGTGACCTCCCTAGTGGTTGACTTACTAAAGTAAATAGGTGGATATATAGCATCAGTCTTTAGTTTAGACAACCTGAAACTAAGGCAGCTGAAGACAGATCTTTCTGTCTCGGTTTTCTTACTGTTTCTCAAATGCTTTGGGTTTTAGTCAAATTTGAGTGTGCTCCAGTTTACACCTTCTGTTCTATGTAGGGTCCTCTCTGAGCTGTATATGGTCTTTGCCTGTTTCCATAATATGAATAATTGTGTAAATAAAACTGTCTTTTAGTAGTGCTTTTTATTGATAGAGTGTAAATTAATTTTTTCTTTGCCTTTTTTAAATGCAGGTTGTTAGTGGAGTTTCCGGCAACTGGAGGCCTTGTTACCTCTTGGCAGTTTCAGCCTGTGAGGCTGATTCACTACATCTCCACTTTTGATTTTTTCTTGGCAGCCTGTGAAATGGTATTTTGTCTTTTTGTTCTTTATTACACGGTGGAAGAGATCTTAGAAATTCACATTCATAGACTGCTCTACTTCAGAAGTCTCTGGAATTGCCTTGATATCCTTATCATTGTGGTAGGTAATCTTTATGATAAAGATAAAATTGCTTCCCAAAATGTGTTTTGTGGAAGATGTTAATTAATGGTCATTTATGCTGGTAAGGCCATCATTAGTAATAGCAGTTGCAGACTATAGGGCTGTTCAGTCTGCGTATGACAATTTTAGTCTGTGTTGTAACATCAGTCATTTTTGCAAACTTGCTTGTTCTGTCTTGAGTGGTTTTAACTGTCGTGTCCTGGTGAAAGGTTTAGAGTACTTGATGCTTTTTCAGTTTTTATCTGTAAAGGCAGAGCCATTACAAGAGGTAACAAATACCCCCTTATTTGTCTTCTGCGTATCTGATACAGACTATTGCAGTGGCTTTCCAGTAAGCAAATAATTTGCTTTAAAATAGTGATTTGCATTGGAGGAATGGGGTTGGAATATGTTTGCAACGAACCACAAAGAGATTTAATGGGGTATTGAAATACTTAGCTACTCATACCAAATTTAAAGAAGTATCTCTAAACTGTGGAGTACTAGCAGCTGTCAGGGCTGCTTTCTTGGTTAAGTGAACAGTTTTGCACATTGGTAATTTCAATGTAGCAGAAAATCTGAGATTTTAATTTAAAGCTACATAATAGTTACATAAACATTCTGTACTTACATGGAGCTGTGCTTACCAAAAGTAAACAAAGCCAGTGGTGCTGAAACAGTTCCAGTCCCATGCTAGTTTTGTATCTTCAGGCTTTGATGAATCGAAGGTTCAGGTTATACTGGAAAAGTCATAGTTGCCTCACAGCGCTTTGTAATTGAAGAACTATTTTACAAACACCATGTTTATGTGAACTGTGTGCTCTTTGTGATACTTCACAGAGGAGGGAAATAAGATGCTGTTCTGTTAGTTAAGTGTATTCAAGCATGAGTATAAAATGCAGTTCACACAAGGGTCAAATTTGATGTTTATGCCTTGTCTGAGGAACGTTTACATTTTATATAATGTACTTTATAACTTTCTGTATGTTGTGAAGTGATCACTACACTAATAAAAAGCATGTTTGCAGAGGTCAAGGCAAGAACCTTACCTGTATAATAAAGCAGCAGCTTCTGTGCTGTACTCTGGGCCGTACTGGTCAGTCTGTACTCTGGAGAAACTCTAGTACCTTATTGACTTCTACCATCTTTCTGCTATTAGCTCTTTTTCACTTTTGTCTTTCTGAGTTGTCACTTTCTTTCCTTCTGTTTCCTTCTCCGTGACAGCTTCATTTTTTGAGCCCACTAGGCTCCATTGTCGTCTTGTTCTTCAGCTGTGGCAAGGAGAAGATTTCTAAATCCGCGTGCTCCTAGGCTATTTGCCTGTAGTCTAGGACTATAATGGTTTTGTTGAGAAATGAATTTCCTGATCTGTCCAGAAATTCTAGTTTGGATCCTATCTCAAAAAGCAGCCACTGGGCTGTTAAACTTCCCGAGTGAAAGGTGGTGAAACAGGAACCAAAGTGCCAAAGTGATCAGTGATTGCTAACCCTGAAGGACTGTGAGAAGCTTTCATCTGTGATTTAGTCTAGGTTCTGTACAGTCCCTAGCTGTTACTTTTGGAAGTTTAGCTCTGTAGCCAGGACACCTTGAAAATATTTTTGCTTTTACTTAAAGCTGACATTATGGTAGTGCTATAGATAATGTGAAGTTCCTCATGTCTTTATATGACTGAAACAGTTGTTTTAATACCCCTGTCACCTTTCATGTATTTGTATGTTTCTTTTGCACTCAGCTCTCTGTGGCAGCTATAGGGATTAGTATCTATAGAACATCAACTGTTGATATGGTCCTGAAGAAGCTGCTGGAAGATCAGAACTTGTTCCCCAATTTTGAACCTTTGGCATATTGGCAAATGCAATTCAACAACATTGCTGCAGTCACTGTGTTTTTTGTCTGGATTAAGGTAACTTCAAGACACGCATAATTTTCCTAACATTAGAACATAAGCAGTATCTGAGTGTTGCATTATATTTTTATTTGAGGTTTAGTTGTGTTTCTCCTAAAATTTATCATGCTAGAAAGTCAGAGCACAGGGGTAATTTGTTGCTGATTAAAAGCTAGGTTATAATTTGGTCATAGGTTTAGTCAGCCCTTATAATTGCGAATTACTAGAAGGATTGGTAAAGCTAGTTCAGTTCATTTGAAAACTAGATATGTTGCTTTATTTTAAATTTAATTTCTCTGTTTTGCTGTGTCCTTTCTAGTGATACTTCTTTTTATACCTGTACTTACTTTCCTGGCCTCTGTAAAGAGTTGCAGGGAAACATTTAGTTAAATTCTCTAATGGGGGAAAAAATACAGTATGTGAATTTCTACTATGATACTCCAAACTGGTACTTAGGTTATCCAGCAAGTTAGCTAATCTTTCATTGTTTTACAAGAGAAAGTTGCATCTAATTTTTGCATCATGACTTAGGAAATAAAGTGGCTCATTACAAGATCTAATGGTAAACTGCAGAGTGACAGAATAATGTGGGTTGGAGGGGACCTCGAGAATTCTCTGTTGCGGCCACCTGCTTGCACAAGATGAACTGTGACATCATCTTTTTTTTCCCATTTTACTACTTAATAGCTAACATCTTCATTGAAAGGAAAGAAAAATAAATAAAATTTTGGAAGTATTTTGATTACACTGCTGTGAAACCAGTGTGCCAAATAGAGGAGTGAGAAGCCAACCAAACAAACAAAACCCCATACCCAACCCAAAAATTGGTGTTCTCACAGACTTTTCTTTAGATTTCAAATCTCAGTGTTTTTA
The DNA here is from genome assembly GCA_013389865.1 of Piaya cayana. Classification (NCBI taxonomy): domain Eukaryota; kingdom Metazoa; phylum Chordata; class Aves; order Cuculiformes; family Coccyzidae; genus Piaya; species Piaya cayana. Next base: position 37,106 of record WAAB01025252.1, read on the forward strand.
GGAAGTGATGTTATTTCTAGGTGTGAATTAACTTTGTCTCCTGTCAAATCCGTTAAGACATTTCATGTATGAAAAGCTGGACAGCAGTTGTGTTAAGAAATTGTGGTGTTCCTTGTCTTTACAGTTGTTGTTTTTTTTCTCTTTTAATAGCTTTTCAAATTTGTTAACTTCAACAGAACGATGAGTCAATTATCCACTACCATGTCTCGCTGTGTCAAAGATGTCATTGGCTTTGCTATTATGTGTTTTATTATTTTCTTAGCATATGCTCAGTTGGCTTATCTTGTCTTTGGCACTCAAATTGATGACTTCAGCACTTTCCAGGGCTGCATGTAAGTACAAAAATAAAAACTGCAAAGAATTTCTTAGTACTTTGGTAAATGGATTTAGTTGCCTCACTGGAGGTAACCAAACAAATCTTATGACATTCATCTAAACAGATAAGCTGCAGACATAGCACTGTTGATGTAGCTCAGTAGCAAATGAGTTTTAAAATAGCATTTTTAGTTTAAAGAGTGTCTTTACTCTGAGGTTAAAAATGTAAAAAGTAACTACAGTTAGATCAATGAGCAAAAAATGGCAGTTATGGTTGGTGAAAGTGACATGATTTTTGTAACAGTTGACCAGTCACATTCCTAGACAAAACAAGAACTTTTTTCTTCACCAGTGAATGATTCTGTGCTTACTTATGTTTGTAATGCTTACTGAAACATTGTATGGGTAATAGTGCCCTGTTCCCGTCAGTACGTGTGATTGGTTGATTCACAAATGGGGTCTGTCTTAGACAACCAACTAGTAAATTTGTAAGTAATTGCTGGAATCCAGGAGAGGACATAGATATTAAGTCTAAGGTTGTTATTTTTTTCCTTTATTGATTTGGTACAACATAACACAATTCTAACTGAAGTAGTTAGGAGTTTGTTCAGTTATTGAATTTCCCCTGCCCTCTTACACTAAGGCAGAGTTATTTCTTGTAGAGAAGCAGAGGAACTTGAAATGCTGATGGTGTTGTGCAATGCCAATCCTCTCCAGCTTTGGCACTGGAACAGACTGCCCAGGTTGATGTTTAGGGCTGTGTGTGAGAGGCAAAAGGTATAGGAGAGGGACAGGAGTGAGTCTTAAAGCTTTGCAATGGTAATTATTGGTTTTCTCTGCTTCCTGTTGTCCTTGTCAGTTGTGACCAAACGCCAGAAGACCCTAGTTCTGTTCCATGAGTGGCGTCTACAGGTTTGGTTATGCCAGGACATGGGCTTGAGGCATTGACAACTGCAGTGCCTGATAAAGTGTCGTAGTAGTGCAGTCCTCTCTGCTGCCTGTCAGTCAGGCTGTTAGTGTGAAATAAGTCAAGAATTCTTGCACAGCTCCAGAAGTGTTTGGGTTTTTTTCAACTTCTGGATGTGTTTTGTTTTTTAAGATTTACTCAGTTCCGCATCATTTTGGGAGACTTCAACTTCACAGAGATTGAAGAAGCTAATCGAATTTTGGGACCAATTTATTTCACTACATTTGTGTTCTTTATGTTCTTCATTCTTTTGGTATGTACACCTTTGTTTATGTGAGGTGGGTAGGTGGCACTTTATTTTTCTTTCAAGTAAATTGCCATTTTTGCATCTCTTGTTCTTTGATTCCTACTGCAGCTTGGGGCTTATTTTTTATAATGGTGAGTGTGCAGTCCACATAGGGCCCTGACTGCTTCCTGGCCAGTGACTGCACTCCTTGTTTTTTTATTTGATTTAAAATAGATTTACATTGTATGATTATTCTCTTTCCACATTGTGATTTTTTAAAATGATTTTTTAATTATTATTATTGTTGTAAACAAATTTTTATTTCTACAGTCTGAATTATGCTTGACTGGCATACACGGCAAGCCTGTACCTTAAGGTGAAAAGTAGATGTAATGTTCTATACAAACTCTTAGTTTATAAAGTGCTCTCATGAGTGGTAGGCTACTTCTGCAACAGCCTACTTCATTCATGAAGCACACACCTCGTCTGCTAGAAAAGCCTCATTCATCAGCAGTGCAGCAGCTTTCAGACCTGTGGGTTTGCCTGCAAAGGCCTCTCTCTACCCTCTCTGCCTTCTGCAGGGCAGAGTTGGGCCTGTCCTTCTCAGCTTCCCAGTGCAGATTACCTGTATACTTACTTTCTGACAAGCGATATTATAAGAAGCTCAACTTACTTGAGAGGCAACATGTAGGCATGATTATCTGCCAGATACATTGAGTATATTGTGAGTGAGTACTCATTTGTATTCTCTCTGTAAATACTGGTATTCAAATCATATTACAGACTTGCTCATAATTTATAAACAAAAAGTAGAAGGGGGAGACCTCTCTCTCAGAAACCCAGGAAACCAAGTAAATTTTGTTGTTGTTGATGTTGATATAAGGAAAGAGCCCCAGTGTCTTGTCTGGATGTAGTCTTCAGTTAGTTTGGTACTGGCATTAGCATATAGTCAACTTGTTTCTGATGATATCACCAGACAGAAACTGTTATGCGAGCAAGAATTTCTCAAACTGTTTCCAAAACTGTACACCTTTTGTGGATCTGATAAGGTGGCAAGCATTAAAGCAGAATTTTATTAACCTTAAAGCGATACAGTGGTCCTGTAGCATTGTGACTTTTAGAGTTTTTAATGACCCTGATGCTTAATGAGGCTTTTTATTATTCTTAGCGATAAGGAGAAATGACACTTAAATATTATTTGTGTGAGGTGACAGAAGACTTTATATTGACTATTCACTAGTAAGGAAGCAGAGAATCTTAAGTACTCAGTAGGATGGACCAGTAGTCAGTTGGAAAATGTGTGTCACACTGTCTGAAGAAGCACATGAAACGAATATGGTGTTTCCTTTGAAGCATCTCATAAAATCCAGAGGAGTAGACTAGGCTAGTGTCCAGCAAGGGAAAGAAATATGTTTTTCTTTAGGAACAGCAGAGAAACACTGGAGTATGAAGACACAGCAAGTTATTCGAAATACTCATTATAATTTGTGCTTATTAATATCTGTTTATCTTTTATTTGGTTGGAGTGAAATGTTACTGTAAGTTCCTTGAGACTAATCTGAGACCTGGAAACTACATTAAGAATGATGGGCAAAAAGCACCAACTCTTAATGTTGGGTGACTGAAAGCAAAATAGACAATAGCCAAGTTATCTGTTATTTCTCTGGCTTTGGGCAAGAATGCATATAGATACAACACTGGAAGATTGTTCTCCTAAAGCATTTTTTTTAAGACCGGGAGGAAATAGGGTTTAACACTACCTTTGCATGAGAGTAGCATGCCAGTAAGTTGAGTAATTCTTTCTGAGTTTGGATGTCCAGCTTGCAATTCAATCATGTTTGCTTCATGCTCTGAAGGACCCTTTTAGTAATAATAGCACGGCTCAAGTAAATCATAGGTTTGGCACAGGATTAATGAGAACATTTTTTTCTCATTTGTTTGGACAAGTGACTGAACTTTTTTCAGAGTTAGTGGCATACATGCCAAGTGTCTGATTTTAAGCTTTTTTAATCTTTAGTCTGAAATACAACTAAGGCTGTAACTAGGTAAGAACGCTATGTTAATGGTGGTTGTTAAATGATGAATAGTTAACTTGTGTCCTCAAGGCAGTTTTGTTGCCAGCTGTGTTGCCTAGATTAATTCACAGGTGTTACCTGAATAAGTTTGGGCTTGTGAGTAGAACATGGCTTATTGCCACCTCTGTGTGTATACATGAACTCTCTCTGGAAAGTAATTCTCCAGTTATTAACACAACCAGTAGGCTTGATTAAAAGTTGTTCATCACTGCATCATATTTCAATATCTCAAACTCTTGATGTTAGTGTTCTTTAAACAACTCACAATATTATCCTGACTCCTTTTAAAAAATTATGTAGAGATGATGAAGGTTGTGGGAGAAGTAGGACTTGACTTCTGAAATTTTTAAGTGGGCTTTTTCATTTCTCTCACAAACAGAACATGTTTCTGGCCATTATCAGTGATACATACTCTGAAGTCAAATCAGATATGGCACAACAGAAGGTGGAAATGGAACTGTCTGACCTTATCAGAAAGGTAAAAGTTAATATTTTGTTTGCCTGCCATCTCATTCCTCACATCTGAAATTACTTCATAAATGCTGTGCAAATCGTATAAATCAGGTGTCGGCAGTTGATGAGAATGCAGATATCTTAGTTAAAATAAATGAATCTGAGCTGAATGTAAATTAAATGAATGAAAACTTTCCATCACAACGTATTTTAGTCATCTGAGACTTTGCATCTAATGATCACCCTGCTGAATGTCACATAGGATTTGTCTTTGCAAGTCAGAAGAGGCCAGCTCCCTCCTTTCAGGTAGGTAGAGAGCAATAAAGTCTTCCCCTCAGCCTCCTCCTCTCCAGGCTGAACAACCCCAGTACTCTCAGCCACTCCTCATAAGACTTGTTCTCCAGCACCTGGGTAGATGCGGTGCTCAGGGACATGGTTTAATGGCAGATAGGAATGGTTGGACTTGATGGTCTAAGATGTCTTGTCCAACCTAATGATTCTGTGATTCTATATAGAGAAACGTTGAACTCGTGCAAATAGCTGCTATATGGTTTGTTCATAGAACTCATGATTGCCTTGTTTCAGGCAATAAAATGAGGTGAATTTGGAATAACATGTTGGAAACTCCCAGGGGTGGCTACCAGTAAGACTGTTGAACAGAGTTAAGAACTTGATCTGAATCCCAGTTTAGGAAAAACATGTGCAGTACTGTACAGTGGCCAGAATGCCTAAATGCATTTTAGTAACCTGTTTCCAAGTTTTAAACACTGAGTTACTGGTCATGCCACATCACATGTGCTTTTTGACATTTCTGGCTACAGTACAGCCCTATGTCCACATATCAGACCACATGCACATATCATTCACTTTGTTTATCCTTTTATTGTTATTGTAGCAATTGTTTTTTTTTTTTNATCCAGAGGCCAATAAGGTCACTCCCAGGGTGAATATCAAAACAGTATTTCTGGCTCCAACAAGCATAAACACACCAAGATACCTGGGTGCACAACAAAGACATGGGGTGGGGCAACCACCCAAAGTTACAGAAATTAATCCCTGAAAACAACCCAGGTCCCTCAGATCTGATCCAACATGCACACCATAAGGTAATGGCGGGGAGAGAGAGAGAGAGAGAAAGAGAGAGAAGGAAAGAAATCACCACACTGAAGGCAGCAGATGATCTCAGGAACACATGGTCCAGGCCGCGTGGTCCAGGCTGGTCCGATTGAAGTGTGTGAGTGAGAGCGAGCATGGGGGTGAGAGTGAGACTGCCCCCCTAGTTCCTTGAGGGTCCTTTATAAGGCCAGCCCGACCCCCATCAGCCTATGTCTTTTTGGCACCCCAGAAGCGAGTAGGTGGGGGGTAGCAGGGGCAGCAGCAACGGCTGCATCCCCTCCCCCCACCGCAGCAGCTCTGGGGCCTGACTTCACCCCAGCAAGGGAGAGCGGGGCCTGCTCCTGCACTGCCCCCACTGAACCTCGGCACCACAGACAAGCTCGTGCCACAAGTGGGTAGTCTTCAGACAAAATGTTTAAGGGAAAGAGATAATCATAGTCTGACTTTACACCATGACGACCTGGTTTGTCAGCATTATTTAAAACTGTCACTTAACAGTCAAATATGTCTCACTGGGACAAAATAGTCCTTTTGATCTGTAGTGCAAATTGAATGATGAAAGCCTTACCTCTTAACTACAAAGGTTACAAATGTATCTTGTCTATTTAAATACTGAAATAAAAGATGGATAAACTGAGGGAGAAGATAAATTCTTGTAGGGCTTTTGGAACACAATGATTGTGTACGCTAACTGATTTTCTAATAAACAACATTATTAGAAATCAGTTGCTGACATTTCATGGCAAGTAAAATACAAAATTTCACTCTTTTCAATAGGGCTACAACAAAGCCATGATCAAACTTAAATTGAAGAAAACTACTGTTGATGACATTTCAGAAAGTCTGAGACAAAGTGGCGGAAAACTAAATTTTGATGAACTCCGACAAGATCTAAAAGGGTAAGGTAGCTGTTACTTCTTATCTTGAATAGTATCTCCAGACTTACATGTAAGTGTACTGCTGTGATGTGGCAAGAGTATGCTAATGTGAATAAAGACAACTCAATAGAGTATTTTCCTTTTAGTTAGCAGGTAACTAAGCATGTGCTTTTCCTGTGTTTCATGGGGGAATCATGTAAAGTAACAGAAATGTACAAACAATCTTTTCATGTAGACTCACAGGCATTGCTCAAAGGGAAATTTGAATTGTGGCACGAGACTGAGAAGAAGAGAGAAGAGAATGGTCAGTTTGATATGGAAAAGAAGTCTTATCTGAGGAGGTGTGCTGAGCTCTGGCTCTGAACTCTGTAATTGTGGCTGATGTTGCTGCAGTGGGACAGCTTCCCACACCAGAGGAAGGATTTGGCACTCTGGGGTCCAACCTCTTTGAGTTGCTGTGTTGTGAGGGAGAAAACATCTAAGGAAGCAGAAATCATAGAATCATAGAATAACCAGGTTTGAAGAGACCCACTGGATCGAGTCCTCCAGGGAAACAGTAGTATTTCTATCAGAACCACTGTAGGAGTTTGTGTACAGGCAGGAGTCCAAGGAAAAGGGAAGAAGTTGAAGAGGTATAGAAGGGATGACAGTGAAGTAGCAGGGTGCAATCTGGGGAAGATTTTTGGTACTCATGAAGGGTAAGACCTGGGCTTTTTGTTATTATCAGTGTTGTGAATTTATATGCAACACTGGGTTCAGCCATGTCTTTGGCTTGGGGATGAAAGTTTGTATTGTAGTATTTTTCTAATTTTTGAAGCTCCTTCAGCATCTCAAAACCAGAAAGTAATGGAACTGTTTTTACTACCTTTTCAGGAAGGGACACACAGATGCGGAGATTGAAGCAATATTTACCAAATATGACCAGGATGGTGACCAGGAATTGACAGAGCATGAGCATCAGCAGATGAGAGATGACCTGGAGAAAGAGAGGGTGAGCTCAATGTTAGGAGTAGTGCGTCACCAGCACAAACGTTTGGTTTACTGCTCCAAATGAATCTTCTTGTTTCCCTTTATATTTACTGTTATCCCTGGCTGTCCGAGCAGAGCTGTAGAAAGCCAAGGGAGAGCTGGTGGAGGGCAGGAAGCGTTTGGCTTTGACCCCCACATTCCCCATGTACAGGTGCAAGTCTCTACATCTTCTCTGTCTCTGGCTTGTGTTTTCACAAAGGAGGATCTGGACCTGGACAGGAGCTCACTGCCACGCCCTCTAAGTAGCCGCAGCTTTCCCCGGAGCTTGGATGACTCTGAGGAGGATGAAGATGAAGACAGTGGACATAGTTCCAGGAGGAGGGGCAGTAGCTCTAGTGGGGTTTCCTATGAAGAATTCCAAGTGTGAGTTTATCCTTTTGAGGAAGATGAGTCTGCACAGTGGTGGTTTTGGTTTCCTTATGGGTTTTTTCTTTCAGTAGTCTCTCCTATAACTCTGAATATTAATCAAATTATTAATAAGTCAATGTTATGTTTCAGAGGTGCTTAAGTCACTCTTTTTACAAGCTTCCAGGCAATACCTGAATTGGAAGTCCTTTAGAGATGCTCATAGGAATCAGTGAGAAAAAAATAAACCAAACCAAACCTAAAAAACAACCCAAATCCCCCGTCCTTAAAGCCTGGCCATTGAAAAGACAGAGAAAATGGTCATGCTACAATAATACTAGAATACTTTTCTGTTTTTTCTAGCTGTGAAACCTTGAGGAGGTTGTAGGTTTAGTAAGAACTTTCGCTGTTGATTTTAATAGGATTAGGTAACTTGTGTTTGTGTATTTTGTCTAAAATGACAGATCTCTATATTAATTAATAATAGCAGTGCTAACTGAATGACTGATTTGAGTAATTAGGAATAACAAATTTTGATGACTGTGCCCTAAGAGTAGGGAGAAGGAAGTATAATGTGTGCTTTTTATCCTATCTGCTTTATTCCTGTGTTACTTTCTTGCTCTTTTGTATCTCCTTCCTTCCTGACAGTAGGACTGGGGAAAGTCAGATGCATGCATGAATTAAAATACTGTCTCATCCTTCTCCACTCTCTGTGCATTGACATACTAGATCAATACTGACTTGGAAATGTCAGAATCGCTGAAGTTCACACTTGTTGCCCTCAGACTCATGAGGCGGGTTGATCGCATGGAGCATTCTATTGGAAGTATTGTCTCCAAGATCGATGCTGTTATTGTGAAGCTCGAAGCAATGGAGAGAGCCAAACTGAAAAGGAGAGATGTGTTGGGAAGGCTGTTGGATGGAGTCACAGAGGTAAGAAACCCCTACTCTCTCCCGTCTGGTCACAACCTCTGTGGCATACTTAGTGCAACGTCTTCCCACTGCTGGACTTGGGAGGGTTGAGGGAATGGTGGTAAAAAATGGGGTTAGTGCTTTGGCAGTGACCATGTGATTTCAGTTTTGTGTTACTGGAGAGACACGATGCAAGTTTCTGAAATGGCATCCCATCTTATATGAGGCCTGTGTCACACTGTGGCAACGGAACACCATTTAAACCCTTGAACTGGATAGTAGTAATATTTGGTAGTTGCTGATGCAGGTCTTCCATCCTTTGGTATTGGCTTGCTTTAATACAAAGCCTTTTATGGACTTATCTGTTAGAGTCTGGAGGATCCAACCCAATAGGCTTGTGCATTCTGCTCTGCTTCTCTGATGTAGCTTATGGGATTATGTATTTCAGGTGGAAGCAGGTCACTTCTGTCACCAGGGTTATCTAGCTTCTGTGGGAGCTCCTCTCGCACCTTCTCTTTCTTGAGGACCCTTTGGGAGTAGGCAGTGGGACAAATGCATTATTTGTGTGGATGTTAAAGCCTGTCAGCTTCCTTGATGAGTCAAGAACAGATGGAACAGGATGTTAAAGGCTGGGTGAAATGGGCTGTCTTGGTGGGCTACCTAGGTCAGACTTGCAGCTGCCTCGTCACAGATACAGTGTTCTGACTGTTGCTGTTGCTCCAGAAAATAATTCTGCTTTATTCTTGATATGGGGCTTCCTTACACGTGTGTTCTTGTCAGTGTATTTTACATTTCTGGAAGTGGATTTATGTATTGAAAACTAATACAAATAGTGCTGGATTACTAGAAAGAAAGAAAACAATTTCCTGCAGTAGCTGTGTTTCTCCACTAGCCTGTGGAAATATTTGAGTGGTGTAAGTATATCTTAAGCTTGTGCAGGGCTATGCTTTGGCTGCAGGTTGGAAGCTACACTTCCAGCTTGTGTTTTTTAATCTGTTTAGGATGAAAGACTGGGTCGTGACAACGAAATCCACAGGGAACAAATGGAGCAGCTTGTGCGGGAAGAGTTGGAGCGGTGGGAATCAGATGATACGGCATCCCAAATGAGCCATCGGCTGGGAACACCACTTGGACTGAATGGCCAGCCTCGTTCACGGAACTCTCGACCATCTTCCTCCCAGTCAGATGGTATTGATGGGGGAGGAGGAAGTGGGGGGAGTAACATCCACATGTAGAATTAACTCTGTAGGTGATTCTAAATGTTTCAGGTCAGTATTAAGCCAGGAAATGCACTAGTCCACTGTTTCACAGCATGAGGTGATCATCTGCATTGGAAGAACAAGTTTCACTAATGGGTAAAAGTAATCGTTTTATTCATTAGGCATTTTCAGACCTATATAAGCCACATTCTTGTTACCAACAGCAAGACTGTCAGCCTTGGAAATGAAAATGTAGGAGACAGAATGGAAACCAAGTCTTACAAAATCTACTTGGACAGAATTTTGTTTCCACAGGGAACACTTTCATGAGGGCAGCAAGCTTCAGACAAAATAAAGTGCTGTGTGTAGTACACTTAAATGAAGTTTTCTGCTTTCTGTTGGAAAGTACGATTTGTAAATGCTTTAAAAGCAATTTTTAAAAGAAGATGGCATCAGTTTATTGTCTTATTCATTAAAACAGCTGACACTTTTCAAAGATATAAATTAGCACTTTTTTTCTTTATTGCTTTAAGTTTCAACTTATTTTTCTACATTACTCTTGGTGTACTAACATTTTAATTAATTAAAAGTGTTATTTTTTCCCAGCATTTAAGAAATACCATGTTTCTTTAAACAGAAGAAAGTGCACTTAGTTACTTAGTTTTTACAACAAGGTTACACATTATTCCACAATAGAAACTGTATGCATGACATGCTTTTTGTTTTAAACGGGCATTTCAAAAGTAATATTTGAGAACGGCCTCTACCCACCCAGCTGACAGGATAATTTTCAATTTTGTTAGACAGTGGGGTTTTTTTTAATGCTGTGTCTTTGTCATCCATGTGTTCTCGAGATAAACATTCTACAGTTCTTTAGGGAAGCACGGTTACTTTGCAGAAAATATATTACTTAAATGCACACGAAATTGAAAAAACCAATAACTCTAACTAGTTCTGGGATGTGACAAGGAAGGGGACAGAGAAGTTGCTGACAGCTGGGAAAATCCAGTTTCGTGCTCTGTCAAGTTCTAATGGTGTTTTGAAAACGTAGCCTGTATTACATGTAACAGTTTTTATTATAATCACTATTTTTTGGTATTTTAATTTCCTCTGCTTTCCGTGTCATAAAAGTTTGGTTTTGAAAGGAGGTGCAATGCTAAAATTACATTAGTTTCCTATAGAAAATATTGAGGCATGGCTTTTGTAGGTTTGCCTAGCAACATGCTTCCAGGTGCAGCCTGCTGGTTTAGGGAGGGAAGTTGTCAATTGTGCTTTTTTTCCTGAAGATGGCAGCTGTCCTGTATTTAAAGATTTAAAGCTGGTGGTGTAAAAGAAAGTTGAAACCTACATAATGAAACACCTTAGCTGTTAGTAGGGTACATAGAGGAAAAAAAAAAATGCCCGTTTAACAAAGTATAAGTAGTATGTTTTCTATGTTGGTGCTTTTTGCTTCAAAAAGCAGTTTTTGCTAGACAGTAGCACCTCATTCTTGTGGTAGTACAGCTTAGGCAAAGCTACATCTTGCTTATGTTCTTAAAATTGTATTACCTGGATGTACAAGGACTTGAAATGCCTTCCTTCTAACCAGAAAACCTGCTAAAACTAGATCGTCTTCATGCCTTTTCCTAATTTTAAGTTTATAGAAACAATATGCACAGAAACTTAGGTGGAGCAGGACAAAATTCAGTGTGGAGACTGGAATTTCTCAGTTGCTTTGAATGGAACAACAAGAGAAAATTGGTTGTGAGTCTTGTGGGTTATTTTGCCATATACTAGGAAGAAACTCATACCCTTTCACAAGAGACCCTGTCAGCTTCCCAAAACAGCACACAGCAGGATGATTAGGGCATTTGTGTGAAATCAGAGACAGTTCTTTCTTGCCTTTATTGGAAGGGTTTTCAGTCTTATAAACCTCCCTGAGGAAAGCTTTTCTGTGTTAAACTGGCATTTCTGACTTAAAAAAACCCAACACATCCAACCAACTGACCCCCCAAAACCTACTATCTCTGTACATGGCTACCTGGTGTGCAAGGAAAATAGAAAGTGCAGTACAAAACTGTTTAAATATACATTGCCTTGTCTTTATATCCATACCTGAAATGTGTGCTGTGTTGGTACATGACATGATTTATATATCTGAGGCTTGCTAACTACACGTGTATAACAAGGGATTGATGCTGGACCTATAGGGTTAAGTTACCTAAATGCTAACTTAGCATTTAAATAGTCACGTGCTTAAAATCAGTGACTTTGGCCAAAGGACGAAGCATGAGTTGTCCAGCTAGAAGGTTACAGAGCATGTAGCATGGTACTACTGAGGTTTATGGGAGCAGGGGTTGGTGAGTGTGCAGGAATTATGTAGTGATTATCTGGGCAAGGCAGGGCCTTCCTGGGGGAACGAAAGCAAAACTAAAGTATCAGTAAGGTTTTAAATAGATTTCCTGTAAAAATACTGTGCTTCAAACTCTAAATTCATTCACACATTTAATCTTTTATTTGTAGTGTATGTTTATTATGAAAAGGAAAATGCTTGCATTTGAAGCTGTATTATTGAAGTATATTTCTGTAACGTGTCGTTACTTAATAACAAACTTCATCTTGAAGTGCATTAAGGTTTCATGGAGTACCCTGTGTGTCAACAGTGGGCTTAGCCACTTGACTGATGTTATGAGCGTTTTTGTTATTTCGCTTTTCAACTTTAGACTATAATATCATTTGCCACTTATTACAAAGGTAAGGGTATTTTGCATAGTAATGCAAAGTACAGTGTTTGGTCTTATCAGGAAGCTGTTAATTATATAAGTCTTCTACAATGATCAAGAATGTTTTGATCTGTAAAACACAACACTTTACTTCCTAATAAATGTTTTATATAATCTGTAGAGCAAACATTGTGCCATAGTTGGTTTGTTTATAATGGAACATTAAGAATGCTACATTTTGTTTGTGTGCGTTCCCTCTATTTGATACCTTATTCTCAGTAATAATGTAAAAAGGGAGTAGAGAGTGTAAATGAGCAGAGGGAAGTGGGTTGATCCTACTGCTCCATTGCCCAAGAACTACTTTTTTAACACTTTATTTCACATCTGCATTTATGGAAATGCACAATAATATTCGAGGTAGCAGCTTTGACCTAATAACTCTGTCCCTTTATTATATCATAATTGCTGTGTAAGTTGACTTCTCTATTCTTTTTTCTATTTCCCTTTATTTTTTCCCTTTGTTTCTGGGAATCTTGTGGCATCTGAAGGGATTCATAGTCCTTGGAAATCCCAGGCTCCATATAAGCCTCCCATATAATCTCGTGGCATCTGAAGGGATTCATAGTCCTTGGAAATCCCAGGCTCCCATATAAGCCCCATAGTTCTATCTGGGCAGCAGAGAGAAGGCAGCTGTCTCACCAGGTCAGAAGCGTACCATATTAATGAAAATCGAATGCTTAATATAAACCCATCTTGATCTTTAACTAAGTACATCCTTACTGAATTTATTTAGTTTATTAAGTATGTTAAGCCTTTAGTCAGCATGTTATGAAAGTCACAGTGTGTGGGAAGTGGGAAATTTTACTCTGTGTGCTGTAGTGCTGCTGACTTCTGAAAATTTCTTCAGGAACTGCAGCTTGAGATGCATGTTTGGAAGAAAAGCCACAGAATTCTTCCATGTCCTATTGGCATCACTTGGATGCCTTGCATATTCAAATACACCTGTCCAGTAAATCTAAACAAGAAAAAAGAATTGAGAAAAAGGGGGAAAAGTTAACGTTATAATAAAACACCTGCAAGGAATTTTTACTTGTATGTTTAGGCACCAGTGAAGTTTTGTTTGGTTCCCTGCTTATATAGAACATGCGGTGTAAGTGAAAAGGATGGCAATTGGCAGTGGAGGAGGCCTTCTCCAGAGACCTTTCCATAAGTACTCCTTCAGGAAAAGGCTTATGCTGTTTGTGTCCCTGGCCCCTCTCATACAGCATCTCTGGCTCTGCTAGGGTCCCAGTGGCAGCCACAAGCTCACGAAGAAACACAGGTAATTGGTGGTGGGAAGATACATAAACATCACTGCTTTTGAGAGGGAAAGCAGAGCCTAACATTTCAGAGATGCTTAAGTAAATCATGCCTGTCTCTTTTCAAAGCCGAATTGCTGAGATTCTGATGCTTGCAAACAGTTCTCTTGCTGCACACAAATTAATTCAGAAGCACAATTGTCTTCTGTTCTGCTAAAAAGGTTTTTTAATAGTAACTCAGATGACGTGCTGCTTTTACACAAAAGATGCTGTGGATGGCTGAAAGAAAAATTGGTTCTCAGTTGCTAGCAAATAAATGATGAAGTATTATTTACTAAAGCATGCTAAATATTAGGTTGATGCAAAAATAATTGCTGGTCTCAACCATCTTAACTTTAAAGCGATACATATGAGCTTAGAATAATATTTATTAGTTTAAATAAGAATGGCTAGAATCTATGCATTTTTGCCAACAAAACCCAAGTCTATTCCAGTAGCACAGAATTCTGGAGTCCTGGAACTGATGAATTCTTCAAAGGTGGTTTGACTGTTGTAAACTTTCTCTTGCAGGAAGTTTTCTAGATGCTTGAAAATGGGTTAATTGGTGGGAGAGAGGTTGGATGAGTGAGCTGGGTGAGGTAGAGTTTTGTATCTCAGTTCATGCAGCTTCTGCAAAGTCATTTGCGAGGCATGCAGTCAGGTGTTGCCGTGGAGAAGAATCTTTTTGATTGACTTGTGTTGAACATTAATGTTGCAGTTTTGTTGAGTTCTTGGCAATATTCTGCTGTGATGGGTGTGTGGCAAGACTAGACCCCTGTGGATTCTGTTGAGAGCTGTGCATCAAATCTATCCCTTGTATTCTTTTTAGTAGGCATTGTAATTGCACCTATTCTTTAATCTATAAGGCCTGTGATAGATGCAAGAGCTCTTATAGAAGTCTTAGTATATTGGACCCATCTTTATTAATAAATGCATGTTTGCCAAACAGTACTTCAAATTCATGCAGCTTAAAATGAAAAAAAAAATCCTAATTGGAATTAAATGTCTATCCTGTAATTATTACTTTGAAAACTGGATTTTGGCTATTACTTGTTGTAAAATAAGTCAAAGAGGAAGAAATTGCTTCCCAAGAGCACTGGGGCAGCACCTTGGAAGTGTTGACTGTATCTGGCAAGTTTAACATCTATTCTAGCCTGTTACGTAGCAATAACATTAGCTGTTTGCTACTAACAGAATTTATAGCTGGGAGATTGTAACAGGTGATCAAACAAATGGAAAAGTTGTAATTTAGGCAATGAAAGAAAAGAATGCTTATACTGAGCAAGTCAGAAATGAGACTTCAGCCTGGTATTTACAGGGGAAAAACACTTCCCATTAGAGGGAGGTGTTTTTCCGAAGGAAGAACAAGAGTTAGTAAAAACATGACCTCCATGCTCTTTAGCAATGCTGTGCTATTAATTACAGCAAATGGTGCGTTAATTACCAAGGAATTACTTTCAGTTACTAGCACTAGAAATATAAAAGCCTCACTTTCTGTACTGAAGGCAATACAATTTAAAAACAAGAACTTGTAAGATTATAGCTGTCAGAAAGCTTCCTTCATAGAATCATAGAATCACCAGGTTGGAAGAGACCCATCAGATCGAGTCCAACCGTTCCTATCAAACACTAAACCATGCCCCTTAGCACCTTGTCCACCCATCCCTTAAACACCTCCAGGGAAGGTGACTTGACCACCTCCCTGGGCAACCTGTTCCAATGCCCAATGACCCTTTCTGTGAAAAAGTTTTTCCTGATGTCCAGCCTAAACCTCCCCTGGTGGAGCTTGAGGCCATTCCCTCTTGTCCTGTCCCCTGTCACTTGGGAGAAGAAGCCAGCACCCTCCTCTCCACAGCCTCCTTTCAGGTAGTTGTAGAGAGCAATGAGGTCTCCCCTCAGCCTCCTCTTCTCCAGGCTAAACAACCCCAGCTCTCTCAAACCAATAAATTCAAACTAACTGCAGTACACCTTTAGAAAGTAACAACATTAAGGTGATTTATTTTTAATTATTTTAAAGTAGTTCAGACAGAGGATTTAAAAGAAAAAAAAATTCAACCAGGTGGAATAATTAAACGTAAGACATACTTATGTTTAGGTTTTGAAGTTTCCTAGAGGCCAGATTAAATCATTTACTGTTCAATGTAAGCAAACCAAAACAAGGATTTTCATTTACAAACACCCATTTTTTCAATGGAGTTAGTGATATAATCAGAATTATTAGATTTTGCACGTCACAATTGTTTAAGACTAAGTTAAAATGAACAAAAGGCTCAGGAAAACAATGGTATCAGGCAGTTCTGTCATTTTTAAACCCAATCAAAGCATGAGTTTTAACACTATAAACCACTTGATCTATGGTACCGTATCACTAAGATCCTGTTAAAAGGAGCAAATGTCAAGGATAATTCATCTCCTAAGCCAACTGTAGTGGAAAGCAAGGATCATATCAAGACCAATTTGGAGCAGATTAATGAAAAAAGGCTTAATGAACCATGTACCGCTAAAAGAATGTTTGTAAAATCCACCCCTAATGAGGGTAGGGAGATAGGAAAGATTGTGAGAAATAAGTCAGGACCATTAACCTTGGGGTATTACAAGATCCTTGAGAGTCTAATTCTTGTCACAAGGTCAATCTTTTACAAAGCAATTATTAAGGATCTCCATAGTATCAACATACAGAAACACACACATACTGAAAGCCCTTTAACCTCAGGGATTCTGTACTCATTTCCCTTTTCCTACTAATCACTTCCCCCCCAAGCTTTCCCTGTTCATAAAGGTTATGTTGTAGTACCTATATAGATAATCAATTATCAATTAGCCTCTGTCCTGGACAGGTGTACGCTCTTCAGGGTGGAAAACTGGTTGGATGCCCGGGCCCAGAGAGTGGTGGTAAATGACATTAAATCCAGCTGGATTGCAGATGACACTAAACTGGGTGGAAGTATCAGTCTGCTGGAGGGTAGGGAGGCTCTGCAAAGGGATCTGAACAGGCTGGACCGCTGGACTGAGTCCAATGACATGAGGTTTAACACAGCCAAATGCCGGGTCCTGCACTTGGGGCACAACAACCCTATGCAGCTACAGACTAGGAGAAGCCTGGCTGGAAAGCTGCCAGGAGGAGAAGGACCTGGGGGTGTTGGTTGATAGCTGACTGAACATGAGGCAGCAGTGTGCCCAGGTGGCCAAGAAGGCCAATGGCATCCTGGCTTGTATNNNNTTCACAGAAAGGGTCATTGGGCATTGGAACAGGCTGCCCAGGGAGGTGGATGAATCACCTTCCCTGGAGGTGCTTAAGGCACTAGTGGACAAGGTGCTAAGGGGCATGGTTTAGTGTTTGATAGGAACGGTTGGACTCAAAATGATCCAATGGGTCTTTTCCAACCTGGTGATTCTATGAAAAGCATGCTGCTGTGTTCCTGTACCTAGCAAACCATCATATTCTATGATATTAAACACTGTTTGTCCCAGTATGGACAACCTTGAGGATCACCATTTGTCACCAATCTCTACTGGGACATTTTGCTGTTGACCACTGCCCTCTGGATGCAACCATCCCAACTAATTCCTTGCCCACTGAACAATCCAGCAGTCAAATCCATCTCTCTCCAATGAAGGATGTTGTGGAGGTTTGTACCAAAGGTCTTACAGAAATCCAGATAGATTACATCCGTAGTTCTTCCCATGTCCATCAATGTAGTCAGTGTAACATAAAGGCCACAGGTTGGTCAGGCAGGACTTGGCCTTGGTGAAGCCATGCTAGCTGTCTCAAATCACCTCCTTGTCCACCAGCACAGCTTCTAGGAGGATGTATGCCATGATCTTCCCAGGCACGGAGGTGAGGCTGACAAACTGTGATTCAACTTTCAGAATAACACAAGACTCACATTTAGGATGTAACAAAGTTCCCCTAAACTCTTCAGGAGGTTAAAAAGCAGAATTACGTTACAGTCTTAGTAGCTCTCAGTGCATCAGTCAAGCCTTAATTGTATCCACAAGTACCACAATCACGAATGCAAACTGTTAAATAGAAGTTTCAATATCTACTTCAGTTTAATTCTTCTAATAATGACCAACCCAATTCTTTAATTAGTCATTGAGTTTTAATATCTTTAAATATTGTGCAGTATGTCAGTGGCACACTGGAATGTGAAGAAGTTTTTCTCAAATTTTCCTACAAGTTTTGGGATTTTGAAGAAAATGCAAATAAAAGTAAAAAAATTCAAATTTCAAATGTAATTTTTTTTCTTCTTTTCATGAGAAAGATAGCTGAAGCTGACATGGTGGAAGAATTTTAATGCTTGCAAACATAAAGGAGAAGTATTCAAAAAGAATTCTGTAATAGATCTCACCTCTTTATGTACGATACCTGCCTCTTGTGACTCGTTATAGCTGTCTCTATAATTTTCACACAGATTGTTTTAGAGGTACCTTCTAAGTTTGCATTAAAACTACTCCAGCAACAGAATTTTTTAACAAAGTCTTATTATAATTCTACTTGGATTAGATTACCATCTGCAAATATAGTGTTATCCTCAACCTGGGAAATGATCTTTTGTGATGAGACATCTTGTTACACTGGAAGGACCAAGATGGGCATTTTTCAACACCACAGCAGCTGAGTTCATTAGCGATACTCAGAAGAAAATCAGGATTGTGGTATGGCTCCTGTTTTTAACCTGCAAGAAACTGAAACACTGCTTGAGTCAAAAATGACTGATGCGAGACTTGATAAAAGGGAATAGAAGGTGCTAAGACTAATACGATGAAAAATGTCTTAAAACAGTGGTAACAGATACTGTTAAGAGCAACGAATAAACAAAAAAAGCTTGGCACTGTCAGAAATAGAAAAGGGCCAAAGCCTTTAGTGTTGTCATTTAAATCCAGAGTACTGTTGCATTTCAATGAAAGCAACAACTCTTCCTAAGCTGTACGGGAAGCTCCTTCCTTGGGGATAGGAATTCCACACAGCAGTGGAACAGCCTAGACTTTACCATAAGAGGGAGCTACAGCTCACTTAAGTAATGATTTCTCGTCTAGTAATGGGTTCTAATGAAAAATTAATATTTTTTCCGTTAAAAACAGAGTCACCACAGTGCAAGGTGATAGATTTAAGTCTGGTTTAGTCAGTGCCTGTTGGTGTGACCAGAGCCCCCTTTTCTTGAAACCTCAGCAATCTATCTCAAGTACTATAAAGCCCTGTGAGCAGAGCCATGGTACACCCAGCCTGCTATCCAGCATCCTGAATATGTAATAGTGAGGTGGATGAATGGAAAAGATTATTGTCCTCCCATGCCTAGATATCCTGACTGCAAAAGAAAAACCAGAACTAGCATTCAACCTCTGCCTTTATCCTTCCTCCCTCCTTTGTGTGACAAATTCATGGAATCATAGAATCACCAAGTTGGAAGAGACCCATAGGATCATCGAGTCCAACCATTCCCATCAAACACTAAACCATGTTCCTCAGGACCTTGTCTACCCGTGCCTTAAACACCTCCAGGGAAGGCAAATCAACCACCTCCCTGGGCAACCTGTTCCAATGTCCAATGACCCTTTCTGTGAAAAACTTCCTCCTAGCCTAAATCTCCCCTGGCGGAGCTTGAGGCCATTCCTTCTTGTCCTGAACAATGATCAACTAATAACTTGCATGCATGCTTGCAAATACGAATAGTATAAAGCATGTCAATACAAATCTTGATGACCTTTTCTATGTTTAAGTAGTTTTTATGAAATATATTGCTATTGACTTTAAACGTTTCTGCAAAATCTGAGTAAAGGAGTAGGTTATATTTCTCGAGGATTAATTCTTCTCCTGGCAAGCATCTAAATAAAATTTGATCCTGTTGATGATTTAATTGCTAAAACAATGTTATAAATATTCACCCAAGAAAGAAAACACTGTCTTTTCTCAGAGTTTTTTTCTTTGCAGAAATACTTGGGATCACTTTATTAAAAAATATTTTATATTATTTACAAACTATAATGACATCAATGAAGCAGGTAAGAATGGAGATTGGCTAAATCCTACAAACAAAGCAGAGAGCAAGATGGGTCACAGAACAAGAATTGTGACTCTTCTCCCAAACTGCAAACAGAAAAGGCACTTTGAAGGCAAACCAAATAAGCAAAAGCTCTACAATACATCTGTCCCAGTGAGACTGTCCAAAATGATGCGTTGTTTAAGCCTAAACCAAATCCTTTCCACAGAATTATGAGATGAGAGAAAGGACAAAAATTATCCATATATAAACGTATTAGGTATATACTGATATACTGATACTGGTATATGGAAAGTAGTATACAGAGGTTTTATTGCAGTAAGCTTGATAGCTGACATCTCAGTGCACATCTGCATGGAATGACTCCATTCATTTTAATGCAGCCTAATTGAAGTATGGAACTTTTTTTTTTTTTTTAAGGTTAAGCCACTCAATATTAGTTTCATTGTTTAACAAATTCATAGCTAGAACATAAAAACTGAATAGTCTCTTGGAGAAATGAATAGTTGTGTGCATTTTATGGCAAAGAGGACTGAGGTGTGCTAGACATTACAGCAGAGTACATTAACATTAATTATTTAACATAGAAGGATGGCATTCACATTGTTGATTTGGCATTCACAGTGTTTACAAGTACAAAGCAGTTCTCGAACAATAATCAGCTCTGCAGTCAGTTTATCAGACTTCCGAACAATGGGAATTGCTTTTTCACTCTGGTTTTAAGAGAACTTCTTCATGAAGTGCAGTTTCAGGTATGCGATGGTAAGGAATATTACTGTCATGCATGCAAGAGCCAGGTGGTTCTGCCACAGGCCCCAGGTACTTGCATCAATGCCTTGACTTTTCAGATACTCATCTCCAGTGCAAATCCTATGAATAAATACACATTTATAAGCTTAGTCAGTTTTGACTATGCAGGAAGATTCCTAAGAAGCTGGGGTGTGATTTCACATCTATAACAGTCCAGGCAGACACCAGCTATACATTACTATTGTATTAATATTTTCTGTTTGTCAGTTTGTTTTCCCTGGAGCAAAAATTGGTTTCCTGTAGGGCAATGAAACTGATTTTACAAGGTTGTATGTTTGTAGCATATGTGCGTGTGTTTCAGGAAGTGCCATTTAAAGAAAAGTGAGAAGCATAATGCCATGTATTTCTAGTGTTATAAACACTAAATATCATAGAATTATAGAATAGTTTGGGTTGGAAGGGACCTTAAAGATTGTCTCCTTCCAAACCCCCTGCCATGGGCAGGGACACCTCCCACTAGGTCAGACTGCCCAAGGTCCCATCCAACCTGGCCTTGAACACCTCCAGGGATGGGGCAGCCACAACTTCCCTGGGTAGCCTGTGTCAATGCCTCACCACCCCCATCATGAAGAAATTCCTCATGTCTAGTCTAAATCTACCCCTCTCCAGTTGATACCCATCACCCCTAGTCCTATCACTACAAGCTTGATACGCTGTCCCTCCCCAGATTGCTTGTAGCCCCTTCAGGTATTGGATATGATGATAAATGGATGATAAATGTTCTCTGCAGACAGAATGCAAAAACCCAGTTGAAACTTAATTTTCCATAGAAAACCTCATAGATTCTGCTGGTGACCAGCGAGTAGCTCACAGACTAACACTAAAGAACTTTTTACATTACTGGTGATAGGATTGATTTCAATGTACCAAAGTATTTACCCCTGGCTTATCTGTTGAGAGTTCTCTTTGGTGATTAAATCTGTGTTGTTAACGCTGTTGCAGAAGTTCAGACCACTCAATTCATTTATTTGTAGTGCCTTTTAAAATAAAAAAAAAACAATGACCGCAGAAATTAGTAGGTAAAAGAATGATACAATAACAAGATGAGATATAATGAAATTCCAATTTATTCTAAAAACATGATGATATCACTATTTATCTTGTTGGCCAAATCCTCATTTCTTTAACTGAGCAGCATGCTTTCTTTTCTTTTGAAAGAGGAGTGTATGCAGTCCACACCCTGTAATGCATGTGCATCATCAGGCTTTAACACCTTCCCTAGGCTATTTTTGCGCAGGTACTTTAATAAGCCCAGATTTATCTGAGAAACATCACCCTGGCTTACATTATATAAAAAAAAATAGAAGTTCTACCTTGACAAGTTTTTGTTTGATTAATAGTAAAAAGAATAATAATTTTTTTTCTTTGTATCATTTTTATCCAGTTATATTCCAGTAGCTATAGTTGTTTAGTGTCTGTCTCATTTGAGGTCTTTCTGAGTTAACAGAAGTTAGCTTTTCTAAACAGCAGTGGATGCTGGTTGATGAGAAGCCTTTCTTGTTTCAAGATACTGCACTGTGTTCTGAGGTTGCTGTATTTAATTAGCGTACCTTTTGCTCATTAACCCATACAGTCTGGAGTTTTTTTATCATGGGTAAAGATATTCCTTTCTAGCAAATCTTTTCTAAGTTTTTACACAGAAAAATACAGCACTTACTGTCATTCCGTATCGAGGGATGCTAAAGTATTTGAGCCAGGAAAGCCAGGACATAACACTTGTGAGATTGACCAGCAACCCAGAGAAAAGCTAGAGGCAAAGAATAAAAAAAACCCAACAACAACAAGAAAACCAAATTACAGTTTAAGTTTTTTTACTATGGGTTCTCTAGCTCTTGACTCGGCTTCTTCAGATTAAAAACAAGGGGGAGGGCATTTCTAGAGGAAGAAACACTACCCGTGGAAGAATGGGAGAGGGAAGGAACCATATCTGTTACCCAGCTTTGAGCCATAACCCTGTGTGGTCGTTCTCATAAAATGAGTAATGGGGAATTCTTCCACCCATGCATTAGACCTGGATGTTTCCTGCATGCAGATCCCACATCGGTTCACTTGAACTTTCTGCTGTTCCTGAAGTGCGTAGAGCTGTGGGAGGTGTGCACTCAGATTTGATGGTGTGACTTGGGTCTGAAGCAACCTGGTTTTCGGCTGTTAGTTCAGCACTGTCTTATTGTTTATGGTGCCTGATTCTAAGCACAGCTGTTGTGTGTAGTCTGGTTCTAACATGTCAAATGGTTGACTCTCCAGCCAAGGAGGGCAACTATGGTAGTGGTCTTAGAGAGCCAGAGTCTGGGGGTCAAATCCCTAGCTAACCAAAACTGTCTTTACCAATATTTAAGAAGAGTGAACAAAATGTAGCTCCAGGCCACTTTTCTGCTTTCCAGGCAATATGTTGGCTGCCAGAGTCACCGAGAAAGGGTAGCAGAACCACTCTCCCTCTTACCCAGCCTCTCAGACCTGTAGGTTCTTGTTATTTAAAAGGACAAGTCAGAACATTTGACCCCACCGTATCAGAATATTCAAATATTCAAATCAGGATATTTGACATGCTTGACCTCATTTTTGACCTCTCATTTTTCCAGAATTCAGCTAAACCTTCTGCTGCTAGGATTTCATGATTTCAGCATTTCTAGGATTTAAAGATTCAGTCCAGAAAAGTGAATAATACTACTCACAATCATAAAAACAAATGCGATAGTCATGAGCAGGTTTGCTACAGCGACCACACTCTGTCCTGCTGCAATGGCTAATGCCATAGAAGTGGCTGTGTAGGACACCATCATAAGGGTAAACATCATTGTAAAGAAGGCTTCTGCTGTTGGTTTCAGACCTTAAAGATCAGAGCAAGAAGGATTTCAGTATGATCCTACCAAAAGCTATACCATGGACTAAACAGTGCATCCTGTCTACAGAATACATTTTGTCTGACAGCACAGGCGGTGTCACTGAGACTGCAGTGAGGCTTGTGACAGCCCATATGCATTTGCCTTGCCAACAGAAGGCAGGATCAATAAGGAGTATGACTGTAACTGCAGTAATACTGGAAATAGTTTACAAAAAAATTGATAGAAGTTACAGTGCTGTACTCCACACAGTCCAGAGTGAAGGCTTCACTGGGGCTTCAAGTTGTCTATCAAATTTGTAGTGCACCTCCATGAGCAGCAGTTGTGCAGCATTTCACTCATTTCCAGTACAGAGTTGTCCTAATGGACCTTGTAGCCTCTGGGTGGCTATGGATTTGGTAGCATGATCTATCTCATCCCAGTTCCACACTCTGGAAGCCTCTTGCTGGTGCAACCTTGCTTCCTATATCGTAAGGGAAAAAACTCAGACCAAAGGGAACTGTGACTATTTTAATTTTTATATGTGTCTTCAAGGTTTTAGGACACATGAAAAGGATGTTGTGCTCTGAAACCTTATGCCTAGGAAAATGGTCTGCTTGGGACACATTTTGAGGATGATGCTTGAAGGTGTTCTATCATTGTAGAAGTTGGTGCCAGCAGTTTTCAAAGACTAACCAGAAGGCATTTCACCAAAGAGCTGATATTAATTCACACAATATTAAGTTCTTAAAACAAAACTTTTCCTTTGATAGGTGTTCTTGTATGGATGGGAAGAGCATCTTATAAATGTAATTGAAACTAAGACAGCCACAGATGAAAAGGAATAAATCAAACCTATATAGTAATGGTTATGACATGTTTCCTTCTAGGGACAGTGGAGAGGAGACATGTCAGATTCTGACATAAATGCTTACACCTTTGAAACTGTGTTTTTCCTGTACACAGCATGGTATGCTAAAAGCAAGTGCAGTAATCAGTGCCATGCCAATGCAGTGCTTTAGCATATATAAATGCACATGTATACATGCACATTTCAAAAATGTGCGTGCCTTGTTGATTTATTGAGGGGGTTATAATGGAGCTGAAGAGTCTATACTTGCCTAACATGAAGTAAATTATACAGGTGAAGATGATGCTTGGTAAGGTCCTCATAGGTATTAAATCAGCCATTAGCTTTGAGATGAAATATACAGATGTTCTGTAGTACCCACTGATATATTCATGCCTGGAACAGAGAGATACATATATAAAGTATTCACAAATATAATCACTAAAAGCCGGTAAGATTATTTTTACTTGGAGACCTAGCTCAAATGGGAATGAATCGTAGCTCAAAATGAATCCTAGCTCAAAATCAATCTTGCCTCAAATGGGAAAAAAAGGAATTCTTTCAGGTTAGGCTGTAATGCAAAAGTCCATTAAGCCATACAGTACAGCAATGCTGGCATTTTCTTGTGCAAATGACGATGGATACTTGCACACATAATTTTTTAGTGAACGTATGTGTCATGTCATCAAAACAGAGAGAGGCTTAAATAATTGTCCTCTTCTGTACAGTGTAATCTGTGTAGCTTTAAAGAATCCACTTAGGCAGCATTTACTATCCTCACTTGCAAGTCACAAACTTATTTATTAATACTTAAATTGAGCATTCAGGGTGATGATTTTTTTTTCCTACATATGCTAATAATTTTAGACTCTGAGCCATTTGCAAACATAGGTGCCATTTGGGGGATTTGCAAACAACTCACTAACAGCCTAAGAGAATACGTTTGCAATGAGCCCTAACAGTGAAATAAATAGAAAGCTCTGCACTGGGTGTACTTAGCTGACATTTAGCTATAACAGAAAGATGAGCAAACAAACAAACTCTCTAACAGCAGTCCCTGTTAAAATGTTTGTGAGTTTTACTTACGTAAATATCTTTTTTTCTACAACAAAGAGTTCAATAGCTGAGATGCTGCTGAAACACTGGTTGGTGGTCAGGAAGAACATCGCACCCACTCTACAAAAAGCAAAACAGCAAGCTGTTTCTAAAAATGTAGTGTAAGTATAGTGCTTCCACTAGAGCATCCACAAACCCAACAGTAGTGCCTGGAGCTTGACAGTAGGTGACCTCCCATCCCGAATTCCACAGGAAAAGGCTTGGCTACAAGTCTGAGTCTGTAAAAAGCCTAGAGCAGATGTCATACAGGCAGTATTTATTACTCACATGGAAGCATAGTTTGTGTTCTCTGATGCAGTCAGAGGATAGAAAATGAACAGATTTTCCTTATTCTTTTTTAGTGTAATTTCCCTGATGCTTCTTTATCTCTGAGGTAGTTGTCTGACACAAAATGTGAGGAACTGAATAAGCAATGTGATAAACTGATTTCTCCTTTTCTGCTAAAATTAAGGCTTTTCTTTCACACTTTCCTATCCAATTGAAAGTAAATGCTATGAAGAGTTTAAAGACTAAGAAGCCAGAGCTTTCTTTGTTGCAGACCTGTTTGTCAGGCCATGTACATACAGCTGTTCAAAATGATACATAGACCAGAATAACTTTAAAATCTGGGTTTGGGTACATCTTCTGGCTTACTGCTGGTAAACTCAAGTGTGTATATAGAAGTATTTGCAAGATCAAAGCTTTAGTTACTCAGGTTTATGTAGCCAAGTCTGTATATTTTAATCTTTAGTCCTTTTATCTTGGAGGAATATCTGCAGAAAAGATGTTAAAATGCTGCCACGCCCAATTAAACCTTTTTAATATGATGTCTACTGTTCAGAGTTTTCAGCAACCTGACTGAAAAACATAATCCTACAGAAGCAGCACTACTCACTTCATTTGGACTGCTTGTCCACATTACAGCATGTCAAGGCAGAACTGCATCCCCCATTCAGTTCTGCAGGGACCTTCCTAGAGGCAGAAGAATCTCAAAGTCACTAATGTACGCTTATCTAGTGATGTGAAGGCAAGCATTTGCTTTAAAGTGGTAGATATATCTCTGAGCTGTTTATTATTTTATCGCCACAATGTACCTTTATCAAATTTTGAGATACACGGTACCTAAGCTGACTAACCTGTTCTGTATTCCAGAAGAGTCCTCTTTAAGTCCAAAGAAGATAGCACCTACAATCAGTCCCAGGAAAGCCGTAACACATATCTAAGTGTAAAAAATGAAGAGAGAAAGTATTATTCTCATTGCTTTCAAAGCTTCAATAGTTTTTTTGGAACTATGTAGTGGATGAGCGTAGATTGACAGGAAGCATTTTCAGAAAGAATAACAAGGGGAAAAGCTACCTGATCTAGGAAGGGAGTCAATGGGGCAGTTAGCAACGTGTAGCACATGGAACATTTAGTCTTGCACCCCAGTATCCTTCGAGAGATGTCTGTGAGATGCAGCAGCTCCCCAGTACCACCTACCCTCATGTCAGCCAGCCACCAGGAGGGCAAGAAAGGAGGGACAGCCCAGGAAGTTCAGCTGCCGCTCACTCTTCTGTGGTGGTGCTGACCATCATACCACAGCTTTTCCCTGACTTCCTGCTGTGCCAGATCTACCTGAGGAACTGCTCTGAGAGTGCTTTGAGGGTGTTGGCACCAGTGATGGGAGGAAGATGACAGCAGGGACTTGGTAAAGCAGATTAGAAAGGGGGAATAAAACCTTTCCCCAGAAGAACCTCAGTATCCCACACTG
Source organism: Piaya cayana (assembly GCA_013389865.1). Taxonomy (NCBI): domain Eukaryota; kingdom Metazoa; phylum Chordata; class Aves; order Cuculiformes; family Coccyzidae; genus Piaya; species Piaya cayana. Next base: position 63,986 of record WAAB01025252.1, read on the forward strand.
TTTCAACCATTCTTGGGTGTTGTGATCAAGTTAATTCCACTCTCCTTACTGATATTGTCCACCATTCATGCTCTTCAGAACAGCTGGTGACTCCTCATCAGCTGTCAGTGACAATGGTAACCTGAGCTCTAGTGCTGGCCACAGCTCTTCAATGCCGTGCTTCCACAGGTTTTTCTCTGGAACAGCCTCAATAGTACTTTATGCTTGGCAAGCAATAACTGAAAGCAGAATTTACTGACTGCAGCTTATTTTCAAGCTCCATGTGTAATCGCTGTTCTCTATCACATCTTATTCACAGCATTGTTTTATCATAAGTAAGATACTACAATCGGGTTACAGATGTACTGATATTTGCCATCTGTATTGCAATTTAAATAGCAAAGATATCCGCTACCTCAAGGATGTATTTTAAAAGACTGAAGTGTGTACATGAAACTTTTTGGATGCTAAATGGAAATGACAGGAATCTCAGTAAAACTGATAGTATCAGGCAGTTCTGTCATTTTTGAGTGTGAGCAAAGCTTGAATTATAATACCACAAACCCCTTCATCTATGGTACTGTAATGCTAAGATCCCGTTAAAAGGAGCAAATGTCAAGGATAATTCATCTCCTAAGCCAACTGCAGTGGAAAGCAAGGATCATATCAAGACCAATTTGGAGCAGATTAATGAAAAAAGGCTTAATGAACCATGTACCGCTCAAAGAATGTTTGTAAAATCCATCCCTAATGAGGGTAGGGAGATAGAAAAGATTGTGAGAAATAAGTCAGGACCATTAACCTTGGGGTATTACAAGATCCTTGAGAGTCTAATTCTTGTCACAAGGTCAATCTTTTACAAAGCAATTATTAAGGATCTCCATAGTATCAACATACACACACACACACACTGAAAGCTTTTTAATCTCAGCAATTCTGGACTCATTTCCCCTCCACACTGGCCATTTGTTTATCATTATGCAAACCATGATGAAGATAATCTATACCCCTGGCTCAAGACCAGTTTTTCTATTGGCTTCTCTAGAATGGCTGAGAATTGCAGTGAGAGTTTTGCTGGTGCTGAGACTGCAGAGTTTGGCTTGTGAATTAGGGAATTCCTGAGGATTAGTCATTCTGCAGAGGTCAACCAGGCATTCTTTTGGTGTTGATTCTTCTGAAAAAAGCAGCCCTATCAGAGCCAGTCATGTAGAACATGCTCATCTCCTGTGGCAGGTGTTAGACCCTATTGTCATCTTCTTCACATCTTCTCCAGAAGACACTATTGTCATTATGAACAATTGAATGACCAAATGACATATTGTGAAACTGTGAAAATATTTTTACACTTAAGCCTACTCCCAGCGCTTCATTGTGTGCTGAAGTTTGATTAAGTGTGCAAGTGTAGTTTGATAACCTTCCTGGGGTGGGGAGAAGATTTGAGGCCAGACCCCACAGAAACAAGCCTGGACAATGAGAGCTGAGCCTGACGAATGTTTTGAGCAAATGTCTGAGACTACTTGGGAGACAATTTCCTCCTGTCCAGGAGCAGCAGAATACCCTTCAGGAAAATATCTTGCCATCCAAAGTTTGTCAGTAGTCCAAACCAAATTACTGAACAGTACCTTGTGCTGCTCTTTGGGGAATGTTCAGGACAGCTTCTAATGAATCGCATTTCCAGACCTTGAACACTATTTTTTTCAGATGGTTGCTGCAGTCAAAATATCAAAAGCCAAAACCATCCCAATATATATATCCCAAACATCCACATCAAACAAAAACATCCCAAAAATATAATACAGGAGTGGAATAAATTCAGCATATACCACAAAAGGATAGATACAAACAGCGTTACCTGAGCTATGGAAGCTTGAGGGTTTCCTACCAAATTTTTAAATGTGCGCTTGGATACCCACTTCAGCTGATGAAGGAAAGAGTTGGCATATGTGATTTGTCGAAAAACTGCTCTTGATTTCTTTTTATTTCCCAAAGAAATATTCTCTAGTACTGCTTTTGTTTCTTGGTAGTAGGCTGAGTTGAAGTATTCTTCTGCTAACTTCTCAGCCAAGGTTTTATCATATTCAGTGTGTTCTTCAATGCTTTCTGCTGAAAAGATTAAAAGGAAAGATGGCTGTGTAAGGCATGGGAAGATTGTTTAGGAGTTAAGACAGAAGCATTATGTTGGGGTAGGAGACCTGCTAAGGAGCCAGAAGAAATAATATACATATTTAGTTTCGGTGATTCATTACACTTAGTCTCATTTCAAAGAGTTAGTATAAACAATACCAAACCTCTGTGTTTGTCTGTGAAACCTGTCCCACAGGCAACAGCTTTACAGTAGACTGACTAGGTAAACCCTTGTCTGCTGATGAAGTTTTAAACTGGCAGCAATCTGACTTTTAATCAAAAAGTTTTTTCCCCCCATAAGTTTCTGTAAATGGTCTCACAGATGTAAAGTCTGTAAATTATTTCACAGATCTAATGAGATAATCCTAGACCTTCCAGACATCAGGTAATCCTGCATGTGTCTACTTTAGTCAGACTTCTGAGTCTATCAAAGAGATATTTCAGCTGGAGCTCCTTTTCTCAACTGGAGTCCATTGTGTGCTTTTCCAATGACAATTAACAATAAGTGTTGCCAGCTATAGTGTTAGTCAGACCTTAATGCAGTCAGGCTTTTTGGAAAATGCTGGTTGATTCTTTGGTAAAGATATAGTGAAACTATGTTTGGCCACATAGCTTATTGATATTTCATTTCCCTTTCCCTTCATGTGAAAAGAGAGTGTGCTATTAATGAGTAGCAACAGACAGAATAAAAGAATCCTACTGAGCACAAGTGAGGTTTAATTTGTGAGTTTGGAGATACTTTCTGCTTCACCCCAACCTAAGGGAAGCATCAGAATACTGGCCCCATATGCCCACTCCCTTTTCCCACCCTACTCAGAGGAAAGAAACAAAATTTTGTAACAGGTAAACAATACATATTATATCAAAAATACATATTGTGTAAAAAATACAAGTTGTAACTGCATCAAGTTAAGTCCCTAACCAAACAATTGTCCTGGTTTGTTGTCTCTGTTTCTGCAGGACTTCAGTTGATTTGCTTCAAAGAAAGAAACTCTTTCTCTGTGTTGAGAGAGAACAAAAATGGTTTCTTATATTCCAAAACATTATAACTTCAATATAGGGAAATAGTCTTTTACCTTCAACATTTCATAATTTGACTGTTGCATGAAAATATACAGGGCAGCTTATTAACAAACAGAGAGCAATGATAAACTACTAAATACCTATTTATGAGAGGCAAACTATTCTTGCATAGATAGGAAGATTTTATATAGTTGACCCATATTTGAATTTGGTACTTATTTCAGGTTATGCTAATTATTTTCCATATATAAACAAAAAAGGATTTAGGAACAGTTTGGTTTGTGGACGTTTTTTCACCTTTAAAGCAACACAGACCAAGAGTACACAATACGTTTACACATAAATATAACTGTACACATGTAGGACATCATTATTGGTTATCTGACACCTATAAGTGATTTTTCTGTGTTGTGCTGGACACCTTCTAGCAAAATACACTTAACTCTGTGTTTTGTACCTGTGTTAATGTCATCAGTCTTGTTCATTGCTACTGCAGTGGAATCTCCATTAATGATGTCCAGGAAAAAGTCGGCAGGGTTGTTGTACGGCTCACACTCATAACCTACGGTGACAGCATTACAAGACCTAAGCAGTGGTTGTGTAATGGGCAGAAGGCTGTGCATGACTGTTGTGAACACAGACATGCCATTGAGTCTGTTGAGCAGCCTGCACAACAAGTACTGCAGGCTTCAAGAGGTCCATGCCTATCCAAGAAATGAACAGCACTGCCAAACACCTCTAACAGCAAAAGCAAGGTGACAACCAGTAATGTGCCCTTTTAAACACCTGCTTGGGCTTTGTCTAACTAAGATGCACCCAGGAACAGTTAAATAGAGGTCAACCCTACCATCCAAACCCACATATGGGTCAAGAGGTAAAATACCAGGAGAAATGCATAGCTTAGTAAAATCCTGAGCTTGCTAATTGACACTATGCCCAATTCTGATCAAGTACCACTGACACTGCTTTTCAATTAAGCGCAAACTAAAGATGTTGCTGCAGTTGACCTAGCCGTGAGTTGTGCTCACCAATGGACTGGAAGTGCTCGATGGCATGCTGAGCGGGCCCATGGTACAGCACTCTCCCTGCAGCCAGCAGTGTCAAGTTGTCAAACAGTCGGAATATGGAGTACCGAGGCTGGTGGATGGAAAAGATGATTGTTTTTCCGTGTTTAGTCATCCTGAATGTGAAGCAAAGGACAACAGAGGTGTTAACTTTGCAAGTCATATCAGCATTTATATAAGAGAATTTACGAGTTCGGTAAAACCTTGCTTAAGTTTGATTAACTTAGCGCTCAGAGAGGGAAGGAGGAAGAAAAAAATTATTTAGGTGATATTTATTGTGCCTGTTTGAGAAAAGAAAGGTCCCTCTCTTTAGGAATGTTGCTGGAGGAAAGGTTCTGGGAAGACTTTGATGCAACAAAGTTCTGGAGAGAGGCTTTTGAAGTCCTCTTGCTAGCAGTCAGTGCAAATTGATGCAAACTTTGCAAGCATAGAGTATGTTGTGTGCATTTTTGTGTAGGCCTGAGACTTTATGATGAGAAAACAGCTAGCTGCCATCCATAAACAAACCCATCACCTTATCAGACTGTACAACAGGCATTTTTATAACTTTCCTGGCCCAGACAGACATGAAAATAAGTATCTATATCTTACTACACAGCTGACATGGGCAAATTGCAGTCCTGGTGTGCACACACTCTGCACAAGCCACTCTGTGCTCTGCTGTGTGTAGCTACTCTGCAGTGAGAGGATTCATATAGGCTTTTTCCTATCCCCTTTGTGGCCTGGGTTCACTAGTAAGCAATTACATGTCTAATTTCCCCATTTACTCATTCTAACTGTAATTTAAATCAAATACAATGAAAATGTAGCAGAGTTGAGCGGTGGAATCAGGGAGCTATTTCCATCACCTTTTCAGTAGCAGGAGGACAGCATTAGCAGTACTGGCATCGAGTCCTGTAGTTGGCTCATCCAGAAACAAGATAGCAGGATCCGTGATGAGCTCCATCCCAATATTGGTCCTTTTTCGCTCTCCTCCAGACACCCCACGAGTGAACTGGGTGCCAACCTGCCCGCAAAACAGAAAGCTTGTCTCTTTTGGACTGATAACAAGCACTTGAGTGAACAGCATCCTACCAATGTAGGAATATTGTAGCTGTAAGAAATTTTGACCCTACTCTCAGGTACAGATGTGGATGTTACCTCACACATAGGCTACTTCTTAACATTAGTATTTCTCAAGGTGTTCTCTTTTTCTCCAACCACAAACTACCTTTCCTCTTCCCTGCAATGTAACAGCATATGGCAGTATCAGCGCAGAGTCTGTACAGATTGCCACAAAGAAATTTCATTAATTATTGTATTACTGAAATAGTCTATTTAATTTTACTTGATTTTTTTTTATCTGCTATGCTGAGACATTTGGTTAATTAAATAAAATACTAACTAATTGTTCATGATTTAAGCATCGTATTTAAATGTCTTACCTTGGAATCTGCCACTTTTGTCAAACCCAGTTCCCTGATGATCTGATTCACTCGTTCGTTCTTTTCCTGTTCTTTCACTGACTTGGGCAAACGAAGTGCTGCTGAGAACTTCAGATTTTCTCTTACAGTCAGGGTTCCCATCACCACATCATCCTTCATTAAAAAATAAAAAAGGTAGATACTTGGTGGTCACTTAGCAATTTCTGGTTTTCCCTCTGAGAACGGCATCCACCTTGTTTTTAGGTTTTTCTTGTATGCAAAGGGACTGTAGCAGCTACGAGAACATGTGGTAAGGTGTATCTTCAATGCCTGTATCATAGCAGACAGTTGATTTAATTGTATTTGCCTTTATTCATAAGCAATAACATTTAGGAACATCCTCCATATGAAATATATAAAAATACCTAAATAGCAACGTATTCAAAACTATCCCTTATGTATTCTTACCCTATTCAGTTGTTTGGAGGCGGTGAGTATGATACTGAAGGTCTAAAGGGACCTAAGGAGCAGCTAGGGCTCAGTTTGTTATCACCATGCATTTGTTAATGCAGCCTTAACCCACCACAGGTTAGAGCATGGAGAAGAGAAGAGAGGCTGGGTTTATGTGATGGCTTTCCAAGCTTGCTTCAGCAAAGGAGGATGTTTTTCAGATATCAGCTGCTCATCTCTTCTGAAAGGCATCTGTTGAGACAGTTATGTGTGCTCTGCAAGACTATCTTTCTGTAACATGCCAACAGTACTTTTATAAGAATTTTTTCACATAGGCACTTCTTTAGGTCTTGATAAACTGCAAGCATAAGCACACTGCTGAGCATGAGTAGTAAGGAGGGCAAAGAAGTGGAAAGAAGGTTGTAGCTTTCCTTCTTTTGCCCTTCATGTGTCTCTCTCCCCAGCCCATCCTGGCAGGACAAAGGTTTTCTCAGAGTGGGAGTCAGTTACATTGTCTCTGGGCAAGTGGAGATACTGCATATTACAAAAAAAAGCATTATACTTGGAAAACACTCCATATATATTGATGGGTTATGGCAGTTTCCCCAAAATAGAGAACAAGGAGGGAAACAATTCAAAATATCTGCTACAGTTGATTGTAGAGCATAAAGTTCAGAGACTCAAACTGAAAACAGTCTCATTCCTAGCAAGTGTGGACTTGTGGGGAGTGCTACTGCGCCAGCCTCTATTCTTGGATCAAGACAAGGTGCTTGCAATACTGCAGCAACTTCTTCTAACTGCGGTCAGAAGGGGATAACTAAATCCATAGAGAGTGATAAAAATTACCTGTACTACATATCCAGAGGTACATTTAAAGTTGGCAGGCTGAGGAGCTCCGTTGATCAAAATGTCACCAGAAAGCCCATGGGGATCCTTCCTTGCAGCCAAAATGTCCAGTAGACTAGGAAAAGAGTTTGTTACTTTGTCAGATGAGCATGCAGGAGGTAAACTCTCTGAGCAATAAGCTCAGTTCACAGAACAGCTAAGTACAAGCATCCCACCTAAACATCTGCTACTTAGAAACCTCCCAGCAACTTTCAAGGGCCAAGTTTCTTTCATCTCGGTTTCCTAAGGAAATGAGATCTGCATGATTTTATAGTGCATTTATGTCCATTCATTCAATAACATAAGCTTAACCTAGAACGATACATAAAGTACCAGTAAAGTGTGGACTAAAGTTGAATTACATCCTTGTCGTGTAAGCTGTTTGCCTTTTAATAATTCAGATATTTCTCAGAAACTGAAACAAATGAAAACAAAATCTTTTCCTGAAAAAATTGTCGAGTACTTCTAAAGATGTACAAGTTGATTTTCTCCTTAGTGTATCTTCTGTATAGAGCACAGATAGCACTTACGAAGATTTACCACTACCAGTGGGTCCCAAAATTGCATTTAGTCCTGGTCTCATGATGCCACTGTAAGACAAAATAGATAGAATGAAAGAATCATAGAATCATAGGATGGTTTAGGTTGGAAGGGGCCTTTACAGGTTATCTAGTCCAACCCCCCTTCAGAAGCAGGGGCACCTTTAACTAGATCAGGTTGCTCATAGCCCCATCTAACTTGACTTTTAACGTTTCCAGGGATGGGACCTCCACTACCTCCCTGGGCAACGTGTGCCANACTTTTGTCAAACCCAGTTCCCTGATGATCTGATTCACTCGTTCGTTCTTTTCCTGTTCTTTCACTGACTTGGGCAAACGAAGTGCTGCTGAGAACTTCAGATTTTCTCTTACAGTCAGGGTTCCCATCACCACATCATCCTTCATTAAAAAATAAAAAAGGTAGATACTTGGTGGTCACTTAGCAATTTCTGGTTTTCCCTCTGAGAACGGCATCCACCTTGTTTTTAGGTTTTTCTTGTATGCAAAGGGACTGTAGCAGCTACGAGAACATGTGGTAAGGTGTATCTTCAATGCCTGTATCATAGCAGACAGTTGATTTAATTGTATTTGCCTTTATTCATAAGCAATAACATTTAGGAACATCCTCCATATGAAATATATAAAAATACCTAAATAGCAACGTATTCAAAACTATCCCTTATGTATTCTTACCCTATTCAGTTGTTTGGAGGTGGTGAGTATGATACTGAAGGTCTAAAGGGACCTAAGGATCAGCTAGGGCTCAGTTTGTTATCACCATGCATTTGTTAATGCAGCCTTAACCCACCACGGGTTAGAGCATGGAGAAGAGAAGAAAAGAGAGGCTGGGTTTATGTGATGGCTTTCCAAGCTTGTTTCAGCAAAGGAGGGTACTTTTTCAGATATCAGCTGCTCATCTCTTCTGAAAGGCATCTGTTGAGACGGTTATGTGTGCTCTGCAAGACTATCTTTCTGTAACATGCCAACAGTACTTTTATAAGAATTTTTTTCACATAGGCACCTCTTCAGGTATAAGCACACTACTGAGCATGAGTAGTAAGGAGCAGAAAGAAGTGGAAAGAAGGCTGTAGCTTTCCTTCTTTTGTCCTTCATGTGTCTCTCTCCCCAGCCCATCCTGGCAGGACAAAGGTTTTCTCAGAGTGGGAGTCAGTTACATTGTCTCTGGGCAAGTGGAGATACTGCATATTACAAAAAAAAGCATTATACTTGGAAAACACTCCATATATATTGATGGGTTATGGCAGTTTCCCCAAAATAGAGAACAAGGAGGGAAACAATTCAAAATATCTGCTACAGTTGATTGTAGAGCATAAAGTTCAGAGACTCAAACTGAAAACAGTCTCATTCCTAGCAAGTGTGGACTTGTGGGGAGTGCTACTGCGCCAGCCTCTATTCTTGGATCAAGACAAGGTGCTTGCAATACTGCAGCAACTTCTTCTAACTGCGGTCAGAAGGGGATAACTAAATCCATAGAGAGTGATAAAAATTACCTGTACTACATATCCAGAGGTACATTTAAAGTTGGCAGGCTGAGGAGCTCCGTTGATCAAAATGTCACCAGAAAGCCCATGGGGATCCTTCCTTGCAGCCAAAATGTCCAGTAGACTAGGAAAAGAGTTTGTTACTTTGTCAGATGAGCATGCAGGAGGTAAACTCTCTGAGCAATAAGCTCAGTTCACAGAACAGCTAAGTACAAGCATCCCACCTAAACATCTGCTACTTAGAAACCTCCCAGCAACTTTCAAGGGCCAAGTTTCTTTCATCTCGGTTTCCTAAGGAAATGAGATCTGCATGATTTTATAGTGCATTTATGTCCATTCATTCAATAACATAAGCTTAACCTAGAACGATACATAAAGTACCAGTAAAGTGTGGACTAAAGTTGAATTACATCCTTGTCGTGTAAGCTGTTTGCCTTTTAATAATTCAGATATTTCTCAGAAACTGAAACAAATGAAAACAAAATCTTTTCCTGAAAAAATTGTCGAGTACTTCTAAAGATGTACAAGTTGATTTTCTCCTTAGTGTATCTTCTGTATAGAGCACAGATAGCACTTACGAAGATTTACCACTACCAGTGGGTCCCAAAATTGCATTTAGTCCTGGTCTCATGATGCCACTGTAAGACAAAATAGATAGAATGAAAGAATCATAGAATCATAGGATGGTTTAGGTTGGAAGGGGCCTTTACAGGTTATCTAGTCCAACCCCCCTTCAGAAGCAGGGGCACCTTTAACTAGATCAGGTTGCTCATAGCCCCATCTAACTTGACTTTTAACGTTTCCAGGGATGGGACCTCCACTACCTCCCTGGGCAACGTGTGCCATTGTTTCACCATACTCATTTGAAAAAAACAAAATTCTTCCTTATATCTAGCCTAAATATACCCTCTCTTAGTTTAGGGTATGTTTATCTCTCAGTTTCATCTGGTAGGCTAGTGTAAATGATCTGTAGAACTACCTTCTTCATTTGATTAATTTTAGAATTAATGAAGTTGTCTTACCACAAACAACATTTATGATGAAATTCCTAATTCAAGAAGAACTAATATTCATATAATGAAGAACTTGAGTAAAATGTAACAAAATCTGTATGCATGCTTTTTCCTCATGGATCTCTAGATGTCAAGCACAAACTTGCTTTAACCGCATTCAGTCTATAGGTATTATTCTCTTAGCAGCTCCCCAGAGACAGAACATACTAGGGATTTATCTGTACTTACAGAAAATGCAGCTGATAGTTTCTCTATATCTAGTATTAGGCCATGTGAAACTCAAATGTTTTTTAAGTATTTGGGGGAAAGACCCTATGTAAATAATACAGCATATGGAAATAATGCTGCCTTTATTTTTTTCTTTCTGCTGGAACACATGAAGGTGTAGCTGCTATTTCCCCATAGCAGCTCTTAAAATCTGCATTCAATGAGCTTTGGTGTACAGTAGAGTCACACACAAATGCCTGTCTACATGTTAATGACACCAGGTTTATCTTGAACTGCACCCTGGTATTGGTTATCAGCAATCCCAGTAGAAGTGACCTGAGTACTTGGCTGTGGGTCTGTCCCAGTATTGCTGTTCTTAGGGTGTAATGACATACAATCTAGGAGGTTTGGTTTTATTCTTTCGGATACTTATTTGTTCTTCCTTCAATTTCTTATTGTCAAGATTTCTAGTTCCAGATTAAGAAGCATGCAGATTATACATATATTATGTTATGTTACACATGATTTTAACAGAAAAACAATATGTAACAAAATTAATGCATATGTTGCACTTTCTAATAGGCAAGAGCATTAAAAGTGTTAAATGTTGGTCTTGTATAATAAGCCACAAGATTGGCTTTCCTCTCTTTTTTCCTCTCCTAACAACTAGTATAAGTCAATTGAATTACCATAATGTATGGCTCTTGAGGACAGTAGGAAAGTTTGTAAGAGCTCATGTTTAGGAGATGTGGAAGTTGCATGTGGCAAAAGAAATTGCATGGGCAAAGAGCAGGACAGACAGAGCCACACCAAAGGGTGAATATTTATGATAGAAATTGGAGTTAGGGAGCTGAAAGTCGCAGCTGACTTGAAATGGCATGTTATATGAGAACTTGCTGCCCAGATTAACTATTGAACTGTGAATGGACAAATATTATGCATAGATTATTGAACAAAGGCCATGATGCCATGATTTCTTTACTGCAACAGTGTTCAATGGTGAAAAAAAACCAAACCAAAAACAGTAAAAAAGAGGAAAATGTTACCTCTCTTCAAAGATAACCCAACTCTGGTTTATACAAATGTCTTAAACATTTAAAGTTAAAGCCCCTAAAATCAACATTCTCAAAGGAGACATGAGGGAATGAGGTGCAAGCATGGAGAACATGCTGTCGATATCTCAGTTAAACATGATGGCACAGTGGGACACTTTCCAAGTAGTGTAAAACAGCCATGGCTGTCTCGTGTGCCCCTGTGCTGATAGTGGCCAGGAAGGCTGTCCCTCCCTGGGGCCAGGGGAAGTGGCACCCAGCAGTGCAAGCTCTTTGGTGTACAGGCTCAGCTCTAATGAGCAGGACGCTTAAGCACAGTTGACAGAAAATGCAAAGCAACCATATAATACTTATATCACTTTTCTAAATCTTGATTAAATTCTGTATATTGTGCTTAATGGCTCAGTGACAGGAGTGGACTTGGCTATCTGGACAGATGTACTCTACATACATTCACATATTGTGAAGAGATGTTTACATACATACTTGACATCTCTCAAAACTTCTTTATCAGCTGTTTTTCGACAACACAGGGATCCAGTCTTTATCTTCACACGATAGCAGATATTGTGGAAAGTTAGTATGCTTCCTCCCCTGCCAGCTAAGTCTGGAGAGGACTGTTTTCTGCTGGGGATGCCATTTGTATCCGAGTCCGACATCTGAATGCTTACGTGTGGCTGGCCTCCTGCCATTTTTCCTCTATAAATGAAAAAACAGGGCAGAGGGAGAAGAGTTGATTAGATATGAAGAGCAAAGATTTGCCTGCTAGGTGCAGTGTCTGGCACTAGATCTGCTGTAGGCCTTGCAGATGTCCATCTCGGTCTTTCTCTTTCAGATAGGAAGTTTAGGTGCTGTGGGCTCAGACCTTGAGATGACAAAGAACTGATGTGGAGCTGGGTCTGCCATGTTGCTTCACACCACAAGCAGTGTTAGGGAGACAGAAGACTCATTCTGAACCCTGCTGGGCTGTTGTGGTGGGTTGACCTTGGCTAGTCACCAGATGCACACACTGCTGATCTCTCACTCCCCCTCTCCAGCAAGACAGGGGGAGAAAGAGTGGTCGAAAAGCTTCTGGGTCAGCACAAGGACTGGGAAACAGCTCACCAATTGCCATCATGCACAAACCAGATTCAGTTTGGGGAAGATTAATTCACTAAATTGTCAATTACAAGTAGGGAAGGATATTGAGAAAGAAAAATCAACTAAAATCAGTTTCCCTTTATTCCCTGCTCTTTTTAGGCTCAGCTTCACTCTTGACCCTTTCACCTCCACCCTGCTCCCCATATGGTAGAGGGGGCTGTGTTCAGTCTGTAACACTTCACTTCTGCTGCTCCTTCCCCCTCAAGGTCTTCCACTGCTCCAGCATGGGGTACCTCCCATGGGTGACAGTTCTTCATGAACTGCTCCAGCGTGGGCCCTTCACAAAGAGTACAATCCACCAGGAATGGGCTGCTCCCACGTGGGTCCCCCATGGTGTCAGAGGTCCTGCCAGGAGCCTGCTCCTCCCTGGGGTCCTCTCCCTCTGCTCCAGCTGCCTTCAGAGCACCACTGCTTCCTGTGGTGCAGGGTCCACCATAAGCTGCAGGGTGTGTATCAGCCTCCATTGGCTGCAGGGGACAACCTACATCACCATGGGCCACCTCTGCTCTGGTGCCTGGACCATCTCCTTCTCATCCTTCTTCACTGGCCTTGAGGCCTTAGGGCTGTTTCTCACATTTTCTCACTCCTCTCTCACAGCTGCTGCACAGTGACTTTCACCCTTTCTGAAGAAGGTTTTCCAAAGTCATCACTACCATCACTGACAGGCTCAGCTTCAGCCAGTGACAGGTCCAGTGGAGGTGACTGTGTCCAGCACAGGGCAACCCCAGGTCCTTTCTCATAGAATCCACCCAGAAGCCCCCTCCAAGGCCAGCACCTGGCCACAGTCAACCACTGTATCTGCTCTCCTGGTATGAGGAAGTAGGTACCTCTCATGGAGAGCACTAGCACGGCATAATGCTCTTTCTGGTGGGCTTCGTCTGGCAGAGAGATCTATACTGCATGCTTGTTGGAAACCACAGGTACAACAAAAAGCCAAAAGATCAGCTCAAAATTACCAAGGGCCAGAAGGATATGCCTGTGGCCTCTCTGCATCATCAAACTTCTTTCTAGTTTAGAATGTAATTAGACTTGAAAGTAAAGATACTACTGTTACCTTTAGCTCTCTCGTGCAATAACAAAATCTAAGAATTGGGGGGTTTTTTAATCAAAATAATTTTGCCAAGAGTATAGGAACATGGAAACTGACACCACTGCCAAGTAATTCTCTTCCTTGGATTTGCTTTCCATGTGAAAACTAAAAGGTAGTTATGGAATAACTAAACTTCTCTCTTTTCCTGTTGCAGCCAGGCTCCTGCCTGTCAGCCATCCACCTGCACCTGGGTTACATCCCCATCTGACCTTGTGCACGCAAGATCCTTGTCCTGTTTGTGCTTCTTAGGCAGCACAGGTTAGTTTACATGGGAGGCAGGATCTGGCCTTTCTTTAAAGTTCATGTTGATTCATCACAGTCTAATTACTTTAATTGTCACTTGGGTAAATGTTAGTAATGCAGTAGTTCACAGTGACTAAGAGGGTAGATGAGAACTAGGAGCTCTGGAAGGATCAGTCTAGACCTTAGCAGAGTTATACTGCTTGCAGCAAGGAGGAAGACAAATTATGAGACCATTTAAATATGCTGAATGAATCTGAGGGCGGTTAATAAGATGAGTCTTGCAAAAAAAAAAGAGCTGTTTAATCTAATACCATCATATGGTAGCATAAAAAGACCAAGCCCTTATCTTGTTGCTTTGCTAAGGTTGCTTGACAGACAGCTGAAATGCCCTTTGTGATAATCAGTACAGTGAAACCACTGGAAACTTTCAGCAACAGGCCTGTCTGCATGTAAAGGCCTGTTCATCTGTATCCCAACAGAGTTCTTCCAAAACCAGTGTAAGGTTGCCTCTTCTGACAAAACTGCAGCCTTCTGTGCTGACAAAAATACAAGGTATTAATGTTTTAGTAATCAGTAATCTTGGACTAATTTTCCTACTGTGAAAAAAACCTGTTTCCCAAATATAATTATAATAGTACTAGCTATAATTTAAGCTAAAACAGATTTTGAGTAAGTTGAGCTTCAAGTCAATGAGCAATATTTAAAGTCTGGAGGCCTTTTTCTGATAAACTGCCTACACTCTTCTCTACTTGTGCCAGAGCAGATTTTACCTGCAGGAGAGCAGCAATTTTTTGAAGGCTATTTATACAGTAGTTTCTGGGCTAATATGGGTGAACACAGAATCATCAGTCATTGCCATTTGAATGAATGTTTTGGTAAAGTAACCATGAGCATTCAGAACTGCAGTGACAACTTTTCTCTTGAAGTCTCACCATACACTGAGCAATAAACTGATGTTTTCTAGCATGCTGAGCGAGGTGTTGAACACTCAACCACAGGATCAACACCACAGATAAACAACACAAAATGCCTTGAAGTTGGATAACCAGTAGCAAGGTGTGAGGGCAGAGTTCTTCAGAAGATATTGTGACTCTGACTTTGATATATCACTGCATCTAGAAATTATCTAGACAGGTATCAGATTGCTTCCTTAGCTTAATGTTTCAGTATTACTGATGTAATGTTCTGAGAACAGTAAACAGAGCTTGTGCAAAAGGGAGACAGTGAGGAAAGAGTAACTTCTGACCTCATACATTATCAACAGAACAGTTAAATTCTTTGTTTCATTTGAGTTTGTTGGTTTTTTGACAAAGACCAGTATAAAAACCTAACTAAATCAGCAATTGCACTGAAATTTCAGAAAAGCTCTTTAGGAAACAATTTTTTTTATTTGAGAGTGAAACAAATTCAATCTTTCAGACTAAACTTGACTGACGGACAACATAAGCACAGGATCATTAACTCTTTTCATAAATACAGGATCACACTCACAGAGTCATTCTTAAACAGACAGTACATAGGAGTTAAATTTAATTTACTGATCAAGTTATGATTAGATTGTACACACCTTTGTGAGCAACATTGCAGAAGCTAAATAAGCTATCAGAGGAATTAGACACATCCATAGCGGACAGTCCTTCAATGTCTCTTTAAGACAGCTATCAGCAGGAAACCTCCAGTTCAGGAAGGTCCAAGCCTACTGACTGCCCAAATCTGCCAGAGAAAAACAGTGTTCATTGATATTGTCTTTTGCCATAGATTATTGGCTACTACAGGTAGAGACTGAATTCAGATTTGGCTAGACTTCCAGTGTAGATTAGCATGGACCTTCATGGCTGCAGTAAGCTTGTACTGCTTGCAGTGACAGGGTGTGATGCCTTAGGTGGAAGACACAGAGTTGTTGCTGTTTCTCCTGACAGCTGCCCCTTTGAAGAAAGGTGTATTTGTGGACACAGGCCACTTATCAAAGTTAAAAAAAAATCTCTTCTTCAGATGTTAGTATTGAAAATAGCATCTTATACTTTCAGAGGTACTAGAATTTATTGCAGAAACAAACTGCAAAATACTCAATACCTTGAAAATAGAGCTGTTATTTATCAATTCTTTTAGAAAATCTGTGTTAGCTGTCTCTCTTCTGAATGGAGAATAACCATTGCAAGGTCTCCATAGTGATGACAAGATGACAGAGTTCTGGACATGCTGGTGAGAAGGGGACATGGGCAGCCCCCTAACCCAGCTTCTCCCTCTGAGTGGGACTGTCACTAACAGGTGGCAGGGGCAGCCAAGGCTTTGCCTTGACGACACACGGCAGCCTCCAAGAGTGGAGATTTGGATCTCAGCTAGCAGTGTGATGAGAGAAGATGAAGTCCTAACAGTGGAAATAATGCCTGTGTGCTAGGGTTAGGTTTTTGATTTGCTTTTCTTTTTTGGACCCCTTTTTTTGATTGTGGGGTAAGTACTTGCAGTGAGATAGACAGTTTGGTATTTTACAAACTGATTTTTCCATTTCTGATTCAGCAATGAATTGCACCATAGGAATACAGAGGCATTGCTCCTTTACAGTTGATATAAATGTCAGCTGTTTGCAATTGCTCTTAATGAATGGATCTTTTTTAATAGCACTTTAGTCTTTGTTTAAGAAATCATCTACCGCATTTAATGTGACATACACCCATGAAATATTTAAAGCCAGAACATGTGCAGGACAAAGAAATAACCACAATGAATGATAATTAAATCAATTCTTATGCAAATAAAAAATCTTTAAATTAAGTTTCTAGAATTCATGGCCAATGGCTTGCAATATTAACTTTAGATCAAAAATGGTAGGAGATTCAATAACAATGTGTACTGCTTACTGTACTCAGAAATATTTGTTAGAATGATAAAGAGTTTTGTATCCTCATCATACCATGTCTGGATATAATAAATTAGTTTTGCATCAGCTAAATATAAAATTCATGAACTCTTTGTGAATTTTACAGATTTAATTAGTTTTCCTGAATCTTTATAAAATATTTTTATTGCCACTCATTTCAGCAATAATTTCAGTTCAAGCCTAGTAGAAAAACATATTTTTCAGAGATATTTAATCTCAGAAAATTTGGTCTGGGGGCAAAGCCCTTGATCTTGAGATTTAACCTTTCACAAATGGCAAAATAAAACTACATTCCTAAAAATTATCATGAAACCTCTTTGCCACTGTTTTTAACACACAAAAATTTAAACTCTCAGTATGGTCACTTTCCTGTGTATTCTTCCCAGACTTTTAATGTACAAGTTCTAATTTTCCCTATATACACTAAACAAAAGAAAAACATAAAACATCAATAACATCTACTACAAAGTTCTGTTCACTTAAACCTATTTGAACCTGGGGGTCTTTAAAGCAATTTCAGTGTATCTATTTGTATGCCTTAATATACATTGTCTGTCTAAAAAGCTCCCACACTAATTCCTGCTGGTCTTTCTGCACAGCTTTTGGTACAAGAGAGATTTGAAGTTTAAATAGAAAAAAAACAATACTGTAGATATTGTGGTAGCAAAATTTAGAGGAGCAAAATTCAGAAGTCTCTTTTGGCTTATTTTTTTTAAATCCAGCCAGTTATTCAAAATATTTCATGTTTACAGAGAATAAACATGGAAATTACTTAGGAAGGAAGAGTTTTAGAGGCATAAGCAGCTTTCAGCAAAGTTTTGTAAAGGAAGATGCCACAAACTCTTTTAAAAAATAGCCTATTTTCTTTTTTTTTTATTGAATACTTGAACCTGCCAGGGAAACCATAATTAATTGTGGTACTCTTTCTCTTATTTTTAATGGATACAATGTTTAGTCTTGCAACCTGCTAGCTGAAGCACTACAGTATGTACTACGAATGCACATTTTAGACTTTAGATAGATATAAATGCACAGAAGTTGTAAGTATACCTTTTTTTTCTCTTTAATTGCATGTGTTTACATGCAGAGGAGCAAACTGGCCAGGGAATAGATGTGAGCATACAGAGAGGGCAGTACAGCCTTGTAGTGCCAGCCCAGGAACCTGCAGTCTTCTTTCTCAGGAACATGTGTAGGAAATTAAAACCATTTGAGTAAATAGGGATAATGCAATTCTGGCAATATGGAAGTTAATTGCCAACCAATTTATGAGGCATTTGTAACCTACCTTCTGCGAGAAAAGCCCTGTGTGTTAATCAGGGACTGACTACGCAGAGGTCTTTGTGTTGGCATTTGCACGAGTGTTGTCTGCAATGCTTTAACATGCAAGGGCAAACTTTGAGTACGATAGTTCCTGCAAAATAGTCTAACTTTTCACCCTTTAACTCATTTTCATTTAAGCATCGAAGTTTTTGTCCCTTTATAAAATGTTTCCATTAATTTCTTGTCAAATTCCTTGAAAAGCTGGGAGGGGGGGAAGTGTTTCATCGTGTTTTTCCTTAGCTATTAAAGGAAAACAGCTGCAGAATCTAGTTCCTTAGTGATGGCAGAGTAAGGAATTCATGGACGAGGAAGCAAGCCACTAACCTGAATTAAATCTGTCTCAACAGAAGGGCTAAAGTGCTGCTACCGACTCACTTACCAGCAGCAGGTCTTGGTCAGCACTGCAGGGCTGCTGAGGAGGTGGCAGAGGCAGTGGAATGGAAGGAAGAGCCAGGGAAGAGAAGAGCGTGGTGGATAGTGATCTGGCCCCAGCGGCTGGTTCAGTCTGTGGGACAGGGCAGCCCCACGTGTGTCATTGTGTCTCCTGCACAACAGCAGCTAGCCGGGAGCTGGATTCCCCGCACTCATCACCCTGGGGAGTCTCCACCCTCTCCCTGTACGCTGGGGGAAGACTTGCGCTTAGTGGGAGGGCAGGGCCAGGACAAGCCACAACTTTGACTCTTTTTTTCCTGTAGCAGAGCAAGTCATAAGTGAATTGCAGCACATCGCCTCCCTGGGAGCCATCCCGAACCAACGCTGTTGCTAGCAGTGACACGCAAATATGGTACAGCATCTCCACCTGCCCACTGCTCGTAGTGCTGGCTGAGTCCAGCAGAGCTGGCAGGGTGGGGTGAATGCCAGCAGGGCACGTCAGACAAGGTGCAGCTGACTGTGAATTCTTTCCCCTGCGCAGTGGCCTGCAAATGGGTGTACAGACACCCATCAGAAAGGAGTTCTCACAGGAAAATACATGAGCAGGTGATTGATGCTGTGGAGGAAACCAAAGCTGAGTCAAACTCCATTACAGTAGGTCCCCAGCACATGTCCTTTGCCTGTCTGGGACTGGAGAGTGTCTCCAGGAATGCCTGGCAGTGCAGGCTACAGCTTTCCAGTAGCCACACTTACGAATGGAGTGGTGCTGGTGATAGGCACACTGTTCCTACTGTTTGTTCCCTGACATAACTTTGCTTGCCAGGGCAGCTATAGCTTCTGAGTCCAGTGACCCTGAAGATGGGATTGGCCAGGCTCTGGGGTGTTCAGAAACTCCTCCAGGTCAGTTGGACTGTCCGCACTTGGCCAGTGACAGAGGCACCATCCTCCAGAAGGACATTGCCAGCACTCTGACAAGAGTAGAAGCCTATGCAGTTGCAACCATTCTCATTGGCAGAAGGATGCAGAAAAGCACACATTACAGCTGGATTCCAGATAAAAGCATTAGCTTTAAGCTCTCATCTTCCGAGCAAGACTCATAATAATAATAAGCACCAAAGCTGCCTGTGAGAGCCATCTGGGTCAGAACATCACAATACCAGCTTTTTTTAGCTGGTTGTAACCTGAGGTCGATAGGTATCTCGTCATTCAGGAAACATGTTTCTGGGATCACATTCTTTCTATTGTTACTAATTCTATCATAATTAGCTTTGTGCTGTATTTATACAAGATTTCGAAGCATCCTAACAGCTAGTGAAGACCATTGGATAGTCCCAGTATTATTTCAAAAGGTGCACATATGATCAGATATATGCAAAAATACTGTTCTCTCATTCAGAGAGCTCATCTGCAGTCTGGCCTGGAAACCCCAGCAGACAGTTTGTAGTATTTGGTTTGGGTTATTTCCAGGCTAGCCAGGAAAAAAAAGTGTGTTTGTGCAGGTTGAAGTCAGAGGAGGCTACAGTTCTCAGCATGACTGTAACTTATGCTGAAACAAAACAACAACAACAACAACAAATGGAGATTAAAAGCAATAGTTGGGTTTTCTTCTCAAAGATATTTGCACTGGTGTTAAAATGGAATATGATTTTTTTTTTAATTTTTTTTTTTTAGTTGTGGGCACAGATAACCTCAAGATGATTTTCTGAGTGAGTTCCTGTTTTCAGACATGGAGTAGGCTACCTGAAGAAAAGCCATAGCTCAAACTTGCATTATGAGCTGAAACATTGAGTGAAACATTCAGTCTATCTTTCTGCAGTTTCAGGAGGTGGGCAGGGCTTAATTTCACTGTGGTGCTTTCTCTCAGAATGCATGTACTAGTGAGGGTGCTGGGACGGTGCTATCAATTCCGCCAGCTGCTGAGATGTTTGATAGTCTTGTATGAATATAGTACAGAGCTGTTTTCATTAAAATTAGTAATAAAAGAAAGACAGTGTTGGAACATGATTCCTGAGTGCTAAGACTACAGATTTCATCAGAGAGGGAGAGTACAGACTCTGCCATCTTGTTAGGTTTGTTGTTTCTATAGGCCTCCCAGGGGGAACAGGTGAATCCAAATCTCATGTACTGCTGGAGACCTCAAAACCTATGCCCACAGAAGTGAGTGCACAACTCACTAGTAAATTCCACTCTAATAAATTCTTTTTTATCATAGAGCTTCCAAGGTCACGCCTGCCCTGGCTACTTATTTGTCAGATGTGAACGTGTGACAAATCTTCATAAAGCTTTTCTCATCTATTCCTAGCAAAACCTGTGGCTGTATCACAAGAATAATTAATATTAGTAACTGATTAACTTGGTGTTCAACCTTTCAGACTTCTGTTTTGTGCTCAGTTAGGTGTGTGACACACCCATACCATGCAACTGCCCTTTGTTCAGTTCTCATTATATAAACCCTGAGATGTTACACAAGTCCCTGGTGGCATATAACCTTATTGGACAATCCTTCCAAACAGTTTCCACGCATTTGTATGTGCTGTTTAATATTAAAACTGACAGAAGGTCACCACCCTAGTTGTCCATGAACCCGGTCCGATGCTGGAATCTGTGTAACCACCAGTCCAAACCTGGTGAGGTCCCTGGGTCTATCCCTTCTCCATTCAGAGGGAAAAAGGGCTCTGTGCTTTCATTCCTATACTTGGAGGCAGTATTTTAAAATTTGTATAACAATTTTGTAGAAAGAGGAGAATTTTGCATGAGTAATTGCTATTAAAAGACTTGAAGTGATGAACTGTAGGATGGGCTGTGGAGACCAATATGATGGGCTGTTGCTTGACATGATGCTCAGCTCAGGCTGCATTTCAGTGATATGTTCCCTCCTCCTGAACTTAGGCTCAGTGCTATACTGCTCTGCAGCCCTGCTATCCTTCGTCTTATAGCTGTTTTACACCTGCTTTTCTTTTTAGACCAAATTCTTGTATACATGAACATTAACATAGCTAGAAAAGATTTAAAACCTCTGCTTCCTGTCAGTGGGCACAACCGTCCCTAGGGTGACTACCACCCATGCCAGTGAAATTGCATCTAACCACTCTGCTGGTTTTGCCGGTCCCTGCATGTCGGTTGTGGTGGCATTTGAGGAAGACAACATGTTGAAGACCCGTGCCTCCAGCAGGCTGCTGTTCCATAGTGTTCACTCAGTCATGTGCATTCTCACCACTACAGGGAGAATCCAGACCCCCAGGAAATGTCCGCAGACAAGGAAAGAAAATAGAATCATATAATCACCAGGTTGGAAAAGACCCACCAGATAATCAAGTCCAACCATTCCTATCAAACACTAAACCATGCCCCTCAGCATCTCGTCCACCCATGCCTTAAACACCTCCAGGGAAGGTGAATCAACCACCTCCCTGGGAAGCCTGTTCCAGTGCCCAGTGATCCTTTCCGTGAAATTTTTTTCCTAATGTCCAGCCTGAACCTCCCCTGGTGGAGCTTGAGGTCATTAGGTACAGAAGGGTCCGTCACATGTTTATTAGCCACATTGGTGGCCAACATAACCAGCAGAAAAAGTGACTCTTATCAGCTGTTCTATGTAAAAATGCTGCTGCTTTATCAGTGTGGTCTCTCCCACTCACTCCATGTCCTCTGTCATACTGTGCCTACCAGCTGGCTGATTTCAGACAGTGTTAAAGCAGTTTATTTCCTCAATCCTAGGTTTCCCAAGGCAGATTCACACACACTAAATACTTCACAAAAGGGTTCACAAAAGGCAGGTCTTGCCAAACTAACCTGATTGCCTTCTATGACAAAATGACTCAGCTGCTGGATGAGGGAAAGGTTGTGGATGTGGTCTTCCTGGGCTTCAGCAAAGCCTTTGACACAGTTTCTCACAGCATTCTGCCTCAGAAACTGTCAGCCTCTGGCCTGCACAGGCATGTACTCTCCTGGTGGAAAACTGGTTGGATGGTCAGGCCCAGAGAGTGAAGGTAAATGGTGTTAAATCCAGCTGGAGGCTGGTCACAAGTGGGGTCCCCCAGGGCTCAGTGCTGGGTCTAGACCTGTTCGATGTCTTTATCAATGACCTGGATGAAGGCATC
>WAAB01025255.1:0-38981 GCA_013389865.1 Piaya cayana
AATAATAATAATAATAAAATTATGTATACTTTTTAATGCACCAAGTTTTCAGTGAAATGTGAGACTGAAGGGAAAGTCATTATCTGTGGAGTTCAATTCAGTTAATGAAACCAAATGGCTTTTGCCCTGTGCTTATTTGCTATCTTTTTGTTCAGAAAGGTAAAATTTTCACACCAAATAATTTGATCACTCTACTGCAGAAGTGGTTGTTTGGGTTTTTTTTCCTCTAATAAATGCAGTGATTTTGTTTATATGCCACACAGTCTGCTGTTTATGCTCATGTGGACTTACTTTTCCACCTAAAAAGCTCTCTATTAATTTTTAATAGTATAGCAAACCACTATTCTCCTGTGGTGGATTGTTTCTACATAGTAGGATATGCGTTATTTTCTTGTGTGAACACCATTTTAATTGTTAGCTTGCAGTGACTGAATGCTTGCATTTTGTCCTGTCTTTTTGTTTTGAATGTCCAAATCAGCATGTATACAACATCAGGCTAACAGTGTTCTCAAGCATCAAATGATATCAAAAGGCCATCTGATCATCAGTTTAAAGGGTTCAAATTGTTCAATGCTCACATCTGACAAGATGTGCATTAAGTCAGGGAAGGAAGTCATCTTGGGGAGGGAGGCTGAAACTCCACTGATGAAGGAGTATTTCACCTCATTAGGTTGAATAGCAGATGAATACCACAGTATCACTGCAGCTGAATACACTGAACTTCAGATTGGAGACCTCCCCAGAATGCACAATAGCCATCACATAGCTTACATGCTCCAACTGCACAATATGCACATAAGTCTTACCACACTGTCATGCTAATACTCAGTAGAAGACCCTTCTGAGCCTGAGAACTTCAGAAATTCCTTTAAGTCTTTCAGTTCAGATGTTGGTTATGGTGATTTTAGAGAAATGAATAAGTATCCTGGTTTTGGCTGGGAAGGTGTTAATTTCCTTTTTGGTGGGGAAAGAGTTAACTTTCATAAGAATCTTTGAAGGGAAACAGCTGGGGCAGCTGACCAAACTTGCCAACGAGATATTCCATGCCATCAACATCACGTCTCATATATATGAGAGATTGACAGTTTGTGGTAGCTTGGTTCGTGACTGGGTTTCATGATGCGATTCAAGCGCATAGCTGTGGAGTATGGCCTGGGATTCCAGACTGGGAGCACAACAGGCATCAGTTTTCAGATGGTGAACAACATGCATGGTGTATCAACCATTTTGCATGTTCTTTTATTGTTGTTATTTTTGTTGTATATTCTTTTCCTTTGTTGTCCTGTTAAACTGTTCTTATCCCAACTCATGAGTTTTACTTGACATTTTTTCCAATTTGTCTCCCCATGCCACTGGGCAGGGGAGGAAGGGAAGTGAGAAAGGGGGCCACATGGTTCTTTGCCTCCAGCTTGGGGCTAAGGTATGACAGCAAGCAATCCTGCTTTCTGCATAACATCTGTGAATTTCTATAAGAAGATTGTTGCATCACAGCTTAGAATATGTAGGACAAGGGTGAACTGGAAAACTTATCAAGGCACTACTAGGCTCATTTTCTCCATTGAATACCTTGAGGGAGAGAGTAACATGATTCTTAGAGAGCAGGTAACAGAATATGCACAAGAAGTTGGATATTACTTTGACTGAATTTAGCCTTCTAAAAGCTAGCAATTCCTTTGAAGATTATAAAGTACACCTCCTATGTTTATTGGAAAGAGACAGGACAGAGATAAGAAAATTGAGCCCATCCTAGGAAAAATGCCAATGACTGATAGGAGTCACATCACAGAGGTGTTTACCTCTTCATGAGACAGAGTGTGCCAAGGTGAGTACTTTGGTTAGCCAAGTAAGGAGAGAATAATCTGTTTAGAACAGTTTGCACAAGAGTTTTGTCCCCTGGTTAATGAAGGTCTGTATGTGTAAATCATTATTATCCTTCCTGATGGACCAGAGAAAATAATTTGCTGGTTGGAAACGTTCAAGGGCACCATGCAACATAACGAAGGGGTTATTTTCATGTTTAAACAGAAACGTTTCTGAGTTCATCAGAGAATACAAGCTGCTAAACAGACCTCTTACATTATATGAAGTTTAAGGGAGAAATCCCCAAAGAAACCTCTGAGATTTTTAAGGAGGTCAGTATTTCCTAAGAAAGCAGTCTTCTTGGATGGGATTTACTTAATTTAATAGTAAAAGAGTAATCTGCTATTTGGTCAAAATGCTGCAGCATGTTACAGAAAAGACATATATTATAAAGGATTTTGCTTTTATTCTTTTATGCTTTTCTCTTCTTTGGTGTAAAGAAAGTTATTATTGAAAAATTACAGGTTTTATTTTTGTGCCTATATAGCAGAACATGAGTGATGACAATAGAATACAAACCAGCCTGCTCAAGAAAGGTGGAGTGTGATCCAGTTAAGAAGCAGAAACAAATTAGAAGCCATTTATACAATTAGGAAAGATATTAATTTTATTTGAAGGGTAGAATAATTTTGGAGGAAATCTTGAATACACTGAGCAGTCTATTTACGTGACTACTATTAAAAAAGCGCCAATACAGAAAATAGACTTACTGTGCTGTTTCAAAAAGTGATATTTTTGTAGTATGTTTTCTAGAGACTGAGCAAGACTGAGAATGACGACCTAATAAAATTGCAGTAGATAGCAAATTTCATATTGCAACAATGAACTGATATCTGCTCAGTGTTTAGAAAATCAAAGCACTATAAATAATAATTGATATATATTGCTATTTATTTTGATAATTTTAGTGCTTGAGGTTGAGAGATATTTGTCTCCATTCCATCAGCTAGTACATGCTTTTAAAGACAAGTCATAGTTACACAGCCAGATAGCAATAAATGAGAAGGCACTGAAAAACTTAAGTAGAATGCTTATAGACTGTTTCCATTTTTCAGAATGTTCCAGTGCACAAACTTTTCTTTCTTTAGGAAGTCTATAACGTGAAAATGTGATTGGTTATCTTCTGAGTGTGTCAGTCTTCTAAAGTACCAAACAGCATCTATTAATTAAATGGTTTTGATTGACAACTCTGAATCATCATCTCCTAAGGGTAAGCATGATACACTGAGATTAAACTTGTCTGAGTGATTGAAGAGCAATACAAAATATCTTGAAAAGATTTGTTCTTTCTGTACAATCAAAATCTTAGAGTAGCCTGTTGAGAAAACCTCATTCAAAAGTCTTTTTCCAGTTTTTACTTACAGTCTAATGCATGAAAGTATTTGGAAATAACTCAGTACTAGTATGGATAGTCACACTGTATGAAGATGTGCATGTATTGTGACAATTTACAGTTGAGTCATTCAATGAGTAGAAAAACATTCTAACAGAGGCATATGCAAACCATTTTTCATAACGTGAAATGCTGGAAAAATTGTTCTTTTCATCATTCAGTAGCTTATCTAATTTTAGAAATATCACGTCATGTAAGGCAGGTGAGACCATAAAGATTTCAAATTATTTTGTTGCAAGAGAAAAATTGAAAGTGTGTGTGTGGGAGAGGGGGTCACTGACATCAACAGTGCATATTTTTCAGTAATCAGATTGATGGTCCTTTTTGCATATAAAGTAACATATTAGTATAAATATCTATTTATATGGCTGAAAGGAGTACTCAGTGTTTGAAAAAGATAGAGGATGCACAAGTACAAATCACAGTTTTCTCCTGAAGTCTCCAGATGCTAAAAGACTGTTGTGCTTAGTGTGGTGAAAGTTTGGTGAAACCTATCCATCTTCTCCCTTTCATCTTCCTTGGGGAATTTTAAGCATTTTCCAATTCCATGCATTCTCTCAAGGCAAACAAGGCTCCTAATCCCCACCTTTTTTCCACGAAGGGAAAGCAAGGTGCCACATTCCTCATGGTAGGAGTCAATTTCTGATTTTTTTCCCCCCTTACCTGTCAGTTTTATAATTGTTCGTTAAACTAACTAGACTTCACGGGTGTGGTGTCTCTTTTCAGCGAGTGGCTCTTTTATCCCTTTCTAGTCCTGGTGGGAAGTCTATGCAATCTCAGCAGGCATTGCATAAAATTCTGCTTCTGAAAGTGATAGCAATATGGGGAAAGTGTAGATAAACATGCACATTTTTTTATTATTATTTCTGAACTAAAATAATTTTAATTCATTGCATGAAATCCTAAAGTGTTATGTGATATTAAAAGTGCTTCTCATTTTATACCTGGTGAAGAGGAACAAAGATCTTCAAATTGTGAAAACAGGTCTGAATGGCACCATGTCATTCGCCATGTCGCCTTCCCTGGAGGTGTTTAAGGCACGGGTAGACGAGGTCCTGAGGGACATGGTTTAGTGTTTGATAGGAATGGTTGGACTCAATGATCCAATGGGTCTCTTCCAACCTGGTGATTCTATGATTCTATGTTTCTATGTTCATGAAATTCTGCCAGTACTGATGTTGATTATGCAGCAGAATGGTTGACCCAATATTTAAGCAAAAACTTAGAGCGTGATTTGCAGATTGACCATTCACGTTGTTAGAGATGAACTGGGAAGCTTTTCAAGGTTGGTTAGTCCCTTGTGTATGGCAGTAGTTAAAGTTTGTCACATCACAATGCTGTGTGGTGGGGTTGTAACAAATGTGTCTGTTTTGGAAAAAAAATGAGAATTCTTGTCAGCACTGGTGTCATTGACAGACTCTGTTGTTCCTCCTGGAAAGCACAGGGAAGAAAGCATCACAGCAGTCTCTGGAAGCAGGGTCTTGACGAGTGACTGTGGAAGTTCAGGCACGTATGTACTGAAGGTGTATCGTAAGTAGAAACAGAGGCAGGTAGAAACACTACTGGTACAGCACAGTATTGCCTGCCTTGACAAACCACTACTCCAGCTTTCAGGCAGCAGAGCAGGATGCTGCATGTCTACTGCCCTTCTGTATTGTTCCTCTGCTATCCCCTAGCAGGTCTAAAGGGATGTGCTGCTGTGATAGGTTGCCTAGAATAGTCTGTTGAGTAGGAATTCAAATTCACAGATGATTTGCTATATGCTTCATCCTCTCTTTTGAATTTAATAAATGACTACCTGTCTAGTGTCTTTTTTCAAGATTCTTAATATCTTTCATTTTAAATAAAGTCATTATTTTCATTTAGAGAATAAAAGGATGATAAAACAATGTTGGCCTAGCTAAGGCAGAGTACTAAGCGTTTTATTTTGAGGCAAAGGACACCTAGGTTACGGTATAGTTACAGTTCCGTTTCTTTTAAATCATAGTCTCCAATTTCTTTCTCTCTTTCTGCTGGTGATAGTGTGAACATTCCTAAGACAAAATCTTATTGGAAGTGCCAGTAAAAAACAATTAATGGATCAAACCACAGCTTTATTGCTGGCTGGCATGACATAACTGTGAGAGTCAAAGGTATGAATTTAGAAAGAAAACCAGATGGTTAGATGGTTTACAAATTCTTCAGCTGAACATCTTTGTTTTAGAGGAATTGGCCCATGTTGCATGCATAAACATTTTATCAAATCGTATTATTTTTATGACTTTTATTGAAAGGGCAAATAAATCTAGAATTAAACATATATATCACTGATTATGCTACTATTACAATATGAGATCAACTACCAATGGACTAATGCAAGGATTAAATCAAGGTAATAATTGAAATTGACACAATTATTCAATAACATCAAATTATCAAGTCATCAAGTTAATACAGCTGCTTAAATTTAATCATGAAGTTGACAGAAAAAAAGAGGTGTTTTTCTCTTTTTATTAGTTCTGCTTTAGTAACTGAAAGAGAATTTCTTTCCTTTCATTTGAATCTTAACTAGTGCTCCACCTTGAAGATAAGCACTGATCAGTTGGTGATGTTTTATGAAAGAAAATTAACCAAGACAGGCAAAAAAATTGCTTTACCAGTTTTACAGAAGTACAGAGACAAAAATGACTCTTTTGCTACTCATCACTTCTAGTTAGAACTGTTAAGGTAGTCATTTTGCTGCTTCTACTCTATTTTTTCCATACATAAAACCAGAAAAATGGGGAACTTAAAATACAGTGTTTGCTACTGAAAGGAATAACTGCTTCTCTTTTTTTTTTTTTTTTTTTTTTTTGAGAAGACAGTCAGTAATGACAGATTACCCAGTCTGAGCTTCTAGGATTCTGTAGGTATGCTTTTCTGTCCATACATTTGCACCAGCATGCAAAGCCCTGACCACACCAAAACAGAGTAAAACAACAACTCCCCCAAATAAAGCAAGCAATTTCTTGATTTTCCTGGTCTTTCTGGTTTCCATGATGATTTATTAAAAACAATATTTAACATACTGATTAACTAAATACAGCAAATTGTTGTATCTTTTATGCCTTCTTCCTTTGGAATGGAGTACCTTTCTTCTCTGTGGTCATAACTTTTATAAAAACAATGTTCTGCATAATCTGATGTATTTTCTGTGTGACTTTGTGCGCAACTGGATGATTAATGAATTTTAGATGTGGTCTGGCCCAAACCCCACACTAGGAACAATCTTTGGACTTTATGTCAATTTGTTAAGTTCTACTTGAGAATTACCAGTAAAGTAAAAGATCCATAATCAAAACATTGTAATAAAATATACGAGACTTGTACTAGCAAAATTTTGGTTGACAGCGGACTGAACATGAGCCGACAGAGTACCCAGGTGGCCAAGAAGGCCAATGGCATCTTGGCCTATATCAGAAATGGTGTGACCAGCAGATCTAGGGAGGTTATTCTTCCTCTGTACTTAGCACTGGTGAGACTGCTCCTTGAATCCTGTGTTCGGTTCTGGGCCCCTCACAATAAGAAGGATGTTGAGGCTCTGGTGTGAGTCCAGAGAAGAGCAACAAAGCTGGTGAAGGGGCTGGAGAACAGGTCCTATGAGGAATGGCTGAGAGAGCTGGGGTTGTTTAGGCTGGAGAAGAGGAGGCTGAAGGGAAACTTTATTGCTNATCTGGTCTATAAACTGTGGCCACGCTCTTAGCAGCTGGTATTTTGTCAACATCTAGTTAAATATGACTCAATGATATAGTTACTTCCTTTCATCTGGCAATAAAATAATGGAAGTCATTGTTAAAATAATGGAAGTCATTGTGTGGCTTCATTCATGACAAAAATGTATGGATTACTGCAATCACCTTTAGCCTAGTCATGCACAGCTCTGCTTGTATCTCTGTACAGTTGTAATGGTTTGATTTTGGCCCCTTTAAGAATAGCAAGGTTGTGGCTGAGGAAAAAAACTACAGATACCGAATATTCCACACAATTTCCTTCTACGTAAATAAGGGTGTAATTGGGGGTGGGACACACCTCCTTTTCAGGCTGAGGGAGCCATCTTATCTTCGGTCCGGTCAGGAGCGGCATAGAGTGCCGGTGGTAATTTGCTATCTGAAGAGTGTGGTGATTTTATTTTCTCTCATTAGCTTATATTAATTTGTTTTCTGGATTGTTAATTTCCTCTGTGGTAGGGGGGCGTTTTTCTATTTCNACCTTCCATTTACTGCAGAGGAAACATTTCCTGAGAACTAACTTTTCCTGAGCTGTGTTCAAATATGGGCTTCTCTGTCTGACATATTTTTGTATTAACAAATCTTTAAATGTACTGCTAGCATGCCAGTCCTAAGATGAATTATTTTGGGTTAACTCTGGAGGAATGTCAGGTGCCCACCAAAGCTGTTCAATCAGTCACCTCCTTATCTGGATAGGGGAGAGAAAATATAACAAAAAACTCATGGATACTGACAGGGAGAGATCACTCAACATCATGGGCAAAGCAGACTGAACTTGGTCAAAATTAATTTACTTTACTACCAATAAAATCAGACTAGGATAGCAAGAAATAAATCCAAACCTTAAAACCACTTTCCTCCCACCCCTCCCTTTCCCCTGAGCCTAACTTTAATCCCAAGTTCTCCACCTCCTTTCTCCACTGCTGCAAGGCAGATAGGAAAAGGGGGTTATGGTCAGTTCTTCACACACGGTTTCTGCCACTCCCTTCTTCATCAGAGGGACTCCATTCTTTCCCTGCTACAGTGTGGAGTGCCTCCAATGGGAGACAGTCCTCCATGGATTTCTCTAATGTGAGGCCTTCTCACAGGTGGCAGTTCTTCATGAATTTCTCCAGTATGGGTTCCTTTCTCAGGGTGCAGTCCTTCAGGAACAGACTGCTCCAGCATTGGGTCCCCAGTGGGTCACAAGTCCTGTCATCCAACTTGCTCCAGCATGGGCTTCTCTCTCGGCATGTCCAGAAGTACAGCCAGAAGCCTGCTCCAATGTTGGCTTCCCATAGGGTCACAGCCTTCTTTGGGCATCCACCTGCTCCGGGGTCTTCCACCCACACTGTGGGGTATTCCATGGGCTGTAGGTGGATATCTACTCTATTGTGGACCTCTATGGGTTGTAAGGGGACAGACTGTCCCACCATGACCTTCACCATGAGCTCAGAGGAATCTCTGCTCCAGCACCTGGAACACCTCTTCTCCCTCCTTCTTCACTGACCTGGGTGTCTGCAGAGTTTTTTCTTGCACATATTCTCACTCCTCTCTCTGGCTTCAGTTATGCTTTTGTTTACCTCCTTCTTAAATATGTTTTTTTTCAGTGATGCTGCCACTGTTGCTGATTGGTTAGGCCTTGTCCAGCAGCAGGTCTGTCTTGGAACAACCTGCATTGGCTCTCTTGGACATGGAGGGGTCTTCTAGCAGCTTCTCATAGAAGGCACTCCTCTAGCCCCCTGCTACCAAAACCTTGACATGCAAACCCAATACAACTATAGAGCAGAGACCTTTTTATTGAAAGGATGTAAAACAGTGGCAAATGTGAAAAGCCTATGAGTAAAATGTAACAATGCAACGATAAAACTTTGTGGTAGCATGATGGTTTCCTCAGTTCTTTTACCAACAGTTCAGGTCTCTGTGGGTTAATGGCTCCATAAACCTGGCAAACACAGAAAAGCCATTGGTTAGGACAAATTCAGGGATGCATTGAAGGGGTAGAATTTTATCTCTGCAGGGTACTCATTCTTTTTTCGTTGTCTCTGAATTGCCACAATGTGCACAGAATAAGTCTGGCCTTGCACAATGCCCACCTCAACTGTCAAAATTCTGCACATTGCACAGTATGAAGTGATGTGAGGCAGGGTGTGCAGATGAGTATGGGCAGCAGACTGAGGAAGAGTGGGCAGTTACTCCATTTGCATTTTTCAGAAACTTGTGTCCTCTCCTGCCTGTATGCACTGGGCATGGACCACTGCCCAAGACCATTTAATTGCATGGGCTAGGATATGAACTGCCAGCTGCCATGTTTGGCACATGAAAACAGCAATTTTGAGCTTACTGCAAAAGAGCTGAAACGGTATGTGGTTGCTTTCACAGATAATATAGAAAGCATGGGCTTAAAATGGAACTGACATTCTCTGCATGCTGCACAAATAGAGAAGCAGATTTTCAAACATTTCATATTGACAGTTATCTATAAATTGTTCTAGATCTGTCCCTGAGCACAAAGTGCTGAATTAAAAAAGATCATATAAGCGTTTAAGGCATAAGCATTTTCATCTTCATAGGAAATATTTTTTATAGTTACAGAATTAACAACAGCGGATTTCCAGGAACTCTTGCAGAAATTTCTTCAGAAGACCACAAAGAACAGAGTTTAACAAATGCATTTACTGTGTTAGGGTACATCTTGTCCCTGGGTTGCCTTCTGTAGTGGCCCCAGTCCTTGCTCTGTGAATTATTCTAATCAGGCCTGGGAAATCACCAGGGAATGAAAGTTGTCTACCCAAGGACTCCATGGCTTATGCCGACACTTATGCATAGGCACACTCAGATGCCCAAATACAAATACAGACGCTTCAAAAAAAAAAGAATTGCTTCAGCAGCTTTCAGACTTCTGTGGTTCAATCACAGAAAACAGTTGTCAATAATATTGGCAGCTAGGAATCTTATACTAAGATGGCTTATGCCAATGACATTTCAGACATTTTTGGCAAAATAGAAGCACCATCATTTTTAAGATATGGTTGCATCTTACTTGTAATGTGGGTCTTCCTCCCATAGTGATCCAGACTAAAAGACATATTGAAGTGCAATGCAGCTTCTTCCCCTTCAATGGATTTTCTTCCCATGTTGCCAATATTTGACTTATTTTTCTCTAAATGAATGAAGATGTTGAGTATTTTATATCTTTACTTCAACATACAGTATTGACATCTTATGCTGTCATTTTGAACATCAAATGAAATGCTCTGTATTTGCCAAATTTCTGATGGTGACTGCCCTTTCATGAGCAAGTGGCATATGTCGAAATTGTTCTGATGGTGCCTGGAGAGTATAGTTAGTTTGACTCAAAGTTCAAAAACAAACTGCAAAACAGGCTATAACTCAATCTGATAAAAAACTACTTCTTAGTTTTGGGTTGGGGTGAGAAATGTAGAATTCAGGCCTTTTCCTCTCATACCCACAAAGCTGTAATAGTTTATTCCATGTAGAATATAATGATTCACTGCCGACTTGTAGTTTCATTAGCTGGAGTTGATTTTTGAAATACTTCATAAAACCAAAATAAATACACATAGGATAAAATTCTTCCAATGAAGACATTCTTTACAAAACCAGCTTTAATATCTACAATTATTTCAATCAGTGCTCAAAGAATGTGGTTTAAAGCAAAATAAACTTGAAATAATGTGGAAAAACTAAATTAAAATTTAGAAATTAAGACAGAGAATGAGCAAGTGATTACTCTCCAGATTAAGTAGAAAGACACCCAAGTGAAAAGGAATACTATAAATTGCTTTCATCAGTAAAAGGCTTACTGAAGAAATTGTTCATGATTTTGGTTTAATAATACATATCCCATTTTTCACTTCTCTGGGTTCTGTTTTGCATCTGTAGGCATGCAGACTAGAATAAACCTTACTGGAGCATAACTTACTGGAACTTTACAAGAAAAAATGGCTGTGCCCTCACTGATGCAGGGCAGACCCAAGTCCAAATTAATTCATATTAATTAAATAGTTATTAATTATAATATTGGCTGTAGTGCATTTATTATTAGCAGTAACTTAATTATGTTAATACTAGGAGGCTATACATCTGGCATTCTTGGAAGAAACCTTGCAGTGAGGATGTCAGGTGGAACAAATGGTTTGAGTCCTTTCTTGAAGGGACGCCAGGACCTTTTCTGGGAGTGCTTCCCTGTGCCAAGCCACAAGGACAGATGGAGCTTGCAGGTAGCCTGAGCTTGGATTGAATTTGAGTTATTTAAAAGAACATTTTGGACACTTGATCCTGGGTTTTTAAGAAAGTATGGAAGAAGTGTAATGATACTGTTACTGAGGTAGAATTCTTGCCCACATCTCCTCCAGTGATACAGTGGAATAGTCCAGTCAGGCTTTCAGAAGATTTAATTAGTATGGAAAAATCAGTCCCAATATTAAATGACAGGAATTTTTGAGCTGTGTCATAGCTTTGTGTATTCATGTTTCTGTTGAGTTTCTTTTGTCAGTTTCTATTTTAAAATCACATATCTTTTACTAGTTTGGAACTGTTGCTCTTTTTCTACTTCTATGTATAAACTGCAGTCTCAGTCTTCGGGATAAACCTTCTAAAGAAGATATTCTCTCCCATCTACAATGCAGTTCCTTGAAATGCCACAAAGCCATACCCTGTAGGATGCATAGATGCATGCTCATCTATGAAATTACTGTTGCTTTCATCAAAGTATCTCAGCTAATTCCCACAAAATTCTCAAAAGTGTTTGCCTAAGCAAAACACACTGCCACCCATAATGGACTTGCTGACATCATTCATCAAATGTTAATTCCTCACAAAATACTTTTCTTCCTTTGTATTTTAAATTAGACTAAAGTAATGGTCATGGTTGTAAGTTTTGTAAATTAATAAAATCTTTTATATTATAAAAACTGTTAAAAATACTGAAAACCAAACCCTATGTTCTCAGGCTGCTGTTCCTCCTTGAAGAATGACAACATTAAAACTTAACAGTTTGAGCTGCATGCCTTGGCACATCAGTGCTTGTTCATCTACAATGTAATGAAGTTGTTTACTGTGAAGAAGAAAAGAAAATATTGCATGTAAGAAGATTAGTAGTGCAGGCATAGGAGGTCTAACCATTATCTTCTTTCTTCAGCAAATCTTCATAGGGAAGATTCCAGTGACACTGTAAAAGAGGCCAGAGATTAATACAAAACAAGAATTTTCATAAAAGCAAAATTAAAAATGTTTGTAGCATGCTTGCTAGGTACCTGAGAGAGCCATTTGCCTGCCTGTTCTTTTGGGATTTAAAAAAATGAAGAGAAAAATTTGAAAAACCATTTGAGACATTCTCACTGGATGATTTGCACCATGTCTGGTGTGTGTTTTACTGCCAGCACAGTAGTGGAAAAATCCCAATTTCTCTAGTAAGAGTGGTAATAATAAATGATTCACTTAAAAGATTTCCAGGGTGGTGTTGCTAAATCATTTGTGAGAAGCCAACCCTGACAAAAGAATGTTCACTTGTCAAATAACCTAAGGACTTTGATTATGTGAAGGTAAAAGTTCAATCAGCTGATGCTGAAGACGCCAACTTATTCAGTCTGAAATTGTGGCAGGTTTCATGCATTTGTTTTGTTCCCTGACTAGATCTCTACTATCAGTGGGAGAGATATTTCTTGGAAATGGTTCTCAGAGGCATGGATATGATTGCAAAGCAAAGGACTGAGGCATCTTTTCCTATGATACTCATGTCAGGTTTACCCCCAAGGGTAAACCAGTACAAAAGGAAGAGAGAGAAAAGAAAAAGCCAAGTAGCTTTAACTGCTCTGCAGTTGTTAGCAGAGAAGGTTGAAGCTGTGGAGTGAGATCATGTCTCGTACATTCCTGTTTTCTCTGGCTGGAGTTACAGGCAGATGTTACAGACTTGGCACTGTGAAGAAATGTATTTTCTTCCTACTCATGTTGTCTCCATTCTTCTGATAATGGAAGATCTTCTGCCTTAGCTGCTACCAGGCAAAGGAGTCTCAGCTCAGGGAATTTAATTTGATTCTATTTATTACCAGTTGACACAAGGTTTCAATTACTGATTCAGATATTGAGTTAAAAAAAAAGGCAGCAAACACTAAACAAACATTTAGGGGAAAATTTTCCTCCCTCTGTGTCTCCTCTAGTGTGTCCTCACATGCATCCTCACACACCTCCTCCTACCCTTAGAAGTTACCACAGTTTCTGGAATCTTAGCCCAGTGCGCTTCTCTGACTGGTTGAAGTTTGGGTGGGTGGTGGATTGATGCTGCCAGTTGTGGAGCAAGCTGGAAACTACTATGATAAGCCCAGGGCAGAAATTTTTGGTTTTGTTCAAAAGTTTTGTTGTTTCTGTGCTGTGACATGGTTCCTGCTGTTCTTCTCAAAAACTCTCAGTATCTCTGTTCTTCCAACCAGCATCCAGTGACTTTTTCTTTATCTTTGGTGCTTGTGGAGCATCAAAGAATGGCTCAGCCTTGGTACCACCGTAATCATAATGCAGGAGGGTAGTTCCACAGACAAAGCACAGGTCATGATTCTTCCTCTGAAAAACCTCTGTATGGTCTGCGTTTGCAAATATTAAACAGATTGCAGGAAATACTGTATTACTTCTGGTTTCTTCAATGTTGAGTTGCTTTATAAGTTACAATACAATTGAGTTTATGTGGAATGCATATATAGATTATATTGTGGCAACAGTATCACTTCTGTTTCTTCATCCTTTAGGGCTATTAATCAGTCATGCCTTTTGAGAGATATGAGGGGCACTAGTCAGTTGATCCAAAGGCACATAAAAAGTGAATACAGATATTTGGATAATCCTTTTTGCTCAAATTCAGTCTTGAATACATTTTCCCATAGACTTTCTACCTAGAAGGCTCTAACGAAATTATTTGTAATTCTACAGGAGAGAGGTTGTTTCTACACTTTGCATCTAAAGCTCAAACACCAATATATCTACAAAAAGCTGTGATCAGGGTAAGCAACATATGTAACATGCAAAATCAATATTGCCAGATCCTTGTCTGTGATTCAAGATGAAAACAGCCATGGGATGCTCAGTTACTTCTGAGTATGAATGAAACACACTGCGCTTTTCCTCTGTCATAAAAGTTCTTGTAAATAAATTGGAGAATACATTAAAAAGAAATTATATTTTCACAAGAAATAAGGGAGATTAATCATCCTTATCTTAAGCATCTAAAAATTAGGAAATCTGCTCAATTTAGACTCCCTTTATTATCAGGGAAGAAAAAAACCCTGTATTTTCCTGTGATCAGATTCCAGCCATCCTTATTTGATAGTGCCTATTTTTGTCTCTTGATTGTAAAATATTCTACAGGGATTGGGTCAGGCTTTCAATTTCAGACATCTTAAGTAAGGCAATATGGCTCCCACTCAATAGGTCCTCTCATACAAGCTTTGTAGAATACAGTTAGTGGAAGGAAAATATGATTTCATTCGTTAATTACATTGCTAACCACCTCTTGTATGGGTATATAATTTTACTTTTTTTGATGCATTTTGATACTTTTCCTTCCTTAATTTTATTTTTATCCTTTATTAGAGATTAATATTTCAAACTGATTTAAGACCTTATGTATTACTAATTTCTGACTAATGCAAAATGAAGTTTGAATCTATTCTATATAAACATCAAACACAAATGAAATAGTAAAAGTAGCCCTGTGTTATGACTTCATGCTCTGAAAAATCATGAAATTTACGTATGTTATAAAAACTGTATATTATGAACAATTTCTTTGAATTTCCCATTACCACTATTAATGATGCCGTCCTGTGTCATCCTGAAAGTATCTATCTGTCTTGTATGTTAGAGAAATACACTGTAATATTATTCTGATCAATTACCAAATCCATCAAAGATAGTAATATTTCCAATATCTTTCTTGCTGTTCTGTATATCTATAAGAAACTATGGGCGTATGTCAAGTTCTTTGTCATCTACGTAGCCGTAGAAATAATATAGCATCAATCAGTCTTGGAAATTGAGTTAAAGTTGGCAATTTTATTTTTCTGTGCAGTCATTAAATATTTAATATTTCTTCTTGTCCTTCAGGGAATAAATTTAAGAAAAATGACTTCCTCTCTAAATGGTCTCACTTCTACCAAGTGCCCCAAGCAAACCTCTCCTATGACAGATTATGCTTCATTCCACACAGCTACTACCTGCTCTGTTTGGAGACAGTAATAGGACTTGTTCGGCTATTTTTGCCTCCGTGCCTGCTAGATAAGGACTTCGTGAGAAATTTTAAAATATCTCATTTGCAGTCAAAGTCCTAAGTGTGTGTTGAAGCTCTGAGAGTGGGATATTATTTGAAAGAATAATTTAAATTGAAGTATGTGTAGTTGTTTTCCTATATATATATGTATTAGGTACAAGGGAAAATAAGGAATTGAATATGAATGGGAAAGTCAGAAAAAAACCTTCAGCGTCATGGTGTTTTATCCACCTACTGGATACAAAAGCAATTTACATTTGCGTATGTATTTAATCTAGTGAGTAGATAATGACTGTCCTTCAAAATAGTCATAGTATATTCTCATAATTAATTTCTCAGCCTGGTTTTGTGTAAGATTAATCTATTTTTATTAAACAGTAGAAACAGTAAATATTGAAAAAAGCTATTCAGTAACATTTCAAACACTTCGTAGAATCATAGTATCACCAGGTTGGAAAAGACCCACCAGATCAGGGAGTCCAACCACTCCTATCAATCACTAAACCATGGCCCTCAGTGCCTCATTCACCCATTCCTTAAACACCTCCAGGGAAGGTGACTAGAACACCTCCATGGGCAGCCTGTTCCAGTGCCCAATGACTCCTTTCAGGTAGTTATAGAGAGCAATGAGGTCTCCTCTCAGTCTCCTCTTCTCCAGGCTAAACAAACCCAGCTCTCTTAGTCACTCCTCGTAAGACTTGTTCTCCAGCCCCTTCACCAACTTTGTTGCTCTTCTCTGGACTCGCTCCAGAGCCTCAACATCCTTCTTGTGGTAAGGGGTCCAGAACTGAACACAAGATTCAAGGAGNTCTGCCCAGCAGTCCAACATGTTCAGATCCCTTTGCAGAGCCTCCCTACCCTCCAGCAGATCGACACTTCTACCCAGCTTTGTGTCTTCTGCAAACTTGCTAAGGGTGCACTCCGTGCCTTCATCCATGTCATTGATGAAGACATTGAACAGGGCTGGACCCAGCACTGGCTTTCCTTTTGTTGTTAATATATTTCTAGAGACATATTTTATTGTCTTTCACAGAACTGGTCATTTTAAGTTCTAGTCGGGCTTTAGCCTTTCTGATTTTCTCTCTTCATGGTCCCACTTCATCCTTGTAGTCCTCATTTTTCAACACATGGGGATGGCCTGCTCCAGTGCTGCCAGTCTTCTAGGGCTCCTTCTAGGGCTCCCTTGGGACTGCCTCCCAAGGAACTTTTTCAACTGGCCTTCTGGACAGTCCAAAGTCTGCCCTTCAGAAGTCCAAGGTGGCAGTTCTGCTGACACCCGTCCTTACTTCTCCAGAAACTGAGAATTTGTCATCTCATGGTTGTTATGCCCCAGGAATCCTCCAACCATCACATTTCCCACAAGGCCTTCCCTGTTCACAACAC
The DNA here is from genome assembly GCA_013389865.1 of Piaya cayana. Classification (NCBI taxonomy): domain Eukaryota; kingdom Metazoa; phylum Chordata; class Aves; order Cuculiformes; family Coccyzidae; genus Piaya; species Piaya cayana. The sequence continues at coordinate 16,640 of WAAB01025255.1, forward strand.
AGTTCCAGCAGGGCAACTTCCCTAGTTGGTTCACTCACCAGTTGTGTCAGGTAGTTGTCTTCCACACACTCTGGAAACCTCCTAGATTATTTCCGTTCTACTCTATTATACTATCCTTTGTTGGCAAACCTAGCTTGTGTAGGCAAATGCATGATCAAAACCCCCAAAGCTTTGTTCCTCACACCAGGTTCAGAGCCAGGTATTTATTTCCTGACTCTGTATCCTGAAGAAGAGGAGGCTGAGGGAAGACCTTATTGCTCTCTACAACTGACTAGAAGGAGGTTGCAGAGAAGTGGGTGATGTACTCTTCTCCCAAGTGACAGGTGATAGGAGAAGAAGGAATGGCCTTAAGATGTGTCAGGGGAAGTTTAGATTAGACATTAGGAAAAATTTCTTCACAGAAAGTGTTATCAAACACTGGATCAGGCTTCCCAGGGAGGTGGTTGAGCCACCATCCCCAGAAGAATTTAAAAGGTGGGTAGATGAGTTTCTTAGGGACATGATTCAGTGGTAGATAGGTACGGTTGGAGTTGATGATCTCAAAGGTCTTTTCCAACATAATGATTCTATAATTTTATGATTCCTACTTCTTCCTCATCATTCCATTTAACAGGAATGACAGAGGAGAACACTACCTGTGTCTATGAAAGGCTCACAATACCTATGAAAGCTCACATTACAAAACCTGTTGTCAAGGTGAATTTTTTGGGACTATTCCCTCAGGTTAAGAATTTGTCACCTAACATGCTTCATGAAATATTACAGAGAAATATAAAGCTAGAAACTCAAAGTTCCAGCATTATAGTCCCAGTTTCCATGTATTCCATAAGAGAAATGTATTTTCATAAAAATTAAAACAATTATAAGTGGCAACCTTTTTGGCTTGTGAATACTTTGTAGGTGTCATTTCAGCAAATGGCGATGATTGCTGAGTTTGCCAACTGTTCAAAGCATGGTCTGGAGAAGTGAGGATTTCTGTTAGAGAACATACTTCACACCATCCATCAAGGTAAACGTGGTACTGAAAAATTTGTTTCAGTGGAATACCCATCAAAAGGAGGCTTTCTTCTGAATTCAATATCTACACTAGACCAAAAAAAAAAATAGGAAGGAAACACCTTTTCTCCTAGTTCTGGTTCAACTCCCTGCCAAGAATGAAACATGCAGGGCTATATGAAGAATCTTTACTTTTTCCTGTGAAGGTCTTACTGCCAGGTTAGGAGCTGTAACATGAAACTCAAGGCATCTTAGTTGCAGGGAATTTAGGGACCATGGCCTTAGAAAGCAACTCAGTGGAGGTTCAGAGAATTCAGGTATCCCAGGAATACCACATCCACAGATAATTTGGCCTCATAGATTTCAGTTTCAAGATAGGTAAAAACTGCTCCTCCCACATACTGATTTTAAGCAGAGAATGGAGAACATTTCTGAGGTGACCCCTGGACAACAGGGATAGAACCAGTAATGTACACACAAATGAAAAGAGGAAAGAATAAGTAAAAGTTTAATGTGGTTTTGTTTGGTCTTTTTTTTTTTTTCAGAATATTCACTGCCTTTGAACATCCCTCACTAAATATGTTCTTTCTAAAAGGTGTTTTTGTACCAAAATAGAATGCATTATCCAGTCAGTCTCCATGGTAACTTTGCTTCTTATTAAACGGAAGAGGAGAAAAGCCTAATTAACTCGTATGACCTTTTATTTGTTAAAATGTTCTGCTGTACCTTTAGTGACTCTGCCTGCTTCATATTGACAGACACCATTTCCCTTTGGCTGTTCTACATTTTAAGTGTTACAGGTTTTTCATATTAAATTTAGATCATCAAGTGCAAACAGCAAATGGTACATCAAGGGGCAGAATGATGCCTATTGTAGCTTCTCTTAACTTCTACACATAAAGCTACTTTACCTTGGTGCTGCAGGATACTCGTTATGCTCCTCATTCTCCTCATAAAATCCTAAATGAAAGGCTTCCAACAATCATGTGTGATGCTAGCCAAGAGCAATGACTTAGAGAACTAGTTTAACCCCTTTACCTAGGAAATAAATATAATAAAAATTATTATCCAGACCTTTTGAAAGCATAATAGAGCAACAATGAAAAGGAAAGATAAAATAATGTAAGGAAGTTTCCAGAGGAAATAGAGCAAGAAAATCCGTGGACCTGGTTGTAGTTCACACTGTGCCCTCACTACTTCTGGAACAATCTTAAGAATGGTATTCACTGAATTTGTACACTAACACAACACTGGGTAATACTACAGATGCAGAATACCGGAACCAGTGTTTTAAAAAATCCAAATATATTTTGAAGGTTTTTTTATTTCTATTGATTTTAGTGGATAATTGAAAGAAAATATCATTTAAGAATTAAACCTTAGGTTTGGGTTTTTTTTGAATTTTCCATAGGCAGACTGAATGTTTGTGAGCCTGGGTCCTTGTCTTCCTGACACTCAAGGGAGAAGTGCTTAAACATCCAACACAGTGACAAATAGCGCTCGAGGAAGGTAATCTTGACAGAGCTAAAAGGTTTTGCAGAATTGCTTCAGCAGCAAAGCTGTTGTATGGCCTTTGGCAATGCTTAGCCCAGTCTTGACTGAGGAAAGCAGCATTATCAGCGAGAAGGAGGGGAAGGAAGAGGAAGACTTCAGGCTTTCAAACAAAGGGTACCTCAAGGGAGTTAGTCAAACTACAGACATGTATATGAATGCCTCCTCTTGCTACAGGCATCCAGGAAACTACTTGCTATTTGCTAAACATCTGTTATTAAACCAGCAAGGATCAGTAAGCAGGCAGCAGAATGATGCTCATCGAGGGCATAATAGTAAAACCTCACCCTGTTCGGATGCAAACCTGGCAGGTAGTTGTAGAAGAGTGCTTGTGCATCACCTGGAGTATGGCTTCTTCCATCCTCACCACATCCAAGTCACACGTCATCTGTGCACTTGGGGTCACTATACCATTGCTTCTGCATAATTGGTTCTTGGACACTAGAAGAAACCCAGTATCTCAGAGAAGAGTGCATTCCTGTTCCTTGTCTTTCTTTAAATAACCTGGTGTATAATCCATGTATTTAGTCTGAAGAGGCACTGAGGGTTTCCTGATGACTCTAGTAAATAAAGATATTTAAAATGTCAGTGCTCTGTGACAGCACCTGGCCTAACTAAAGCTTGCTCAAATAAACAACAGCTCTAGGAATAAAAGAGTTTTACAACCATTGATTCTAAGTAATGCACAATGTTCTCAATACAAATGAAACCTTCTCTTTTCTGTACTACAAGAGGTTTTTTTTTTCCTTTTGTTGTGTATGCTCGCTCCATATGGCAGCTAGTTTTAATATGTACTCGCTTTGTACATTCATTTGTCCTGCAACAAGGTGTAGTGCTCCTAGATATGGGCTAATTTTTTGGGTTTGCTCTTTTCATTGGCCTGTTTATCTGCAACCTTGGAAATTATTAGAAATTAATAGAAAAATAGTTTTCACATTTAATATGCATTTGTTCTGTCGATACAACGTCAGCTGGAATTAGGTAAACCGTACCCCAGATACCATATTTTGGCACTGTCCTTGGAGAAAGGGACCAGTCACATAGGGTAAAGCAGGTTGGTTACACAGAAAAGAGGCTGCTCATAAAATATACACTGGGAAGGAAAGAGAGTGAGAATATAGGGTATGGCACTAGACGTGGCCACTTGGCAGAAGGAGCCAAGGAGGAGTGAAAAATGGTTAGAAAATCATTAGAATATGTTCAAGGTTCAAGGTAGGCCTTGGAATTTGCAGGTGGAAGGACAATCTGCCTGCTTTACTTTGCAGTGGGTTCTGGTCAAGAATCCAAGACAGCACAAATAAATATATTTTAAAATAATGAACATTTGACTGGTGAGGCAGGGCTGAGAAATTTGTTATGGTTCATGCAGACAGTTATGGCTTTCCTATGGTAACAGAGAAATGATGAGACCTGCAGAAAAATGTAGGGGAAGATCCTTTGAAGTCTGGTGAGGAGAGTTAGTAAACAGAGAAAATGCCTCTAGAAGAGGCTAGGTAAAGGCTGGCTAGTGTAGGTATAAAAGTTGATGGTGGTATGTAAATACAAATTATGTGAACATGGGCTCAGACCACAGAATTGAAAGTGTCTGCTCCAGAGTATAATGTTTAGTCCCTTGTGTAGAGCAGCTGTATTGTCACAGGGCAAAGTCCCTGCAAAGGTTTGGTCTTCTTGGTCTTCCTATCATACCCTGTAGTCACAGAACAAAGCTGGTGGGTTTTTTGCGAATTTTATTGGTTTCAGGTGTCTCTAATTATTTGAAGGCTGCATGACAGGCTATCGTACATAGCTGATGGTTTGTATTATGAGACTGAATTCATGAGCTGCGTGGCCTGGAGCCTGACATGACAACAGGAAAATAGGTGTGTGGAGGATTTTTGGAGGTGCACAATAAAGGATTTTGGTTAAGTACTCAGAATTATAGGAGAGAAATATGGCCCATACTTGCTGCTTTTTCATAGCTACCACTAACCTGAACCATGCCAAGGTTTTGCTTTAGAGGGAACTAGTCCTAAGAATAGACCGACATCTCTGCCATGAGGGGGTCAGGACAGGGAATGAGCTGGCAACTCTCATACTCACAAACCTTCCAGTCTCCCAGATACATAAAATAATTTCAAATTCATTAAGAAAGGGGGTAATTGGAATAATTACAAATTTTCTTGGCAGAAAACACAATTTAGACCACAACAGCACATATTACCAACCTCAAGCTGATGGCCTTGACTGTCTGCAAGACACAACTGACAGACACCCAGCAGGAAAAGAGGCTGAGTCTGAATATTCCCACTGTGTTTGGAACCATCACAAACTACACAATTAAAAACAGTGTAAGCACTGCTTCTAGCAATTTGGATGGGTACCTTCATGCCAAGTATTCATGTCTGAGAAGCAGAGGATGTACATTTGTCTCAAAAGATTACACTACCATTCTGAAAGTGATCTGCTTCTTCTTCTGGACTGAGATAGGGTCCTGGAAGAATTTGTAATGCTCTGCAAATAAATAGCAAAAACCTATAATGGTGATTTTTCATGTACTGAAATTAGATGGGTGTTTTTAATCATCCTATCCTGAAGAATGGGTTGGTCTTACCTAGGTATGAACTGATACAGTGACACTATGATGTGCTACATTTTTGTTTCCATTACTGTTTCCCAAATTTGTGAGTCATAGTTTGTGTCAGTGGTCTGCACAGCAGGATCAGTGTGATTGCTGAGGCACTGTGGGAGGCAGTTCCTTTATAGAGAAAGACATGGAGAAGTAAAATCAGATATGAAATACAGACAAACTAGAGTACAACTTGGTGTTTGGAATGGCCTTGCCACAGGTACCACAGGAGGATCCTGCAGGACAGCTGTTCATCCCAAAGACTTCCCATATAACGTGCAATGTGAAGACAGCTGATGAGGCTTGAAGATACTATATGATCCTGAAGGTCAGGCTTATCCTTCTTTAATGGGATAAATATCTAACAGAATGTAACACAGATATCGAACTAGAAAATACTTCCTGATTGGGGTCCCCCAGGGCTCAGTGCTGGGTCCAGCCCTGTTCAATGTCTTCATCAATGACCTGGATGAAGGCATTGAGTGCACCCTTAGTAAGTTTGCAGATGACACTAAGCTGGGTGGAAGTGTCGATCTGCTGGAGGGTAGGAAGGCCCTGCAAAGGGATCTGGACAGACTGGACCGCTGGGCAGAGTCCAACGGCATGAGGTTTAACACAGCCAAATGCCGAGTCCTGCACCTGGGGCACAACAACCCTATGCAGAGCTACAGACTGGGTGAGGTCTGTTTGGAGAGCTGCCAGGAGGAGAGGGACCTGGGGGTGTTGGTCGACAGCCGGCTGAACATGAGCCAGCAGTGTGCCCAGGTGGCCAAGAAGGCCAATGGCATCCTGGCTTGTATCAGAAACGGTGTGACCAGCAGGTCCAGGGAGGTTATTCTCCCTCTGTACTCGGCACTGGTGAGACCGCTCCTTGAGTACTGTGTCCAGTTCTGGGCCCCTCAGCACAAGAAGGATGTTGAGGCTCTGGAGAGTGTCCAGAGAAGAGCAACAAAACTGGTGAAGGGGCTCGAGAACAGGCCTTATGAGGAGCGGCTGAGAGAGCTGGGGCTGTTTAGCCTGGAGAAGAGGAGGCTGAGGGGAGACCTCATTGCTCTCTACAAATACCTGAAGGGAGGTTGTAGAGAGGAGGGAGCTGGCCTCTTCTCCCAGGTGTCAGGGGACAGGACAAGGGGGAATGGCCTCAAGCTCCGCCAGGGGAGGTTTAGGTTAGAGATTAGGAGGAAGTTTTTTACGGAAAGGGTCATTAGGCACTGGAATATGCTGCCCAGGGAGGTGATTGATTCGCCTTCCCTGGAGGTGTTTAAGTTGCGGGTGGACGAGGTCCTGAGGGACATGTTTTAGTGTTTTGTGGGAGTGGTTGGACTCAATGATCCAGTGGGTCTCTTCCAACCCGGTGATTCTGTGATTCTGTGTGATTCTGTGACTCTGTTGTTCGTTATCCATGCTGGGGACAACCTGACAAAAAAACTTAACAAAAGCAAAGAATTATAGTTGCTGATCTTTTAGTATTTGTGAAATGTTGTAGCTGTATGCAAAACAGCAGTAGTTCAGAGAAATATGTGAAGACTTATTGTAACACTTCTTGAGATGTTTGACATGGTTACTGGACATTGAGTGTGCTCAGAGCAGCAGCCTGGAGCAAAATGGAAAGCAGAGCTTGAGCAGTGTAGGATTAAGAACAAGGCATCTTGGTTTTTTCCAGAAGAGTTCCCTACCCCTTAAGAGGACCTGGATAGGATCCTGCCCTCCCTAAACAAACATTCTTTTAAAAATCCATAACTACAGCTAAAACAAGACCTGGTCACTTATTACTCCATGACCCTGCTTGATCTCTGGCATTCTGACAGCACTGCAGCTTCAGATTTTCTCATTCTAAAGAATGTAGAAAGGCATGAAGACAAACAAAATATTACATTAGAAATTGAATGAGTATTATAAAACTAATTTTCTACAGCTCAGTGTGATTCCTGGTACTGGCAATCTAGAAGGGAAGATGCCTGAAGGAGCAGCACATAGGGAAACATTTACCATCTGCACTGATGGGAACCAGCCTGAATTTCATTGGGACAAAGAAGGAACTGGAAGGTCAGCAAGGAACTAAATTAACTTCTAAATTCTGTATTGTATGACAGAGGCTAGAACCAGCTGTTTTCTGCCATCGGGGGAAAAAAAGGCCTGTTATCAATAAGCTCCATTGTGAAACACTTTGAGTATTGGAGCATTCACTTCCTTCCACAGTGTTGTGTACAACTCCTGGAAAATCATACAACTCCTTTGCCTTTCTGCCCAAATCCATTCTGCACCCATTTAAAACGGTAAATACAGAATGTAATTCAGATCAGGCATGGCTCTATGGAAAGATTTTGTTACAATAATTTTTTCTGTAATCATATTTTATAATGTTACAACAGGTTCTCTCTTTTTTTTCTTTTACAGTAGAAATTTATTTATATTGTCCGTCCAAGATAGTAAATAATTCCATAAATAGTAAATACTCCAGAATTTCAGAGAAATGTGGCATAAAAGATAGATTACGAGAACAATTTTAGTCCATTGTCTAACAGCCTCTACCTACTATATGTTAGGTTTTTTCCTAATCTTTGTTATCTCTTCCATGCCACTCCAGGTACAAGACTGGGAGGGAACTCCTGAGTCATCAGCTTCAGAAGGTTCTTCTTCTGTTATGCATCAATTAACCTTTCTCTAGATCTGAGAAGGTGAAAAAACTTGGAGATGTCTCCCTCAAGCCTCCAAATAACCTGTTTGGAAATAATCTGATCTACAGTAAATGTATTAATGGTCCATTTATACCTATGCCAAAGAAGGTCTCTGGCATAAATAGATCTGTATCTCTCTTGTTCTTATCTTATTGCAGATATTTATAGACAGAAATGACACCACCACTCAGCTTTCTTCCTCCTTGCCTAAGCGAGGCACACTTAGTCTCACCTAGTAAGATATGGTTTTGATTCTCTACACGTTTGGTTCATCTTCCATGAATTCAACTTATCTGAATTAATCTCCATGAACACAGACAACCAGAAGTGTGTGATCCATGTGATGGAACCTCCAAAGAACTATACTAGTTATGCTTTCTCTCTCTGTATGAAAGGATATAGTCTAGATTGCACTTTTCATGATCTCATTATATAGGTGAACATATTTCCTGTGTGTCATATTCTTCCCTGAAATTCACCTGCCATGTTCAAGTATATACTTCCAGTTTACAAATAAATTATCAGAGCTGTTTCTGTCTACAAGGCACTGCACCTTGTATTATTAACATGCTTTACGTTGGTTCCTCTTTAGTCTTCATGGCTACTGTTTTCCTGTATTATATTCTGATCTTGTTCTGTGTAGTTAACTTCAAACTTCAGCTCACCAGCAAATTGATATACCCTGTTTTTTTTTCATCGTTATCTATCTTTTTGCCTTAAAAATGTTCCTGAGAGCTAACAGTATTTTATAGCCTCAATCTTTAAATTTATGCCATGATGATCAGATTCTCAGTTACTTTTTCGCAGTTTCACTTTGCCTTGTGAATATTCTTACTGATTTCATCTAAATAATTTGCATTGTACTATATCACTTAAAGAGAAAGGACCTGCATTTCCTGCATTTAACTTGGAGTGCATAAAGTACAATGTATATGTAAAGTACAATGTACAGGTGAAGTATAGGCTACGGTTTACAGACTGAAAGAGGATTTGCCAAGAAGCTGCAGGATTATTTCTGCTGTTAGGTACTTCTGTTTACAAACCACTCTTTGATCAGAAAGAAGAGATTTTTCCCTATCAATATGCAGAAGAAATAAAGTGACTAAGATTGTGTTTCCCCATAAGCTGAAGATTTCAAGAAGCATTATTGGAACAGAGTACAACCAGTTTTGGAGGGGTGGTGTAGAAAAAAAGGCAGATATATGTAACTGTGTTGGAAGCTATCTGAAGTAATTTAACCTGGAGTCACTAATGATAATGCAGTTGAAATCATTTTAATTGTTGTAATTCTTATTGAAAGCATTTGAGTATTTTTTTTTCATTAAAATCTGTGGCTTGTTAAATGAACTAAGATAGGCTTCTTAAAACAAAATGGCGTTAATGACTTTTCCAGTATTATGGAGAGTGGCTTGGCAACCACATCTGCTAATTCCCTCAGTACTGTGAGATGTATCTCATTAGGTTCCCAAGACTTATGTATGTTCAGGTTCCTCAGGTGGTCGTGACCCTGATCCTCCTCTATGGTGGGAGGGTGTTTACCCCCCTGGTCACTGTCTTGCTGTCCCATGACCCAGGAGGGATGAGGAGGGCAGTTGTCAGTGAAGAGGCAAAAAGTTGTTAAGTACCACAGCCTTCTCCTTGTCTGTTGATATGAGGTCACTCTTTTCACCCATCAGTGGGGGTACACTCTCTTTAACCTTTTTTCTCATTGACATACCTATAGAAGCCCTCCTTGTTAGTCTTTACTTCCCTTGCCAAGTTCAGCTCCAACGGCTGTCTTTCCTGACTCCATCCCTACACAATCAGGTAGCATCCCTATACTCTTCTCCGGTTACCTGTCCCTGCTTGCACTTCCTGTGCAGTTCCCTCTTGTTCTCTAGTTTAACTGGCAGGTCTTGACTCAGCCAGACTGGTCTTTTCCCTTCTCTGCATGATTTCCTACATCTGGGGACTGAGCACTCTTGTACTTCATGGAAAGCATCCTTAAATATCTGCCACCTCTGTTCTTCTCCCTTGTCACTGAGGACCATATCCCAGGGTGTCCTACCAAGTAACACCTTGAAGAGCTGGAAGTTTGCTTTCCTGAAATTTAGGGTCCTGACTAGATTCCTTGCTTGCCCCATATCCCTCAGGACCTTGATCTCCACCATTGCGTGATCACTGCAGCCCAGGCTGCCTCTGATCTTGACATCAAAGATGAGTTCACTTGTGTTAGTGATCATCAGGTCATTGCATCCCCTTGAGTGGGGGGTCTTTATTAGGTGGGTTAAGAAATTATCTTCAATGCACTCTAGGAGTCTTCTGGATTGCCTATAACAACTACTATGCTATCCATTATAAGGAGATGCCACATAGATAATATTTACCTTTTTTTTTTAACATGAGGTACGTATAAGGGTCAAATCCCAAGACAGGTCACCTGATTATGTGTTTTATGATTGGCAAAGTTTGCACAGTGCCTTTTGGCTTAGCTGGGAGGAAGGCATGTAGCACTTTTGAGTACATGTGAAAGGAGACTGTAGCAACCATAGATTTCAGAGCAGACACACATCACTTACCCAGCTTTACCATCAGAGCAATTATTTGTTCTGACTGTTGTTTTAATTTGTGCTTTCCTGTACAGTACAGGTGATGGTAAGCTGCTTATTTCCCTTGACGATGGTTTTGTTTCTTTACAGAGCCTTCAGCAGGGGCTGGTTGTTCCTTGGGGGCTAGAAATAGAGGAGCATCCCCAGGAGCAGTAGGGCAGCCCTGAACCTGAAAAGAGGAGGATGGTGATGGTAACCAGTTCATCCAACTGTCCATTGAATATCATACAAATCTCTCATGTGAGGCAGGTCTGAGGTCAATTCGGGAGGTCAGCCTGTGGTTCTGGGTCTGCGGCTGTTTCAGTAGGTATGTGGCAAGGTGCAGGCATGGCTGCGACACCACTGTGGTGCGGTTCTGGCAGCGCCTCAGGGTGGCAAATCTCAGCTTAAAACAAGCTTCTGGGCAAGAAGGTGAATTCTTCGCTGGGACATCTTAGCAGACTTGTTCAGAAGAACCTCTGCTGAGATGTATTAGCAGAGCTTTTGCAGACTGCTCCCTTCAAAACCAGGCACCTGCACTGTTGTTTAAGTTGGCCCTGGACCTGGGAAGACAAATCCCCAGGAGTGGTGTGATGTGTTCAGGGGTCTGACATTCAGTATCACTGTATGTATTTGGTACCACAGAGGAAATTATATTGCTCAGCAGGAAAAAGTGCCTCCATGTTTCAAATAAACCAGTGGTACAGTTTTATCATTCACTGAAATTAGTTGCTGTGATGATTGCTCTATGTCATTCAGATTAAGTAGCTGAATTGGTTCCTGACCAGCTATATTCCTCTTTGAGATGGGCCCAAAGGAGATATTGCCAATAGAAATGTTGCAACTTAGCTGCCAGTAAACTTTGGATATTTAATTGCTGTCCCAAATTTTTGGATAAATCATTTCCTAGGTTTGCAATAACATGAGAATCTTATTGCTAATTTACATCTTGTGGTGGGCAGGATTTTTCCAAATGTCAGATAGCAGCAAAGGAGGTGAAGGCCGACTGATGTGATAAATTGAAAAGAATTACTAAAAGCACCACAGTTCACCACAAACAAAACAACAAGGAAGCCAAGATGCAAACAGAGAAGTACTCTTACCTTTTCTCAATTTTCTGATATGAAAGGAAGGTACTTATTAAACAGTGGTGAGTTGAGAAGGAGATTGGAACTGCAAGCAAAGAAACTGCCTCTGGCTTTTTTCATTCCTGCTGTTTTGAAAGAGAAAGGACTCAGTCTCCAGCGCTTGTAAATAAATAGGACAGCATCAAAGGTACCTGTCTCCTCCCATTCCTCCACCTAACAGAAATAAGCCATAGAACCCTGAATGTTGGGTAAATGCTGGGGTCAACAACAGCAGAAAATTTTTTACCTCCTGCCTTGGTACCTTCTTGCATTACAGATAAGTTTTTCCATGCACTGTACTTGAAGAAATGTTACTGTTTTAAGGAAAAAAACATTTGATCATCCAACTTTCTCCACCTCACCACTGCCTATGTTTAGACTTGAATTATTTTGTATGATGAAAAACAATTATTTGAAAACACACCTCCAACTTTTAAATATTTGTATTCCCCAGAAGGCAGAATGTCTTGGTGAGGACTCCTATCAAAAGCATATGTATGAGCTCAAGTATGTTTTACTTTTATGGACTAAGACATTCCCCAAGAATTCAGGAGGAAGATATACTGCTGTAGAAATATTTAAATGACAGAATCACAAATTAGAAGTTTTCCCCACTTTATCTGTTTTAACCAGATAAAGAATGAAATAATTTACAAAGAAATCAAATCACACTGCTGCAAGCATAAAAAGGACTGATGTAACCTCATATGAAAAAATATGACAATTTCTGTAAAAGTACAGGACGATCTCTAAAAGAAAGAACCTTGGATGACCCCTATAAGATATATATTAATTTTCCTATCAATATTCCTACTGATAGTCAAGTAACTAAAATACTGCATGGAATACACTTGATTCTTATGAGAAATGCATTTTTATTTTTCTGTATTGTTTCTATTTTCTTTTGCTTGGCTACTTGTCACCTGTCTTTATGTATTTTGAGACTTCAGTAGCTACTCTGAGCAAGCTACTAGATTTCTTTTGTTAGTTGTCTGGAGAGGAGTCAGCACCTCTGGAGAGGATTCCTGCTCACCATCCTTCCTTTCTTTTTCTTTGGTCTAATTTGGTTGGTGTATGGATTGGCTACCTGGGTGGCAGTGACTTAAATTTTTAATCACTATCCAGACATGAGCTAAGCAAATAAAACATCAGGAATGAAGCGGCTTCTCACTTACTGGCTGTCCAAATGAATAGCTTTGATAAAATCTATCATTTTGTGTTTATTAGGATATAACTTGCTTACCATGTATTTGATAAGATCTTTTCATTCACCTTCACTAATATTGATCTGAAGTACATGCACTCAGTAAAATACACTCTTGTCTTGCTCAAGCTTTGATTTGTCTTAATTGAAAAGTACTGGATCTTAAATATAAGATTTCTGTTTCTGCAGCAGTTTTACTCCTGTTTAGAGGAAGAAACAGAATGCAAGATGTACTTCTTCTGATCGGACTCTTTTTCTAGTATTCATTTGTCTGAGACACTTTCATTTTCCTCAACTTCTTGTTCTGTTCTCAAACTCATACAATAATCTGACTTTGCTCTCCTACTGCTACTGTTTTCAAGTGGCTGCAGTTATAAGGAGCTAGCATGCTGAGACACACTTTATTTAATACTTGAAGCTGTCTTAGGACCAAAGGTTTGTACAGAATACAAACAACTGTAAACAGGCAAATGGATCTGGAAGAAATAAGGACCTAGCCAAACCTTCAGGAGAACAGAATGAGTGTTGTGGGATTTTTTTTTATACAGCAGATAGTAATCAACAAAAGTGCATACAAGCTTTGTCTAAACTTGGGAAATTTTAAAAAAAATTCTTCCAATTCCTCAGTAGGAATTCACTGATTATGTTCCTCATAGAACAGGGGAATAGACATAAGCAGCACGTCTTGAACATTTTTAGTCTTTGGGTGTAAGTTTCTTTCTAACATGAGAAGGAAATATAAGAAAAGGAAGTAAGCATCCTCTATCTGAAATGTCTGACTTTCCAGCTTCAGTTGGTTGCCAGATCTGAGAATATTTGATGAGTTTTATTTCCAGTTTGTGATCACCATTCTTGTTCATTTTGAATGCCAGAGCTTGCCCTGCCCTCGTTGTCCTTCTTGTCATTAGACGCTCTTTGATAATTGCCTCTAGTAAGGAGGACTGTGGGGAGAGCTTCAATACTCTGGCTTTTTACCTGGGACAAATCATATTTGCAGATAAAGACAGAAGAGAAATGTCTGTACATGAGCTTGTGCTATTAAAGCAGGCATTTGCTCACAAGGCTTTATTTGCAGTGTTTGATTCCAGTGAATATTTAGTCCTATTGCACTACTGAGATCAGAATTTCCTATTTCAACATTTCAAAACCTGTAAATGAAGCTCCAATTATCATCATATCAATTTAAAAGTAATGATGCTTTTAATTAAATTCATTTGCTGTTGTTGTTGTTGCCTGATTGCTAAATTGTCAAGATAAATTTGAACATGTATTCAAACTTTTCTCCCTGTCAATGAAGCATAGAAGTTTTAATTTTTTTAAATGAATGCCTGGATTCAAGAGCATTCAGATGACTTCAGGAGGCGTGACTATAAGAAAAGCATTACAAAGAAACAGAGGCACAGACAACATTGACCTTCTTCAATTCCACTTCCAGAGACACTATCTGCACTAGAGATGTCACAAGGTGAATAAAAGAAACTAAAGGAAATAAAAGATTAGCTTTTCTTTCTAAATAAGAGACTGATGTGTACAAAGGGAAAAGTTCCCATTCGCTAACACATTTAGGCATTTTTAATTTGAGAATTTCAACTCCATTAAACAAAACATTTAAACATTAGGAAGAAATTCTTCATGACAAGGGAGGTGAGGCACAGACACAGGTTGCCCAGGGAAGCTGTGGCTGCCCCATCCCTGGAGGTGTTCAAGGCCAGTTTGGATGGGGCCTTGAGCAGCCTGGTCTGATGGGAGGTGTCCCTGCCCATGGCACGGGATTAGAACTGGTGATCTTTAAGGTGATGGTGAGCAAGAAATCGCCATGAGTGCTGTTAAACCTCAAGAGCAGGAGTACAGAACATTTAATACGTAGCAAGCCACCTTCCTGAGAAGAATCAGCATCAGGTGCAGAAACAAGAAGGCATGAAGACAATAACAGTCGTCAAAAGGAGCTTGGAATGAGAAAAACATGCTGTGGAAATTTTTATGAAGGACTCATGGGACCAGTGTTGACATTTCTAGTAAGGTGTAAATACGAGCCTGTAACAATAAACTCGGTCTTAGCTTGAAATAAAAGCTGAGTCCATGCTTTTTAATATGCAACAGGTTCCAACCGAAACCATTCTATCATTCTATAAAAATATATACAAGGTTGATTTTAATTACGTTCTTAGACCCCATTGACTTCACTAATACTCCTTAGGACCCTGTATTTGTGACCATTACAGCTTTCCTCCAAACTATGGTCTTCCTCTCAGATTCAGGTCATTTAACTTCAGGCACCTGACTAAAGTGCTGCCATGGACTCTCTTTGTTTCTTAGTACAAAGTGATAACAGATATTAGATATGTCTATGCAAGATACTTGCAATGATGTATGATATAAGAGATCTATGATCAAATACACATTTTGTGATAGTTTGGAGATGTTATTCCAACAGCTTAACCACAGGAATGTCTTTTTCTGCATTATTCCTCGACAGAAATGGTTCACCAAACTGAGGAGGCAGCAGCTTTTTTTTTTTTTTTTTTTTAGAATATGGGAAGAGAACAGAGGTGAAAGGAGAAAATGCTAAAGGGAATCCAACATACACAGTCTCAGGTGATGCAACCACAGGACTAATGTCTTTAAAGGAGAAGGCCCTAGGAGGTAATTTAATGACTCCTGTTTTAAAACAGATTTTTCATTCTGTTTTGAATTATGTAAATCAGTGGAATAATCTCTAACCTGACATTAGCTTTCACAGTAATATATAAAATAATTCATGTTTTTTCAGGTTTCTTAAAAAATGGATTTAACAAGCACTTAAGACTGTATGAGATTTTGAAGTTTTAAAACCCTTATGACTTAATAATGCTACCAGGAATTCTTAGACTTGCCAACTAGAAAAATGCACAATGTCAAGATGCATCATCTTTACACCATTGCAGAATGTACTGGTTTTGTTGTTTGTTTTTTGATTTTTTTTTTTTTTCATAAAGGAAGACTCCAAAGTATTTTGAAGATGAGACAAAAAATCAGTAGGGATAATGGAATTGTGGTAAAATAGCAATCATGACTTTGTTGGAAGTTATACATCCCTCAGAGAAATAAACATTAACTACTGGCTTAGTTGTAGCTATTAATGATGTCAGATGGTTATAAAGTAGAATATTATTGTGTAGATAAAGCAGAATCTGATTAAGTAAAAAATTGCTTTAAGGAAGACTTGTAAGAAATGGTCTACGGATCGAAACTGCTATTTGTGACACAAGGATTGGATGGGAACTGGAACAGAGGTATCTGAAACACTGCTAGAAAGAAATACTGTGGGGAATTGTGTAGTGATAAAAGGTCTTAACTTCCCACATATAAACAGCAGAACACGTAGAATGAAAGTGGATTATATGGTCATGGTATTTCTAGAAATGTTGGCTCAAAGATTTAATCACATAAATACTATGTAAGTACAAATGGTGTTGTTTAGGTTTTTAAAACATATAAGGAAGTTATACAAATCTGATTTTACAGTACAATCTTGGACTGAGTAATGAAATGCTGACCTTGCTCTATGTAAATTTACATTTGAGTAAAACTAGGTTTATGTCTAAGATTCTCACTTTCTGAGGAGCAAGCTGTAAAAGATTTAAATGGTACCATATAGAGTCTCTAATATGCTGTTGATTTGGAATTTCCTTAAATCAAAGTTACAAAAGATCTCCAGAATTTTCACCTCAGGTAAAGAAACTTGCAGGTGAGGGTTCTAGTTCTAAGAGTCTCAAGTGCTGCCTCTGAAAAAGCAGAAGGAGTACAAAAAGTGACAGAATGAGACAGTAAACATCTTAAAGCTCAGACAGCAGGTAATTGAGACTTGCATTGTGTCAAACTAGGCTAGGTTTTATACTTGAAGTTAGAGTAAACAGGAAAGTATTTTTTTTCAAGTTGTTTAAATGAAAAGAACACAGTCCCATTTACTGAGAAGTTGATAGTAACCTCTATATTTTCTCTGCTATTATTGTTACCATAGAAAATGCTTAGCTTACTCTTGGGAGGATGGTATGGAGGAAGGTGGACCTTCTGTTTGATGTATAGTTTTCGAAATATTTCTATGAAAGGAAAAGATAGGGGGAATCCTATGCAGTAAGCATAGTATTGAGATTAAATTAGATTTATTTGGTCCTTCCTGACACCTTCTAAAGATTCTTCAGTTAAATAAGTACCATGATATTGACCGAGGAAGTGAAAGCAGGGAAAATTATGGGCACATATTTTAAAAGAAAAAGAACTCATCTCAAGCAGAGTAAAAGCCTCCCTTAGAAAATGCAATATGCTCCCAACAGGCAATCACTATCACAGACTTTAGAAATAATTGTCATATGAAATCACAGACGTTGATATCAAGTTTTAAAAATTACTCTGTCAGTTCTGGGTGGTGCTTCATGACTAGAAGATTACCTATTTTAAAACAGAAAGCATGGAGCTACATCTGCCATAATAAATTTATTTCAGTAGTAGGCAAAGCTTTGGAATAAATCTGGAAGAAATATTAATAGCATTGGAATAAATGCTACAAGAAAATAACATATTTTAACAACACTCAATAAATCCATAATAACACAATATCTTTCATAGAAAAGAAAGAGAGGCCTAATATGTCTGACAATTACTAGAGTATATGCTATGGTGCATTTGAGACAGTAAAGCTAGGGGAAAGAGCAATGAAAAGTCTAAGAAAGGTGAGGAGAAGACTGTTTGTGTCAAAAGAGGAAGCATGAAATCTAAGGGAATGGTTACCACCAAGGTCTCTAAAGGAAGATTTTGATCTTTTCTGACAAGTTACTTATTATGTAGGCAGAAATTATAGAATACCTGTTAAACACGAGAATAACATAGTCTGAGCATTTAAAACCAGATTATCAGAGAATCATATATTTACCATCAGTACTAGAAAGCAAAGAACAGCTTGTAGATATGAAATTATCACAGAATCACTGTGTTGGAAAAGACTCCCAGGATCATCGAGTCCAACCATTCCTATCATTCACTAAACCATGTCTCTCAGCACCTAATCCACCCGTCTTTTAAACAACTCCAGGGATGGTGACATGGCCACCTCCCTGGGCAGACTGTTCTAGTGCCCAATGACCCTTTCTGTGATTTTTTTTTTTTCTGTTGTCCAGAAATGTAGTGAGTCTCTTCACAACCATTTAATATGAGCCAGGAAGAAGACTGATTTTAAGACAGATAGGTTAACCTTCAAAGACATGTTACATAAAGTGGTTGCCTATGATAGCAGACCTTCATCCTTGACAACTGAGGATTTCCCTCTCATGTTTCTAGGCTAAAAGCTAAAAATCAATACTGGTCTCAAGGGACCTATGATGGTCAGATTCCCATTAAAGGAATATCAAATCAGTAGAAGTTTCAGAATAGGAAAAACCAGCAGAAACCTTTTTACCAAATGCTTTCTACCTTATTCATTTGTTGTAATTAAATCCAAGGAGCTGCCATCACTTGCAGTGAAATCCCCTGAGAACCTCTGGCTGCAGATAGCTGCCCTGCCTCTCATTCTGCACACAGAACCTTATCCAAAATAAATCACCATAAAGTATCCTCAAAATTCATCTATTAACCAAGCATCTACCACAGTAGCTGTCATTGTGGAAGTTTATGTCTAGAGTGAAACCTTGGGTTTATCTCAAATCATTACAATTTATTTTTTACCCTAGGCTAGCCCTGTGAGCTCCTTCTGGCAAAAGATATGTGCCTGATCCTGAGTCAAGTGTCCAAGATAGGTGGGATAAATTACATTCTCTAAATGCTCATCCTGGTCTGTTGGCTCTTTAGAGAGACTTGATGTCCAAGATGCCTACCTTTCAAATTGTTAATGCTAGGTGAAGTGGAAAGCACATTCTGGGTGTTATTTACAAAGATTTACTTTAGGTAAGGGAGGTTAAGCTTTATATGATTTGTTGAGAGGCAGGTCACCACTTCCTATAGAGGATGAGTGAGTGAAGGGTCCTAACTTTAGCTCCTATTAGTTGCTTAATTTTGGTGATGTTAATCTGTGGCTACTTGACCATTAGGACTGCATCCCACCCCGCTTGACCTGAGTGGAAGGTACAGCTAAAGTGGATCTGTCAGCCTTTATTTCTTCTAACAATACTTTTGTTCTAACGTATTTAATTTGGAAAAGAAAAAAAAAATTTTTGTCAGGAGGCAAGAAGTGCTAAGTACTTTTACTGTAAGAGAAGAAGCCAAGACTTGCAGCAATGTAGGCAGGGCAGAATCTCACCAGTGGGGGCAATGGGATGGCCCAGAGACCAGGGCAACCAGGGGACATCCAGGGACAGTCCCAGCCCAGGGTATCAGGCATCTCCCTGGGAACGAGGATGAGTCAAGGAGGGGCCAGGATTTTAAAGCTGTGGCCTAGATCTATGGGACCTGTAGCAGGCAGACGGCACAGACAGCTATGATGCAGAGCAGTTCTCGTGGGTAAGAAGGGCAGGAGTCTCCCTCTAAAGTAGCTCCAAGAGCACCAGGGTTGGGGAGCATAGATTAGAGATATAAGTGGGGAATATCATTCATGGTCTGGTAACACTGTTGACATTACAGCTTTTACAAAATTATGAATGGTTACCATTATTGCCATGCGGATGGTATTCTTCCACTTTCCCTGTTCTCAAAAGTAATTAGATTATTTAGCTTTCAACTTTTAAATAAATAAGTTATTGTGGAACAATAAAGCCACCTGAAAAATCTGATAGATGATAGCACCTGAAAGTTGTTAATGGCTGAAACTAGGCAGTTTGGATGAAAACTTACACAGCAGCAGGTAGGGCTTTCAGTCCCACTTGTTCAGTAATTTCAATATTATTCTCCACATGATTCACCACTGCAATTACACAAATCACGGGCATGCACCTGTATTAGCATATTCTTTTTATACCTAATCAGTTCATTGTTTTCGTGCTTTGTTCAATGTTTGTCCCCTATCAGAGGTGTCAAGAGACATCTTCCTTTCCTGGAACACATGAACTGTTCTGTAGGATGAAATAAAGACAAAACTGGAAACTGTCCTGCTTTTGAAAAATTCCCAAATAGCTTGCTAAGCTGCTTTCCATATCACAGCTAAGTATTTGTCCAAGAATAATTAACCCCTCTACCACCATTTTGTTTTAATTTTTTTTATGCAAAGAAATACTACAGAATTTCTTTATCTTTCATAAAAGACTAGAAGTAGCATATTTCCTAAACTTTTCTTTAGCAGATCTCCTTTCAGATTACCCTACATTGTGTTAGAGTCCTTTAACTGAACGCTGTTGTCCCGATTTTTCTACGTGTGTTATGGATTCTTAGGTGACCTGTAGACTGCACTCACAGCCCACAGTGCTGAAGAACTATATTTGGGGTACTGTGTGCTGGACTGTGCTTTAGGTATTTTAAGTTGGTATTAAGGTGCCGAGCTGTCATACAAATTTCCCTTAGGAAAGGCCTCATGACATAATTGTAAATGTAGCAGTGGCAAGGGTAGAGCCATAAAGTCCTGAGCTTAAACTGGGGTACTTATTTGTAAAACTGTAGTGTAGCTATAGCTAAGGAGCCTTAATTGAAAGCTTTCATTCATACAAAGCTTCTTCATCTTTTTAACCTTCATCTTTAATAGACAAAGACTCGTCAGTATTAGTTTTCTGGGGTTTTTTAATGATAAAAAGAGATATCATGGCTAAGTTAGAAATTTTATAAAGAAACTGAGATTTCACATGAAAGATTTTTTCCAATTATTCCAATCTGTTATGTGATGGAAGCTGTAAAAGCAAAATAATATTTCCATATCTTGTTTTGAGAGAGAGAAGAAAGTGAGCAGCTGTTGAATAGAAATGCTTTAAGTAGAGTCATACTTTTCCTTTCTTAATATAACTATTCAATTTGCACGTCTCTCATAATTATTTTTTTTTTTACCAAATGCTTTTTCATATTTGTGTGAGCTGCTACAAATTAAAAATTATTTTTATTAAAGGAAATATACCTCTGCTGTCACAGTGGTCAGCACAATTATTTTTTTCCTCATACAGTTCATAGAATCATAGAACAACCAGGCTGGAAGAGACCCACTGGATCATCGGGTTTGGACCTGCATTTTCCTCTTGGTGAGAAAATGAGGTTTAGAGATAAAGATGTCTGGCAAGGCTTCCTCATTGATTTAAAATGCTGTATTGGATCTCTAGTTCTGGCTTAAATTGAGGCTAAGTCTGTTTTGCCTCAGTTCGCAGATACCTGGCATAGTTAGAGATTAGACAATGATGATAATTCCAAAGAAGAACCTGGGTTTCTCAGTCTGTCACCAACAATGAGACTCTCCGTCAGGTGTCAGATAGAAAATAGGAAGAGCAACACATTTCTCCTAACATTTCCACAGCTGTATCTCTGTTTATCTTTTTAGCTTCTATGTGTTGATGTTTTGTTCTGTTGATGCAATATCGTAAATCTAGTGAGATTTTACTCTTGTTAACAAATTGAGGGTTCCTATCATCCGTGAGTTAATAAAATAATGTAGTGTTTTTACATAGTTGGTCAAAGAGAATTGAGTTTAAAAGAGTTTAAAAATAAAGAAGTCATTTGAGTTTGCAGCTGTTATAGAACTCATTGGTAATTAGTGAGGTGCAGCTAATGAACATGGCATAAAAGTTGCACATAGTCTATAGTGGAACTGAGAACTGTGGAGCTGAGAAAACAAATCCAGATTCCTGACCAGGAATTCTTTCAAGCTTCACTGCTGTTCATTTCAACATGCAGCACTATACTGGAACTAATCCAATAAAAACTCTAAGAGTTCACCTTCATCCTCCTTTTCCCTCAAGGATTTCTCTTTTGGCAGAATCTACACTGTTCACACTCTGGTTTGACACAGTTGTTCCCTTCATTCAGTTCCTTTGCTAAATTGGAAAATGTTTCTCTTTCAGTACTTAAAAAATATTTGTAGTTAAAATTCCACCCAGACCTTCTGTTTGAAAACACCTGATTTCGCTGGAGTTTACCATGCAGTAGTCAACCTTCAGTTTTTCAGGTACACTAGGGGACTACTCTGGGTTTATTTCACCTTCTAAATGTACGCACTTTGGGAAGACACACTTTGCAGAAGCCATCTGTCTTGGTAGCATATTCATGAAGATAGTTTTCACGTATCACAAAAAAAATCCTTCTGCATGTTTTCAATAGGTTCACTCAAAGGGCTGAGACACCTACTCTTCTCCCCAGGATTATTCTGTATCATTAAATTTTCATGGTCCAAGGTTATATTAGCTTTCTCTGGTTTTCTCCTGTTGCATTACTGAAGCCCCCTAAGAAAATTCCCTGGGCAGATTCTGGAGTCCAGAGCTGGGTCATCCAGGAAGGCACAGAGCTTTCTGCACATGACTGAGTGGTCCAAATTCCAGTCTAGCAGCCCTCCCAGTATTGAGAAGGAAGCGAAAAAGAAGAGTCTTGCAGAATAAACATTGGAGAAGGGAGAAGGCTTTTAGATTCTTCAGGAACTGTGAAAAATTACTGGCACAGAAGTAGCATTTCCAGAACAGATAAGTTCCTTCCTTCCTTCCTTCCTTCCTTCCTTCCTTCCTTCCTTCCTTCCTTCCTTCCTTCCT
>WAAB01025255.1:39280-89927 GCA_013389865.1 Piaya cayana
CCCTCCCCTCCCCTCCCCCTTAAAATCCCTTTCCCCCCCGGAGTTAAACAAATGGACTTAGTGGGAGGAAAAGAAGCTGGCAGATGCAGAAGGACAGTATGGTTCAATGTGAATGCATTGTTTATCCCCAGGTAAAGGAGAGGACTGAAAGTGGCAAAATGAAAAGAGTAAATGATGAGGGACAATCCCAGTAAATGAACTGTGAGCTAAATAGGGCAATGAAAAAAATTTTGTGTATAAATTGTAAAAAGCTAAGAATAAGAAGAGGAAACCTGGAATGCCTTTTTTAAAACTAACTTATAGGCCTACAAACGTGCAAGACACTCAATAGAAGGAAGATAATTAGAGTGACACAGTAACAAAAAAGCATAAAATATATGTAAAATACAGCATAGACTGTAATGTAATTTGTGCTGTATCTTAAGGACACAATCGAATCAAATAAATAACATCACTGTCTCAGGTAACATTGAAACCCTGCTGGTTGGTTTGAAATTTCCATTCTAATAATATCCAGCTCTGACAACAATGATTTATGTGACTTGCTCAGAGCAATTATCAACCCAAAAGGCCAAGGAACAGAAGAATAAGAGAGAAGGCTTAGCTATGCTCCTGTTGGAAGGATACATGTCTCAACAGGGGATGATGCTGAGACTAAATTTTTAGAAAACAGAACTGGCTGTTCTCTAGAGCAACTAGTCAGGGAGCATATAGGAATAGCATATATGTGGCTTGATCCTGAGCAGGACCCAGAACTTCTTTTAATAAAAGCTCTTTAAAGTATTTAGATCCTGTCTTAGCAGTCTTAATGTGTCCCTGACCTGCAATCTGCTACCATACTATTTAAAGTTAAAAAGAAGACAACATAAATATGAGGAAATGTTATTTCTTGTTAAAGAGATAGTAAAAGGAGTAACCACAGGGTAAAATGTTTACATGACATGTAAAATGCATTAAATTGTTAGAAAACATATACAGTATTCAGATTACTTATGAAGAGATATTAGAAATACCAAGAAAGCAATTAAGCCAGAAATACGGTGACATCCTCAACTCTTTCAACCTGTCATGATATGGGAGTTGCTCCAGCCCTCTGATCATCTTTTTAGCCCTCCTCTGACCTGTTCCAACAGTTCCATATCCTTCTTATGTTGAGAATTCCAGAACTGGACACAATACTCCAGATGAGGTCTCACAAGAGAGGAATAAGGGGACAGTATCACCTCCCTTGACCTACTGGCCTTGCTTCTTTTGACGCAGCCCAGGATACGGTCAGCCTTCTGGGCTGTGAGCACACGTTTCCAGCTCATGTCAAGCTTCTCATCAACCAACATCCCTGAGTCCTTCTCTGCAGGGCAGCTCCCAATCACATCATCCTCCATTGTGAACTGAAAATGGGCATTGCCCCGACCCAGGTGCAGGACCTTGCACTTGGCCTTGTTGAACCTCATGAGGTTCACACAGGCCCACTTCTCCATCCTGTCCCCATTCCTCTGGATGACATCCTGTCCCTCCAGTGTGGCAACGCCACAACTCAGTTTGGTGTCATCTGCAAATTTGCTGAAAGTGCACTCAATCTCACTGTCAATATCATTGATGAAGATATTAAACAGCAGTAGTCCCTGTGCGGCCTGCTATAGCTGGATGAGGAAGGCTTCATCGGTTGGCTCTCCTAGATTGAATGACCTGTAGTATACACCAACCACAAGGTTGGAACTGTTGATTCTTCTGTCTTTTATTCTGACTCTCACACTTTCAACCTGTTTGTGGCTGCTATTCAATGACAGCTCTTCACATTCCTTCCCTTACCTGACATATAGGGCAACACCTCCAACCCTCCTTCCCAGTCTGTCCCTTCTGAACAGCCTCTAGCCACCAATAGCCACATTCCAGTCACGGGATTCATCCCATCATATTTCCATGATGGCAACTAGATCATAGCTTTCTAGTAGCTTGGTAGTATCCAGTTCTTTCTGCTTGTTACTCAATCTTCATGCATTCCTGTAGAGGAGCTTCAGCTGGGCTGCTGGTTACATCGACTTCTCATTGGACCCTTTATTGTCTATAAGGTGTTTTGGAGAAGTTTCCTCCCTAACACCTACTACCTCATGAGCCTCCCATTCATCTCCACAGGACTTCAACTGCATCATGGCATCCCCAACACACTGCTGTATGGCAGGTGGAGGGCCCATACCAGCACCCCATCCCTCCAGACACTGTCTGTCCTCCCACCACTTATTATAGGCAAGCCTGATATTATCCACCTCCCCCTTCACATGTAGTTTAAAGCCCTATCTACGAGCCCTGTGAGTTCCAGGGCAAAGACCCTACCCTACCTTTGAGAAAGGTGGCTCCATCCAATACGTGTAATCCTGGTGCCATGTAGGCCAACACATTTTTGAAAAGCCCTACGTTGTTGCATTGACATCAGCCATGGAGCCATGTATTAATAGACTGGACCCATCTAAACCTTACAGTGTAATTACCTGTAACTGGAAGAGGGAGGAAAAAATCACTTAGGCCCCAGATTCACTCACTAGCCATCCCAAGGCTGTAAAATTCAGCTCTGCCACCAGGCTGAGGAGGTAGTCCACCCACAGCCTCATGCAGCCATTACCCTTGCTGACCTATATTTTTTTCTATATACTGTTTTAAATATTACTTCTTCCAACACTTAAATAATTGAAATAAGATATAAGAACAATAACATGCACTCCACCACAGAAAGATAGTTATATGGTGCAAACACTTAGGGTAAAATATTTGCAAGACTTGCATAATGTATTTCACCTGAGGAGCTGTTCTAGAATCTACAAAAAATATCAGTTACTGAAAAAAACCAGTCATTCTGTGAGTACATTAACTATAAAAGGGTTATATTAATGATTTGAAGAGAATTACCAATGCTCTTCTTCCTCAGTGTCTTGCAAATTTGTTAATATTTTTTTCTAAGACAAAGCTGATGTTTTATAGAAAATTCACTTGATGGTTTGTTGAATAAAGCCCTTAACAAGGGATGCATTAACTAAGTGCTTAGATTTGTACCTAGTGCCCTTTGCTTTTCTTTATTTAACACCAATAAAAGAGGACAGTGATTTGCTGTTAGATACTAGTGGCTAAATTGATCCAAAGCTATTCCACATCTGGCCTGCAAAGGCCTGAATAAATAAAACCACATGCTCCCGTTATAAAAACTGAGCCCTTCGCACATGCCAGCAAGACTTCAGTGGAGCAGTGGCTGTGTAGCTGGGGCTAGACACTGGCTTGCAATGCTCTTGTTCTGTCTGCCCTTTCAGTTGAGTGAACATGAACAAATGTCAAAAGAAATAAAAATGGAATCACTTTTAACAGTGATTATGTTGTCACATACTCTTAACATTGCACAGCATAAAGTTCATCTCATTACTTACCTTCCTCTGAAGAATATTCTTTCCCACTTAAAATTTGCATTTAAAGAGTACACGGCCCTTTGAAACCTTCCTCCATTCCCAGTGTGTCATGTCTGTGACTGAAGTTTGCATATTCCTCATTTAATCCTGATCCCAGCAAAGAAACAATCTGGTCAGTACAAGAAAAGGCAAAATCTGATAGCCTTATGCATATCCATGACTATAACAGCAGTGGTTTATGCTTCCTGTTCCATGTCTCCTTTTCACCCTGGTGAGGCATTCAGGGGACTTAGCAGGGCAAATTTTTAAATCCTGGCTGAAAATACCGAACTCTGATGTCTGAACAGAAGTTTACATGCCTCTGATATCTGGACATCATACCACAATTTCTTTTATGAAGAGGAAAGCAGCTTTTAAAGTTGTAGAGAAATCCTCTTGCCTGGGTGGGTTTTAGTGGCAACAGCTCCCATCTCTGTCCAGGCTGCTGGATCTCCATCTTAGGTTCTCCTGTCCCAAAAGTTACTTGGATGTCACTGCTCAGTTCCATTGCATGAGATGATATGTTTCCCTATGAAAAGACATGGCCGAAAAACTAGTACACATATAGATTAAACCAATGTAATGCATAGTCTCTGCAGCCTACAAAACCACAAATGATAATTCAAAATGCCATGTAATCAATGGATACCAAGTTTGTGTGCTCATGTTAAGTACTTTAAAGTTGTTGCTTATGTGATACAATGTGATTATTTTGCACCATGCTGAAGGTTGTACTGTTAGAAGATGTAAGTAAATGTTACACAGGTGAGAGAATGACCACATCATGGCTATTTTGCAGAGCGTTCTATTAACATTTGATGCTTTGTATAGCCTAGTAAAGATACTGTTAATTGTCATGGCTATTATCAGGAGGTTCTGAGAATTTTTTCTGAGACTGAGATCACTCTTTTCTATTCTGATGGTTTTCAGTTTATGTCAAAAGCTCTGTTTTAGTTTGCGCTTCTACTAACGTTTACAATTACTGATCCAGTTTCCACTGAATTCATTGGAAATCTTTTTGTCAACTTCAATGGAAGTTAAGCCAGATAAAAAATAAAAGTCAGTAATAGACTAAGACAATATCACATTCTTAAATTAATATTCTTTAGTTAGATATGTTGTTACTGTATTTCTTGCCTGTGGACTGCTACCTTCTATTTCAAGATTTAGGCTCTCATATATAGTTTAATAGATTTGTTGGTGTTTGAGGTAATTTGAAGATATTTTATGGAAAAACTGAGATGTTGTTAGATCTTTTATTTTTCATTATTCACATGCTATTTCCTATAGCAAAGCACCATGACATATTTATAATCTATGTATCTTGCATAACTGCACAAACATTAAAAAAATTAAGAGTACATCTATTTAAAATAAACAAACTATTACAATGCCTTCTACAAGAAGAATTGCTTTTAAAAAGTGAATAGTTCTGTTTGAAATTTAGTGTGCATTTCTTTAAGATGTTTGCTACAGAATAACATTAATCTACTTCTTGTTCTTAAGACATTCAGTAGTACCAAAATGTTGACTCGATTGGGTTATACAAAAGTCAACAAACTATTTCCCTGAAAGCGTGTATGTCATCTGTGTTGTTATCAAATATCACAGCTTTATCATGATTGATGTTATTGCAATAAATACATGAACAACATCTCGATGTTAGTTTCAGTGAATTTCTGGAATTAGCACTTCCTAATCTTGGTTCTAAAATACAGTTTTCTGACTAGATCAATATCACATCCCTGTGGCAATTAATCGTGTGCAGAATGTATCCCTTAAAGGAGAAATATAATCCTTTTATATCCACCGGAAAATATACTCTCAGGGACAGGATTTGGAGTCCGGCCAAGCTGCACATGGTGCAGGGGGAATTGTTTGTTAGGAATGATAAGACACTCTTTTTAGAACTTGGACTCTAAAAAATGTAGGGCAGAGTTTAGAATGCCTGAATACCTTGATGCAAATTTTTTGTTTATTCAAACATTCATCTTAAGGGAATAATTACCTAGAATTTAAATACTTTTTTCCTCAGTCATAAAAATACAACTAAAATATTCTGGTTTATTTATTTTTACTTTGAAATACATACATATTTGCGTAACCTTGACTTTTACCTGCACCTTTGAAAAGTGTATTTTTCTACTAGCAACATACTGACTTTTAAAATGTCCATAGGGTAATAGAAAATGTATAGTGGTGATAAGCAGTAATTTCACAGTTAACTGATCATGATGTTATAAGATGCAGTGCACCCTCCTAAGCTTTCCATACTCCTCCTTTTTTTTTTTTTTCCAGCAGTCTAATTAGTATTACCTGGTAGTTTTATACAAATTAATGAACCGAAGAAATAAAAGGCATGGCAGTGGAAGTGCCTGGCCAAGGTTTCCAGCTGTGGTCAGATATTCAGTGTACTCAGGACGATAAGAGGATGCGCCCTTCTGAGCTGAATCTAACACATCACCAACACCTTACATGTCATGTTTTGAGAAGCAGGGTGATCATCTTCCATACTCTCAGGGAAGTTTAAGGTAAAATGTTTTATTTCCCCACTGTAATTGCCAAGGACTATGTATGCTGACAGTTAGGACAGCTCAGCTGATGAGAGGTTACCTGTTACATTGCTGTAATATTACCCTTTGTGTTCATCTGTATTTAAGTCAAATCACAGAAAGAGCTGAACTGAATCTTCATATGTCCAGACTCCTTGCCAGGAAAAAATGGGTGCTTTCATTTCTGAGAGCAAATTGGTCAGTGTTTGCTGAAAGTCTGAATATGCTAGGTTCTTTTTTGAACCTCAAGCCAACAAGATGGAATATTTGAAAGTAAGACCTGAGGAGGGATGACTCAGGAAATGTCAGGTGAAGATTGACTCCAATCGAATGAAATAAGTATGAGTTTCTCAAATTTAGTATTCTTTAAATCACACCTTGATTCAAAAGGCAGGAGGAATACCACATGACTTTTCTTATGAGGGCAAGTTTGGTCAAAAAGGCATAGAGCTGGTAAAAACCTACTGACCTTCCTTTCTATTCTATGTACAGCTGAACTTTCTACAAACTGCCCATCAGTTTCTGAACTTTTAAAACTGGCTTTGCATGGCCCTCTGTATGGCAATGTTCTCAGTTCAACACAAAAGTACAATCTCAGATCTCTACTTGATGAGGATTTTCTCCATAGAGCTGATTCTTGCTACTTTGATTCAAACCAACAGTGTCTCTTCTGGGTGGGTTTTGGTTAGTTTTGTTGTTTGCAATTTCAAAAGTGTACCCATCCTTTCAATATCTGCTTTAGGTATTTATATAAAGATCCGACGGTGAAAAACACCTCGCATTTTATACAAAACTAGCCTGATAGCAACTACATTCTCTCTCTCTCTTCTCTGTGCTTAGAATACCATGAATGAAAAGGAACTAATTGATTAAAGTGGTTGAATTTTAAAGCTCAGGAAGAAATAAGTCAGAGATACTAGCACTGTCTTAAGTGAACTTTGCCTGATCTGTGATGGTCTTGGGGTGGAAAGGCTCTTCTCTGACTCAGAGCATATCTGCCCCCGAATTTTCCCTGATGTGCTCAGTGAGATGTCTACCAACATACATCCTCTACATATTAAACAAAAAAAGAGAAGTTTTCAGTCTCTAAAGGGCTTTTAAAAACAATTTTATTCTTTAGTAAATTATTGCAAATAGCTTAATTTCATTCCCATTCAGTAAGAAACCATGAAACAGCTGGACTGTTCTATTACACTGTGCAGGTTGCATTAATCAGGAATGCAAAAATTTTTGGAGACTTATTCTGATTCTCACTGACTATATTTCTGTTTAGAGCAGTGCACATAAGAGCAGAATCTACCTAGAACTTGCAGGATAAGGTGCATTATCCAGTTCTGACAGTCAGGTAATGCAGATGTTATTTCTGTTGCATAACTCATGAAGAAGCCTTTAACTCAAATATGAATGGAACTGACCTAAGATTTGAGATGCGATTAATTTTTCCTAAGAAGTTATATAGAAGACCTGACCTCTCTATCCTAGGTTCCCTTTACCATTAATGAAAAAAAGCAGCAGCTACTGAAATAGGTTCATTTTCCCTTAGATAAGTAAAGCAGATAAAATGGCTGTCCTTTTAGGGATGCCATGACGATCATGATAACTGAACGTACATACTTCATGACATTTTAGATGCTGTAGGATCACTGAGATGTCCATTTGAATATGACTGATATGGCAAAGCGTATTTGCATATCCGACTTTCTTTTTTAATTTAAATAATTTTTTTAATATATTTTAAAAAGTATACTCTAATTAGAGTATACTATTAGAATATACTCTATTATTTCAGTGAGTTTTGAAGAGGTGCTGCAATGAGGTAAGAAGCAAGACTGATAAGCAGGTTTTAGAGGCCTGTTCAAAGTTAACAAGCTAATACAGTGGATATGAGGACTTGGCTTGGTGAAATTTCATAGGATCATAGTGCCATAGAATCATGGAATGATNTTTTGTTGTTTGCAATTTCAAAAGTGTACCCATCCTTTCAATATCTGCTTTAGGTATTTATATAAAGATCCGACGGTGAAAAACACCTCGCATTTTATACAAAACTAGCCTGATAGCAACTACATTCTCTCTCTCTCTTCTCTGTGCTTAGAATACCATGAATGAAAAGGAACTAATTGATTAAAGTGGTTGAATTTTAAAGCTCAGGAAGAAATAAGTCAGAGATACTAGCACTGTCTTAAGTGAACTTTGCCTGATCTGTGATGGTCTTGGGGTGGAAAGGCTCTTCTCTGACTCAGAGCATATCTGCCCCCGAATTTTCCCTGATGTGCTCAGTGAGATGTCTACCAACATACATCCTCTACATATTAAACAAAAAAAGAGAAGTTTTCAGTCTCTAAAGGGCTTTTAAAAACAATTTTATTCTTTAGTAAATTATTGCAAATAGCTTAATTTCATTCCCATTCAGTAAGAAACCATGAAACAGCTGGACTGTTCTATTACACTGTGCAGGTTGCATTAATCAGGAATGTAAAAATTTTTGGAGACTTATTCTGATTCTCACTGACTATATTTCTGTTTAGAGCAGTGCACATAAGAGCAGAATCTACCTAGAACTTGCAGGATAAGGTGCATTATCCAGTTCTGACAGTCAGGTAATGCAGATGTTATTTCTGTTGCATAACTCATGAAGAAGCCTTTAACTCAAATATGAATGGAACTGACCTAAGATTTGAGATGCGATTAATTTTTCCTAAGAAGTTATATAGAAGACCTGACCTCTCTATCCTAGGTTCCCTTTACCATTAATGAAAAAAAGCAGCAGCTACTGAAATAGGTTCATTTTCCCTTAGATAAGTAAAGCAGATAAAATGGCTGTCCTTTTAGGGATGCCATGACGATCATGATAACTGAACGTACATACTTCATGACATTTTAGATGCTGTAGGATCACTGAGATGTCCATTTGAATATGACTGATATGGCAAAGCGTATTTGCATATCCGACTTTCTTTTTTAATTTAAATAATTTTTTTAATATATTTTAAAAAGTATACTCTAATTAGAGTATACTATTAGAATATTCTCTATTATTTCAGTGAGTTTTGAAGAGGTGCTGCAATGAGGTAAGAAGCAAGACTGATAAGCAGGTTTTAGAGGCCTGTTCAAAGTTAACAAGCTAATACAGTGGATATGAGGACTTGGCTTGGTGAAATTTCATAGGATCATAGTGCCATAGAATCATGGAATGATTTTGGTCAGAAGGGATCTTAAAGATCATGTAGATCCATCCACCCTGCCATGGGCAGGGACACATTCCTCTAAATCAGGTGGTTCAAAGCCTCATCCAACTTGGCTTTGAACAACTCCAGGGACAGGGAATCCATGACTTCTCTGGGTAAGATGTTTCTGTGCCTAACTGCATTCAAGGTAAAAAGTACCTTCCTAATACCTAGCTTAATTCTACCATCTTTCAGTTCAAAATATTACCCCTCATCCTATCACTCCCCAACTTTTCAGTAGGCCCCCTTTAAGGACTGGAAGGCTGCCATAAGGTTTTCCCAGAGCTTTTACTTCTCTAGGCTATACAGGCCCAACTCTCTCAGCCTGTCCTCTTATGGGAGGTGCTCCAACCCTCTGATCATATTTGTGTCTCTCCTCTGGACTCACTCCAACAGATCCATGTTGTTCCTGTGCTGAGGACTCCAGAACTGAACACAGTACTCCAGGTAAGGTCTCAGAGGAGCATTACAGATGAGGAGAATATTCTCCCTTGACCTGATGGTCACACTTCTTTTGATGTAGCCCATACTGATGACTTTCTGGGCTGCAAGTGCACATTGCTGGTTCATTTTGAGCTCCTCATTCACCAGCACATAGAAGTCCTTTTCTTCAAGGCTGCTTTCAACTCATTTTCTTCCCAGCCTGTAACTGCACTTGGGATTGCCCTGGCCTAGGTGCAGGATCTTGATGTGGCCTTGTTGAACTTCAAGAGGGTTGTGTGGACCCATCTTTCAAGCCTGCCAAGGTCCCTCTGGATGGCCTCCCATCCCTCCAATGTGTTGACCATGATACTCAGCTTGATGTCATTGGCAAACTTGCTGAGAGTGCACTCAATCCTATTGTCCCTGTCCATGACAAATATGTTAAACTACACTGGTTCCTCTACTGACCCCTGAGGAGCTCTACTTATCTCCAGTCTCCACTTGGACATTGGCTTAGGTAAGTATGCAGACATTATAACCGCAGAGTCACCATTAATTCTCTCATGGTCTCAAGTTGCTGTTTTCTGTGTGAGTACAAAAAAGATTGCTAAATTTGTCTTACTGGCATTTGTAACAGAAGAAGATAGAGACTGTCAGGATGGAGAAACTGTCAGCATCCTTGTTTCTGGTGAACCAGTAAAAGGGAAAAATACATGTAATGAGATTTCTTCTGAGGTTATGAACTTCTTTAGAACAACAGCAGAAAATAATGTTGGAGGTTGATATAGTATCTTTAAGAGAGTAGGATTAATAAGAACTGCTTTTCAGTTATCTTTCTGAGAAATTTTGCTTTTCCTGCTCTTACAAGTGTTAGTCATGGCATTTACTCTGGTCACAGCTTCACTGGACTTCATGTGGAATAGAAAACTTCTGTTTCCTGGGAAACTAATCCTGACTTCTACAAGCCAATCTAGTTAAGCTAATGCTGTTACTCAGAGGCAACTAAAACTAGAGTGAGGCTCGATGACCGGTGGCTTGT
Organism: Piaya cayana; assembly: GCA_013389865.1. Taxonomy (NCBI): domain Eukaryota; kingdom Metazoa; phylum Chordata; class Aves; order Cuculiformes; family Coccyzidae; genus Piaya; species Piaya cayana. The sequence continues at coordinate 49,950 of WAAB01025255.1, forward strand.
GCCTTCATTTCCTGTTTAATGCAAAAGCTCATGAAAATAAAAATAAAATTTTACATTCATGCTGCATGGGCATTAATGCAAATACAAGAAAGAGAGTACCTCTGTTTAGCGAATAGGAACAGACAGTTAGGACCAAATATAGAAGAGGACTTAGCTGCAGACATGTTGCATAGTGGTGGATACCTGGGGAAAGTTCTGTACCTTGGAATGGGAAACCAAAATAGTCTCTCACCGTGTATTCTGACACAGAGTAATAGCTATGTATCAAGGATCCCTTCAGTGAATGTGTGACATTTATGAATTGCTCAGTAAGCTAATTTTTTCCGGGCAGCTTTATTTTTTTGCACATGCCCCAAATATATATGATGCATGAGCCGTAAACAAAATGCCTCCAAAAAGCATTGGATCTAAAGTGTTGTGCACCATCCCAGAGTGCACTCTGACATTTTCAGCTGTGACACAGGCCCAGCAGTCTGCATGGAGCATGCTCATAATCACTGCTGGAGGGATGTACTGTTCCTGGAGACAAGGAGCAGCACACTGATGGACATCTGGAACAAACTTCAGTTTCTTGAACAACTTGTGGACGAGATTTCTGGGTTGTAAAAGAGGCTGTGTCTGAAAAAATATTCACATATATTTTAACCCTCTCCTAGAGTTTCTTAGTGATTATTGGGTTGCCAAGAGTTAATTTCAGAAATTCAAGGCTCAGAAAGAAAAGGCAGAAGAAAAGTTTTGATTCCTCATCTAGAGTAATCAAGGCAATCACCTAGGAAGGAAGTGTATGGGACAGGTACAAACTATTTCAAGGTGTTGTAAGTAGTATGTTTTGGTTTTGTTTATTTTCCCTGCTGAAATAAGTCTGCAGTTTCCAGACAGATAACAGTCTATTTTTTTCCATCTGACTGTATTTATGCTCTCTATTTCTACTTATAGAAATCTTAATATATCTTTGCCCAGTCATTGTTGTAACTGCAAGAGGAGGGACATAGTATTCCTGCACTCAGTGAGGATAAGAGACAGAGATTTAAACTCCTCACTGTGGCAAGGGATCAGAAACAGGCTCCTATCCCATACCAATGAAACATTCAGGATGTGCTGAAAACAATCAGTGGCCAAGATACTTAGGTGGCACTTGAAAACACTTTAAAAGAATAGAGCAATGTTAGCTACGCAATCAGTAGACAGTATCCCCCAGATAAAGTTCCAAAGGCAGGTACAGTGTCTTCATTGTAAAAATCCCACTGTAAGGACCAGGGAGTTGAAGTGTAAGGGGTTGGGCCAAGGCAATTGCAGGACTGTCTTCTCCTTTTGAGCCCACTTCCACTCTTCCTCTCAGAGTGATATTATGATTATAAGTCTCAGGGGGAACATTTTTCTTTCTATTGTGTCCTGTTTGGCCTCTTCAACCATTACCCTGTCAAACCACACCCTTTTCTGTTCCTGTTAAAAGCGGCTCCTTATTGAATTTCTTTAACACCTCTTATTAAGCTTCCACCTCTGAGTCTTTGACACTAGGTTGGTGTCCAGACGCTTGAAAAACAGCCATTGGAGTACATAACTAATAAGTGTTCAGACAGGTTCATATCATCTATTTATAGGTATCTATTGGTAATGAATGATACACCTGATGTTTCAGATGGGAATAATTCTATAGTGTACTGCCTACAGAGTAGGCTGTTAGAAATCTAATTAAAAATATGCCTACAATTGGGTGAAGGTTTAAGATTGTAAAGTAAGATTATGTCTCATCAAAAGCCTGTTTTAGATGCTTCATCTCTTCTATGGTTATATCCCATGATGGAGGACTTACCAGACTTATGGGGTGCACCTACCATAGATTAAGTGGTGATAAAATAAATGCTTATGACTGTGTGTAAGATGCTTCTAGCACATAACAGCTGGTTTATTTGCTGTATATGGGCATTAAAGTACTTTAAAACACTTAGGTTCATTTGCTTTAAAATGAGTGGAGCTGGGGACAAAAATTATTGGTTTTACTCTATGAAAAAAGCCTTTCAGATCTTTTATACCTTAGAGTTCAACAAAGCATTTAAAAGAAATCAACAAATCTGACCAAGTTATGCAGCCATGAAATATTTCACTGTGGCCTGTATGCTGGGACAAGCAGCCAATGCCTTGTCTTACCCCTGATATTAGCAGCAAACACAGAGAAAACTGCTGGTGTTCTTATGCTTGCTAGCTTGTTGAGACTTTGGAATCTTTACTAAGACCTGTGAGTTAATAAGAAAAGAATGCACGAGATGGAAAACATGAAGATAAGGGCCACATCTGTGGTAAACAGTGGGTTGCACTCTCACTGTAACTGCTGTTTCTCACAGATGGAAATTCACTGGGGTAGCTGCTGACTGGATACAGAAACACTATATAAGGTTTGCATCCTCTCAATAAAAGTGGTCTTGCTTGTTGCCTCATTGATGGGGTCTGTGCCTTAATTGCTACAAATTTATAATTAGTTTCTCTTTTGGATAGATAGCGTACTCTGCTCTGCTCCATAGCTGATTTGTTTTCTTTCAAATAAAGGCATTTATCTCACAGATAGTTTCCTTAATGTTCCTTAGACTCCAGTTAAACTCAGTGGAGAGAGACAGATACCCTGAAGGGTGATTAATTTCTTCCTAAAATAATTTTCCAAGATTTGTGAAATCCCTATGGAGGTGTCGCGCTATCTTCATTACTATGGAAAAATCTGGATAATTAACACAGACTACACATCTAGCCTGTAGGTGACTGAAGTTAGGTGAAATTAAACTTGCCCTATGCCTTATTCCCTTTTCCCTCTTGTAATGCTTTCCTTTTTGATTTCACTTCTAATGTTCTTCCTGGGTCTATTTTGCCTTCATCTTATACATCATACTTTCCTGTATAACATAGGTTTTTAAATCAATAAGAACTGAGGGCACTTAGCACCTTGCAAAATTAGCTTGAAGTCAATGAAATTGACTGTTTGAGCCAATCTGAGAACAAGCAAGAGTGCTTGTCAAGGAAGGTTCCTTACTCATTTGCCCAGCTCAAAAAAGTTAGCAACTGCAGATCAGTGTTTTATCAGGACTGATTCTATGATTCAAAATGGTGACATTTACATGTCTCATTTGTCTCATGAAAATACGTTCTTATGCAAGAAGGTTGTCTTCCGCTGTTCCTTGAGTGTGGAACTAAAATATGCAAACAAAGAAAAGAAAAATTACTAAAAAATCAAAGGTTGCAAAGACCAAGTGTATTTTCTAACACACACTATAGTTCCTGTGGTAATCAACTTTTTTTTTTCTACTTATTCAACAGAAGGGAAGAAAAATATAAAGCATAGAAAAATTCTCTGTGTTTAGTCTGTTTGTATCTATAGAAAAGCTCTTTTTAGTGTAGAAATCTGTTGCTATGATGTTCGACTACTAGGTCTGTGCATCTTAAAATGGTCTTCATTGGATGATTGTGGTTAGCACAGTTAACTAGTTTCCCTGCATGTTCCGTTCAGTACAGATAGACATTACATAGATCTTTATCTCTATTCACAGTATAGCATCCAGTCCATAAAATTGAATGTGTCTTTGTATCTTACAAAGTATCACAGCAGGCCGTTTCTTGTTGCAGCTGATAGAGATCCATTTTACTATATCAAATACACATGGCTCATCCTTTATTACTGTGTGTGGTGTAAGGGGATGGCTGTTGATTTCAGCTTGGCCATTAAACACCCTGACAGAATATTGACAGCAGTACCCACTGGATGCACTGGAGTGGCTGGCTAACAAGGAGGTGCTATGATCTTACATGTTAGTTTCACTAAGAAGACACTGTCATTTTTCATGTTCACCCTAAACACTATGTCAGTCCTCAAGGCCTGGATAATATCAGATGTTGAGCAAAGAACAGTTGTCTTGAATGGAGTCAGGAGACACTGAGTAGTATTCGGCCCTTGAAAAGCCAGTTAAAACCTTTCCATTACTGTTAGAGTGCTAGTTATTCCAACAATCACTAAAACAGCTCTGGCTTGTTCTCTAATGTGTCTTTAATAGAGAAATATATAGCAAGAAGAAAATGAAAAAACTACTTTACCTTTTTCACAGCCAAAAAGAGAAGAGCCATACTGTCAGACAATCAGGTAATTTATCCGTTTGTGAGTAACCTGGCTTCATTGTGATAAAGTTCAGAATAGGCATGGACACAAGAGAAACTTCAGGCAATGCTGAGAGGAATAGACTCTTTGATAACAGAAATATGATAAGAAAAGCATATCTTCACTATTGGCTCTAATTAAACACTGAACTAACACTTGATTTTTGCAATTCAAAACCCTTGAAAGCATCAGGCTAGGTAATCTCAGCTGATGTTTTCCCACAGCCTCAATTCTTGAGCAGCATGGAAAAGCATGGGAAGAACTCATCAGTGGAGTTTTGCAAAATGCTTTCCAGACATCATAAAAAGGCCTTTTAAATTCTATAATAAATAGTTGTAATATAAAAAGTTCATAGATGCACAGCTAAGCTGAAAAATCTGTTAAACCCACCACTTTTCAATACAAGGAGTTTTATCAAAAGGAAAACTGCATGTCCTTTTCAGTAGTCATTCATGGTACATTATATAGATCATGATGAAGTTTGTCCTCACTTGTCAAAACAATCAAGGCAGATAGTGAAAAGCTTAATAAAAAGTTGATGAAACTCTACAAATGTGCAGAGTCACAGGAAAAAGAGAGTCTTTGCCATAACATCTGCCATAGGGAAACAGTGATTGATGTTTTTTGTAATGGAACACAAACTTCGTACTAAGCAATAACTACTCAGTCATCATCCCGCTAATTACTCAAACTTCATTAGAAAGAATACCAGGGCCACAATTAAATATTGCATATTACCTCTCATTCTAATGACACAGCCTTTTAAGTTGCATTGTAAAAGTAATACATTATTTAATTTTTTTCATTTAATGTATTTAAAAACAGTACTTAAAACTCATCCAACACCCTACGGATTTTAACAAATCATTAAAACCACTATTCATGTGTACAGTAGCAGTCTTGTAGCCACGTAAAGCTGGCATCTATTTCAACTTCATTTATAGAATCAAATTTGGAAACCCACTGGCTTAAAGGTCTTGATTTTGGCTGCCAGAGCTTTAATGGGGTTTCACAGATATAAGGCAGCCTTAATTATATCCCTGAAGTGTTAAAATACATCAGTAGCAAATCCTGGCCTATTTCTATCAGGAGTTTTCAAAAAAGGGAGCTTCCTCGGAGATCTCCACCAGACACCTTGCAGATGCTAATTCTGGTCTCTAAGACTTCCTCTGGAGAAGACAGAGTGCTTGGCTCTGAAAGGCCTCATTGCTACAGATATTAGTCTAAGAATATTTTACTGTATACTAAATGCAAAAGATGCTGATAAGACAGATAATTGAGAGGTATATGCTGCTGATTTTTTTATTGCTCATTTTTCTAAAAATGCATGGAAACACAGTGGTGTTTGTGGTGCCCAAGAGCACACCAAGGTATTCCCATGTTGCCTTTCCTACCAAAACGATTGGGTTCATAAACAAGATCAGAGAATCAGAGAGATCTATGGATTGAGGGGTCCAAGTTTTTAAGGTATAAGGCAAAATATATGAGGCCCATCATATTCTTTGCTTCTGATGGAGCTGGAGATTCATGGAAAGTTGCTAATACAAGTGTGTCTTATCTGAGTGAAAAATAACTTTAACTTTGGAGAGTTTTCAGCAAATTTCACTGGAATTGTAACTTGACAGCCAACATTTTTTCCAACTATCCAAAACACATTAGTCTTCAGATAATGCAAGAAGACTATCTATCTTGACATTTAGTGATGGCAAAGATATTCTAAAAGAAGTAGACAGTGTATTTAATCAAACAAAGGTTATTTAATGGTATCATCATTTTTAGACTACTTGCTTTCATTAGCTGTGACCATATGGAGCTCACAGATGGCAAATAAAACAGTGACGTGACGTCCTGTTCAAATAAGAAGGGAGTAAGAGCAGTAAATGAATTGCTGGCAAAATCAAGATGAATGATGCATGTGATATATATGATATACGATATGTCAGGGAGGACTTCAAATGTCATGTAACATTTGAGTCTGGAATAGTTTTTAGTCTGAACATCAAGAGTTGTTATATTGGTATGGAAGAATAACCTCAGAAATTAATCTGAGGGACGGAGAATAATGATTTAGAACCTTGAAAATGTGAGAATGAAGGCTTCTTTCCACCCATCAGCTCTATTCCCACTTTGGCACTTCCATGCTGGTTTTCCTCTTCTCTTCCTTGCCTGGGCGTACTGTCAGAGTTCCTTTGTCTTTCTCTGTTACTTTCTTTTTCATCTCCAGTACGGAAAGATTTTGCTCTGTATTCAGTTTTACATCGAGCTGGACAAGGGGACTTTTTGTAAGTAGCATTATCCATTGTGTTCATCCAAACCCATAGCGAAGGATTGGCTGTATGCTATCTGTTCCACCAATACTTTGAGTTAATCAGAGGGAACGGGAGCTGAGGACTATGAAGCCAAAGTACAGTTCTTGCTAATTAAACTTGGATAGGTATTTATTCTTGTCTCCAAACTTTTACCAAAACCTCTGTATTAGTTGGTGCACATGAAGTTGCTGAATACAGTTGTGACAAACAAACCATGCTAGGATGCTCTGGTGATGGACTTAAATGCCATAGGCAGAGAAGAGTTTCAGCGCACAACTTCCACCAGCTCAAAGGCATTATATTTTGACTGTTCACCATCTCCACATTGAGACTACTGATCTTAATTTCATCTAATGAAAAGTCAAGTTGGGGAGTTTAAGGTACAATTATTTACAGTTGTAAGTGGTTTAAATTCACCCATCTAACTTGGAGAAGACCAGAGAATAAGCAACTCCACAGCACAGGAGCCAGTTCCCCTGGGGAGGTGGCAGCAAACAGTGCTGCTACTGCAAGAATCCAGCTCCTGCACTTAAAATGTGTGTCTGAATATCCAAACCAGCCAACAATCAGAAGGCTCACTGAGCCATCCCCTGAGATGAATAAGCAATATAAACATCCCCTAAGTTTGGTAAACATCTAGCTGCATAATGGTGTTGTTTTATACAGCAGAAGAATTTACGCACAGGCCTTATACAAAGAACATGGAATACTGAGGAGCTGGTGCTGTCTCAGACCCCTGAGGAGATATCAGGTATTCTGGGAAGCTAACAGAGATGAAGTTATTCTTACTCAGAAAAGGTAAATTCTATCTATTTTCCTTTTTTAACTTAAGCATTTCCAGCTCAGCCTATCATGAATCACAGAATCACAGAATCACAGAATCACCAGGTTGGAAGAGACCCATCAAAGCAGGTCTAGATGTGAGAACATGTTGTTTGTTCCTTTAGTTTTCACTGATGCTCGGAATTTTAAAATTTTGGAAAAAAAGTTTCAAGAATGCTATTCACCTTAATTTGCCAATTGCATGACAATAATCTTGGGTCATTGTTTGGATTTTTTTCTTAACTCTGGGATAAGAATTGAGGATTTAAAATCTTTATTGCAGGTAGGTAGGTATACTGAGGCCTAACACTTTAAAGGATGCACACAGAAAGACAGACAAAAGACTAGGGAACAATTCTGCATCTGAAGAAAGAAATAAAAAAGTTACTAAGTGTTTTTCTGCTGAATTTTCTGTATCAATCTACTGTTTTACCTGGATGGCAGTCTTTTTGAAACACTGACTGTATTCTTGTTTTATCTTTGTACAGCACTGTGCACTCTAAAAGTACGGTGCTGATATGTTCCTAGGTACTCTATTAATATACATAAAGATACATTAAACTTTAGAATTCATTCTGATAGGATTCCTGGGAGGAAAAAAATAGCAAGGCTAATTATGAATATTGTAGGAATGCAGATATGCAATATATTGCTAAGGAATGCTTGTAATTTCCACTTATTTTATCAGACAAGTGGAAGTTATATTTTCTAATAAGAGGTTAAAAGCAAACAGGGTTTAGCCAAGGGGATCAAAACTGAAATGCCAAGAATGTTTCTTCTCACCATAGCCTGCTAATTCTCTTGAATCTCGCATTATGCAAGACGTCTTTGGCATTCTTTGAGATATTCAGTGTTCAAATGAATTCTCCATTGAAAAACATGATCATGCACAATGGCGGGGTACATTAGCATTGTGCCATTTGATACTCACTCAGAACCTAGATATGGTCTGAATTAATAAAGATCGATTAGAGAAAGAACATATGCAAAGAGATGTGGCATTTAGCAATTACAGCCAAATCCAGAATAGGATTTAGGTTGACTGCAGACCTAAAGTCCAAAACTGCAACCTAAAATCCTCCCACTCATTATCTGCTTTATACTATAGGTCTCTAAATGACAGTAATTCTTCACTTCAAATATGAAAACTGCCTAAGGTGTCCTTCCTTCATGTATATACAGATCTGTCTAGTCCTAACAGCTAGATACTTCATTCCTTGTAAGGGTCTTGGGGTCTAGAAGCTTGTCAGAGGCACATACTGTAGGTGTAGCCTCTGTGACATCAAAGAGCAATTAGTAGTTTCTTGTCTGATAATGCCTCTCTCAAAATAGTTCCATTCAGATAAATTGTTGTATTATCTCTTCCAAAACTCTTCAATTATTCCTTAAACTTAACTGTTTTTCAAGCGTTCTTACAGGAGTTAACAGGACTTTTGGCAAAATTTATTGTGACAGTACTCTAGTGGCACTTCATTTCATCAGCACTTGTGGGAAAAAAAGACCAACAACCCACTTTTCTGGCTCCTCTTTCTGCTATTTGAACTAGTAATTTACCTGAAAAAAAAAAAAAGAAAAAAAGAAAACTTATCTGAGAAGACTTTCATATATGAAAGAGCATCCTCTCTGCAACCTTAATCAACAACCATTGAAGTTGATGGAGAAAGCTCCCACTTATTTGAGTGGGAATTGGTTTGAAACCTTTAATGGGGTATGTATCTTAATGAGAACAAAGAGCAGTTCCGTGAGGTCTCTTGATTGAGCAGATATTACTGCATTTAAATGAATAACCCTTGGCTGTTTTACTCCAATACTGCTGCTTTTTTCCCCTCAATTAAGCACAACACAATGAAATAGAAATCAATCCTTATCAAGATAGTTCACTGATGCCTGAGTTTTAATGAGACTCTTTTTGTGTCAAAAGGGCATTGCGTCTTTTCTAACAAGGCATAAAAACCAGCTTCCAACAGTTCCCAGGAAAGACTTCATCGTCGATCTACTTTTAGAAAGATTTACATCTCCTACCTTTTTTCACTCTTACATGACTGCTACAAATGTAATAATCAAAAGTTTGGTTAATAAAGATAACAAGATGAAATAAACTTCTTGAAAATATTTGAAGTCATCAAGTGTTATGATTCGTTAGAAATCAGAGAGTTAAATTAAAAACAATGATTGAGTAGAAACATTGAAAAAAATAACAATATCACTCATGGTCTGAAGTGTGTCCATTACTATAACCAAGACAGTAGTTATAGAGTTCATCTGAGGCTTCTTGAACAAAAACAAGTGATTTCAGCTTTGGAATTCTTTCTAGCCTGTAACATAACCTTTGTTACATGGATTTAACAACATGCCTGGGGGAAAAATAGAAATAGCTTGTTCTGGAAGGGTATCCATATTTTATGTTAACTTTGGAAAGATTTCTGCAGGAGTGCTTCAAGATAGCTCCTGTACCATGGCTAACACAAGGGAGGAGGAGGCACAAACTATTGGTGGCTACAGCTTTTTCCCAGCAGGCAGAGGATATGACTCTCAGAGTTCCTGAATGTGACATTTATCCATTGCTGAAGAGAGTGGTCTAACATTAGGATATTGTACAGTTTAGTGGGTGCCAGTGACAGTACCCGGTTTTTCATGTACTGTATATTTGGTTTCATGTACTTTTTAATAAGTGAGCCACCAGCACTCACAAGGAACAAGCAGGGGCATGAGCTGTGAAGGAAGTTTCGGACAGTGAATACCACACATTACAAATAACCTAAATGCCTAATTCAGTGCTGTGATTGACACACCAATTTCCCTCGTGCCTGCCTGTCTCTGAGCTGTAAGGGAATGCTGGGGCCCATTTCCTTTGAGATAGATAAAAAATAAACAAAAGGGAGGATGGATGAGGTAATAATAAGGATAAGATATCTAGTACTTATGTCTGTCCTGATGGATGCCTTGAGGATGAGAGCTTTCCTTTTCATCTCCAACAGCTGTGGCCCTGGCTGTAGCAAGAATTCCTACTTCCCAGAAATTAGTGAAGGAAAATGTCATTAAGGGTGTTCAGATTTTTTCCCCAATACTGTGTGGAATTCTTCGCAAAGGGTTGACCTACTAAAAGAGTTTGAAAACCAGGGAAGCTAAGAAAAGTCACCTAGGGAATTGTCCTCAGGGCTGTGGCAGGGCTTGCAGGTGTATAGAGTGGCCACCTGCAGAGAGGAAAGGCCATGCTGTTTGGGAAGACTTCACCAGAAAAGCAGCAGAAATCAGAGGAGCAGAAATTCTACCCCCAGAGGTTTCTCCATTTGCCCTTCTCAGGAGCCCTTAGAATCTGCAGACTGAGTCCCTCAATGAATAACTGCACTGAGGAAGCCCATGAATCCTTACTAAATCTTAACTGTCTCATTTTCAATTAGGCTTCAATTACCACACTCATCAGGATCAAAAGTTTTAGTGTAAAGCTTCAGATATGATATTTCACGCGTACTAGCAGTTGCACTAGATAAACCCAACTGGTATGCTATGTTACTATTAGCTCTTTATAATAGTGTTTCACCAACTTTCTAGTCAGTTTTCCACATGCTTTAATTCAGGAATTTTAGTGATTTCTCATGTTGCGTGTATGTATGCATTGTATATGTGCAATCCTTTGTGGGTTAATATGTATACAGATCTTCTCTATGGATGGAATAATAAATTGAACACTTGCAATCTTATTGCTCAAACGTTTTGCAATTGATCCAGGTCATATCTCCACAGTTTTACAAGGACTTTTCTCTGGATAAATATCAGCAGGTGTTGTGGTGTGTTGCATGCTTAGTTGCACTTGCACTGAGTCTGCTGTTGAGGCTGCTCATGGGAGAGGCTGTGCCTATACTAAAGACACAATACTTGTTTTCAGTGCTGGGGACATGATGGTGAAACCCCATCTGCATACTCATGTCCATGTAAACACAATGGGTAGTTGCTGAGTTTGAAATGAATAATGTATTTAATTTTGTGGGCACATCCCTGTAGAGATGCATTTCCCCATGGAGTTGGTTTGGGCAGAAGGAATGGAGGTGGTAGGGAACATGTGGTTATTCCCCTCAGCTGGAGGTCCCATGACCTCTTTGTCTTGGAGAACTCCTGTAAGGCAAGTATATGTTTCTCATTTAAGGCCAGATCCCAGCTTCGCCCAGGGCCATTGCTTAGAGGTGGAAGGCATTATAGTATATGAGTTAATAGGGAGGAAAAAAGGCAAATTAATAATGAAGTAGACTGAATTTTAACAGCACTTCTGCTCTGTTCTTCTCTCAAAGGATTAAAAAGATGGTACTGAGATGGTTTGTTAAACAAATCTGCTCATCTCCTGACCTTCCCTGCTGCTGAACAATTTTCTTCTGCTGTAACCATCTCTCTCATTTGCAGTGAGATAAATAAAAAATGTGTGCAGCAAGTTATAAAACAGGGTGCTTTGTTTGAAGGAGACATGTGCACTTTGTGATGCTCACAGCTGACCTTGAAGCATACGATACAGGACAAATGTTGCTGCAGGGGAGCTTACAGCTAGTCCTGCCTTAGTCACTGTCAGCACGAGTCATGTTGGAATCCCTTCCAAGGCACAGTTTGGCTTGAAACAGCTTTGCATTTTGGAGTTGCTTTGAATTTTCCTTTTTTCATTTTAGGCTTTGGTTGCTTTTCCAAAATGTAGCACTATATTAAAAGGATTTTCCGCCTGCCTTCTCTCCTGTTTTCTTCCTCCTCCCCACCAGCTATTCTCTTTACCTCTTCTCAACTCTGGGTTGTTGCAGTACCCAGTATATAGTCTTCAAAAAAAATGCTAGCAGCTGGCTCAGCCAGGCTCTGATCTTTTCCATTATTAGAATGTTTAAAATCACTATCAGTCGTAACAGAATGGTAGGTGAGGAGGTTATCTTACGGTCCTTTTGTGCAGCCTAAGATAATAAATCTAAAACCTGTAGACAGCAGCTCCCACACAGGATCACACAAATAATAGAATGGCCTAGGAATTCTAGATGAATAGTCAAACAGGTCAAAACATGGATGTGAAGGAAAATACATGATGAAATCCCAGCATATGCCACAATTCTTTTCTATAGAAATATTTTTTTTTTCCTAAATTAACTTTAAAGTTCATTCACTTTAAATATTGCAAGTGAATATGTAGACTTTCAGAAGACTTAAATCACAATGTTTTAAACATAAATTTTGCAAATATTTCTAAATCACAAGAACCAGGTATAAATGTTGTATTGGACATGAAAAGGGACGTAGCCATACCTGCACTTCCATTAAAACAACCTGATAGTCTGTGTGTCCCTATCCCACACCACAGGAGTTAGAATATCCTCAAATCCCCATCTTGGGTTGACTACGTCCTGTTCTCCAAGCTCCTGTTACAATGAATATGTGTGCATTCTAGACAATGATAATCCATTAACACTTATAAAACAACCTACAAATATTTTTGTTGAATTTACAATAGTGAATCTTCATAACTTGCATGTTTTCTGTAGACTGTTTCCCTCTCTGTTCTCATTACTTGCTAGTGGATTAAACAGTTGTGTTATTAAAAAAAAATTAATTCAGTTTTAGAGTTTGAAATGCTAGTCCTGGGATGCTGCCTTCACATAACTCATGGCACTGAATTAGTAGAAGCTCACTCTGTGAGTTCAAATTCCTATAAAAAATTTGAAGGGGCAGCTTCATCCTATCATACATTCTGCTGGATCAGGTATCTGTCTTCTGCAGCTGACATAGAGCCAACTAAGCACTGTAAAGCATATTTGATGGCTCTTTTATCAGCTTGCAAGGGCATATATTACTTGTCCCTGCTGTGGGGACAATGTGAAGAGGATGCCAGTGTGGGATGATGTTGATATTACCCAAATTTGTGCAGTTTTGTTGCTATCTAAAGGCTGAATTGAAGCAATCTCAAAGTGAGTCAGATGTACCGAAATAAATCACTGAAAACTGACATCTGAGGTTCATTTGAAACACAAGTGAATTGATTCACTGTAGTATTAACACACATATTCATTTACTGAATGTACGGACAATTTTTATATATTCATTACTCTTTATATGCTTCCCAGTATTTGTTACTTCCATGATACAAAGTGTTCTATTGTGTCATTGACTGATGTGCTATTCTAGAGTTCTAGGTGAAATTTCTTTTGTACTTAAATAGTGGCCTAGTCTATGAACACTGTGCAGTGAATTTAGTGTATGATTGGCAATTAATATTGTTGCTAGGGAGCACCAGTAACAGTTTTGAGGTGTAATTTGTTTAAGTGTGTTGAAATGAGTTTGCAACAGGCTTGGAACCCTTTGAATTACATTCATAATGTTTCAGATATGGCAGTTTTAATGGACTTGCATTTTATTGGTTTTTTGAATAAAGTCCAAGAATGTCTTGGATTATTGTCATTTTTACACACCAAAAAATCTGTAAAACTTAAAAATGGTGGAAGAGATGACAGTGAAGGTGACATATCATTGTTTCTTGTTTCCTCACTATTGTCTGACTGTCCTTTCAGGATTAAAAAAATCATTCCCTTCTTGGTCATTTGCCTTCTGGAAGTGCCAGAATGACTTTATTTCCACATTCAAAGTTCTTCTCTTTTCATTTTGGGGGAAAAAATATCCCTGCAGGGAACCTTCCCCTCCTCCTGTTCTAAAATTTTGTTCACTTAATTTATTCATAGAATTATTTGTCTGGAAATTAGTAAGTTTGTATATGCAAATGGGAGAGAAGAACAATGAGCTAATCTCATTATGAGTTAACATAAGAAGTTAAAATTCTTAATTTTATTTTATTGTGATGACAATAATGCATTATGGAAAGAGTGGGTGTAGAGATGCATCTTTGACAGCAACAGCTTCAACATAAATGAAGTCACATTAGCTTGCTTTGGCTTTGGTACAAGCTTTGTAGTCTCAGGGTAATATCCCAATTTTTAAATTAAAAATAAATGCTTTATAACTTTGAGACTTTGTTTAAAGCCCTCTAAGGACTGGAAAAAATACCTTTTGCTTCCATGGACTTTGGACTGTCTTAGATTTCAGCTTATTTTACCAAATACCACCAGGAATACCAGTGCAAGTCTGTTGCTGATTTGCCATTGACCTTTATCTCCATAAGAGAGTGACTAATAAAAGAAGCTGAAATTAAGGATTGGAACAAAAATGCACTTTCTCCAGACAGGTTAAATGCTGCAATTTTATTTCAGTTTTCTTCAAGACAACTTCAAGGCTCATATGCATTTTTTTAAAAAATGGAACTTAAGATAAAACAAAAACATTAGGGAACCTCAAATTCAAAATGCAGTAATATTCAATAATATTAAATCTCACCTAGAAAAACGATTATTAATTTTTAATAAGGCAATTTTTCTATTGTCAGAGTTGCACATTAAAGGTAGTATATGAAAAGTCTATAATAGCCTATTTCCAAATTTGATTTTGAAGTAAGGTCTTTGAAGAATTTTCTGAGGTCTCTGACTTTTTTTTTAAGATAAAAGCCTCATTTCTTCTGGGTAACAAAAACCAGAGTAGCTAATTACCAAAGATGAAGTTAAAAGTTCCTGGGAAAAACTATATATTTAAGCCTTATGTCTTGTGCCTAATATTTTATGCTAGCATATCTTGAAGATTTTCCATGAGAAATAATCTGAAGTTCTAGAAATAACACACACTCCCTTGCTTTAGACAAGTCTTTTATCTCAGAGCCAACTGTGAGAGAAGTCATGAGGATGTTGGGATCAGGTAACTTCTTTCCTGTAAGTCTTTCAGTGTGGGTAAAAAACCCAAACCAAACCAAATCAAACTCTGAAATCTCAAACCCAATCCAAAAAGCACTCCTCAATTCTCTTTCAAGATCTTTAAAGGATCTCAAAGTCATCACAGGAGAAAAAAATACCCTGATCATTAAAAGGTCCATTGCACACTGCATTTATTTTGTCCCAAACCAAAATTCTGTAGGCAACCTGTTAAATATTTCATGATAGCAGATGCAAGATGTGATATTCAGCTAGTTTAATCTGTAATCCAAGAGAAAAAAACATGCAATTCTTATAATGCTTACAGAGTTTCCATACTTTGCATTGCAATCTAACGTAACTGAAATTAACCAGTGTTTTGAATTACCCAGTGTAGTCTTGAAATTAATACAGCTGTAGTATCTTGTTTGCTTGTCTGTTTGTTTGGGTTTTTTTTTTAAAAAAAGTCTATGGTTTGAGATCTTCTCATGCATTTTGAGGACCTTAAGTAAAATCTGATTGTACTGGTCAGTAACTTTATTGCCTGTGAAACAGGGCATTCTCATACCTTCAGCAACTTCACCTCTGTATGAGACTCATTCTTTCTGCTGATGAAGGGAAAAATGTGTCAAAACCAACCAAACTGAAGAAGCTTCCTTTTCTCTCTCTTACTGACACTGCCTTAGTGCTGTCTTTTCTTTTAACTAAATGTGGGCTTTGACTCCATGACAGTTTCTTTACATTTAATGGCATACATATGACCATTTTTAGCATTTACCACTTCACTGTCCACTTATTTTTCACTCAACAAACTCTGCCATTGTCATGCTGCATTTACCTTCATTCCAGATACTGAAACTGATATGATTCCTCATTTTGGTGTAGAGTCTAGGCTTTTTTTCTTCCATCTTTAGGATATTTATTCTTGAACATTCTCTGTTGTCTTTGTCACTTACTATCTATGGCTCCCTCAAAGATTCGCTTCTGTAGTTAGCAGAAAAGAGAGGGATTATTTCCCACAGTGACTGTGCTTTAGATTGCTCTGTTCAAACCATGATAATATGTATGGTAATACATACTCATATGTCTCTAACAAGGAATAGTACTTGTCTGACAGAAGGCTGGTGAGACTTTTACTCCATTAAGGAATTCTGACAGCAAGATACAAAGTTCTACCAGTGTAATGCAATTGGAATATTTCACTTAGCTTGAGCTACTATAGATTTTTCCCTGACATTCAGAAGCTTAGCAGTTTTATTTTGAGAGCTATTTACAGTCCCCGAAGTGTAAAAGAGATTATTTTATTGTGCACTTTGATATAATTTCCTTGTTATGTACTCTCTTAAATTACTTTTCTGTTATGACATACTGAAGAATAAAAAGAATGTAACTATCATTTTTGTATTGCATTTTTCTGATTATTTTTGTATAACCGTTTTGTGCTGACAAAAATACCAGATTAATAATAATAAGGTTATGATGTTTCACAGTGTAACAGTGCACTGTGGTTAAAAAGACCCTATGCTGTCTCTGTTACAAATAATTCAGCTCCTCCGACTTGTTGTGAAATATTTTGCAGAGCTTTATCAGACAACATCACTTTTTTGCCTTAAATGTCTCCTGCTCTCCGCTTTCAGTAACTTTTGACAATGGGTGAAGGTTGAGCCCTCTGCAGCAGGGGTTGCGTCCCTCCCATGTGAACTGGGCGTTCAGCAAGCTGAACATGATGTCCACACTTTGCTGGAAGTGCTAGGAGCAGGATGAAAAGCTTCCTTCTTTATTGCATGTGCCTTTACAGCTATCAGTGCACAGCTTGTTTCATGCTGGAAAGTGACTTTTTCAACCCTTCTTGCAGTCATTATGGATATTATTTAATAACAAAGTTGTTCAAGGAATAGTGACTTAGCTGATATGACTAGCAGCACACATAGAAGAGAAAATACTGATTCTCTGAAGATGCCTTTTGTTAAATAATAGTGAAATCTACCTCATCTGGTTTTCATACTATACCTTAAAAGAGACAGTCAAGATGAGTCACATGTTCCTTCTTACTCTCATTTTTTGACTGCCCATTCCTGTGGTAATATGTAGCCACTAAATCTGATCTTCTTATGTATCATCTCTGAGTTTTGAAGTGCTGACAAAGGCTAATTAACCATTGTAGAAAAACTGAAAAGCCTAATTTATCTGTCTTGTTTTCCACCTGTTACCTGACATATTAATTTGGTGTTGAGCATTCTGTTATTGGGAGAAGCAATGAATAGTCATTCCTTATTTACCACTTCTGTGTAAATTTAAAATTATATATATGTCTTATTTTCAAGTGATCATTCCATGTTATTTTCCTTTAATATTCTTTCATATTATGTCCTATCTCAGTCTTTTTTTTCCCCCACTTTGTATGGTCCCAGTCTGTTTTGCCTGGAATCCATTTCAGTCATGTGTTCATCCAAGTTTGCTTTCTTTGAACTTTTTCTCATTCTCCAATATCATTATCACCTCTAGATTTATTCATATCTGTTTCTAAAAAGTAATTCACAATTACTAAAATTCCTTAGAGTCATTGGTCATGACTAGCACCTGTCAGTCTAAAAATGGCTGAGTAGAGCTACTTTTTCCCTCTGTTTTACTTTGCAGGAGTGCCATCAAAGTCAGGACACTGGTGTAGCCAGAGAGCAGCTGTGAATCTGCATAGCAGCTCCAGTCATTACCAAGTTTGGCTGTCCAAAACAGAGGTAAAAGTGAAAATCAGAGTCACAGAAGGTCCTGTCTCTTTTGGCATTCCATCTCTCCTATCACCTGTGTTCTGCAGAGATGCTAGCATGGATGGAGCAGTGACAGAAATAGCACTCTGACAGAAGGCCCAGAAATGCTCAGCTAACCTACACGTTCAAGTGGCTGATAGGCATTCTGTGGCTATGGATTGTGGTTGCTCTCAGAGTAGAAAGGCAAGGTGGGCTGCACTCTGTGTAGAGGAAATCCTAGTTAAGAAGAAAGAAAAAACACACCAGCAACCAAACATGGTAAGGCAGGATATTATAGAAGGTACCAGGAAGATGGATGAGTGGACTTGCAGTCCCTACAGTGTGGGCACAAGAAGCCCATACCTGTGCCATGCCTGCACAGAAAGAAATCCAAACAGGGTAAGCACAGTAATCTTCGTTTGTTATGTTACCCACTGGGGTCCTCTGGTAACATATCTGTAGATGAAAGCTCATGTGGGCTTTAAACCATGAACTAGCTTTTCATCCTCCAGTCATGAAATAGCTTTCTTCTAGGCCTGTAGAGAATGTTGAAGTGCTCCAGTGGATCTCAGCAACATAGGTACATCTGTGGGAATGCAAACAGATCCCATTCAGCCACCCAAAAAAACCAGGCATGGAAAACAACAGCAGCAGTGAGTAGTTGAAATTATTTTACGTACCTTGAGTACCACCTCACAGGTAAGAGTATATTCAGTTCCTGTTTCATGTAGGCTGTGCTGTTTTATATAAGTTTTGGTTTATGTGACTATCATAGACTTTTCTGCTAAGTCTAGTCTTTCTGTAGAACATCATCATTCATTTGAAAGATGGGCAATACTCATTCTAATTTGAATAGTCATGTAAGCAATCAGCATAAAAAGCTGCGCATCTTGTCTGTGGACTCCTTTCTTATTTGGGAGTGTATTATGTCTACAACCAGCAGTGACAACCAGCTGAGTGTAGATGATACTGGGTAGGTTATCTTCATGACAGTTCTGGAAATGAATAGCCTTGCTCTTCCAAAGTGGTTATCCAGGATTCTCACTTTGTCTATTACCACAGTGTCTTGTCATCCATTTCTTGACTACATAATTCAATATCATACTTCCACCCTGCATCTTCCTTTGACCGCAACCTCCATTGCCAGAAAGAATCAAACTGTTGAAGTAGAAACAAAATCAGCTCATGATAGTGGCTCTGTGCACAGCAACTTTTTTTTTGTCCATTGCAGTCAATGATAGGTTTCCAGCCTGATAACATTCTCATCACAGTGAGGTTCTGCCCTAGAGATACTGAGGGGTGGATGCATCAGGACAGTATCCCTGCAAAGAAACAGTGATTCAGGTGGATTGTTTCCTGTTCTTCAGAGTATAGAAAAACTTCAGGTTGTGAGGGTATTCTGGGCTGCTAGTCAGGTTGAAAGCTGAGAACTGTTGTCATCTGTGAAACACTGAGTCACAAGAAGGAAAGGCTAAAATTTTCACTCTGATGCCCTTCTCCTTTTCCTCCCACACTTTCCACTTTTTGCTCCCACTGCATTTCATGGTTATAAAATAGATCCATATAAATACTGAAGTCCTGCACTGCTGACAGAAGGCAAAATAATTCACATATAGTCAGTGGAGAAGACAATATGCAAGCTGGAGGGTGTATGTGATAGAGCTGCTATAAAGGTGCTCTTAGGGCTGCAGTATGAACAAAACTGGGTGTGCTGACACTCAGCCTGTGCAAATGCAGTAAAATCTCAGTACTTGCCCACAATATCAATGGTAATGATGATACAGCAACTTTTGTGGGAGCTGGATTAGTTTTGTGCTTTGTGTAAGTATGGTTGGACTCGATGATCCGATGGGTCTCTTCCAACCTGGTGATTCTACAATTCTATGATTCTATAAACAGAAGATTTTATAAATAGTAGCAGAATTTCTAAGAACATGAATAAGTAGTGGATTAGATTATTGAACAGGAATACTGTCAGTATAAATGGTAGGAGAACAAATTAAGGCATTTAGTTTTGCTCCAAAATAAACCATGGTCTTGTTTATATGAATAAAATGTAATGCGTGCGTAAGCTGTTGTTGGAAGATTGGACACTGACACTTAAATCTATACACATATCCTGTTTTCAGATTCAATCCAGTGCAACAGAACCACTGCACAGGATTTCATGGACTCCATTAGCCTGTCAGCAGGGGATCAGAGATTCATCTGAGTAAATTGCCACAGGTCAGCAGCAGTGGCAGTCAGACCTCAAGAGATTTAAATACTATCTGTGATAATAGTGTCCATGGTGGAGAAGTCCATGCTAAGAGAATTTTTTATCTGTGCTTGAATAACACAATCATTCTTTAAGTCTTGCTTTTCTTGAAATGCGGGTCAAAATGAAGGAAATAAATAATTAAAAGCATAAAATATGACTCACAAAGATTAGAAGGCAGTAGAGGCTTACTTTTGCTAAAAACAAAAGTGAAAAAGACCACTAAATCTAAGAACTCAGAGCAACATTAGACATTAGTATCTGAGATAATGCTATATACCATCCTCTCAGCCCTGCTTTTTTGTGTGCAAGTTTGCACTATGCTTTAGCCTGGAGGCAGAAGAAGAAGCTTTCCTTCACCCTTCCTACACTGTGTGGGACTGTCAAATGAAAGTCCTCAAAAGTAATCATTATTATGACATGACAAATAGGATATTTTTATTTTAAAAAAGAAAGTAACTTTTAACAACTTATTCAAGTTGATATTTCTGTTGTTTTCATTTAAGTTTTGCCTCCACTATGGCAAATATAAAATATTATTGAATTAAAAAAAAAAGCTTTATAGTGCAAGTTTTACACCAAACAATATTTTTTGTTTTGACTGAATTCTTTCCCCACTCGCTGGAAAACTGAAATCAGTTGGTGTAATTGTCTAGGATGAAAAAGCACGACTTGTACCCGCTCCACAATTCTGATTATCTAATACCCACATTTAATACACACTTTCTTTAATGGCAGGCTTGATTTAAAAATGTGTTTAAGTTTAGTTTGAATTCAGGCAGTGGAAACTGTCTTTCTTTGTTAAAATGGAAGTGAGTTTTTTTTGCTTGGAAGATATTTTGCAACAACTAGACTTTGTTAAAAACATAAAAGCTTTCCATTTATTTCATACAGCTAAAGAATGAGAACCATAGAATCATAGAATCACCAGGTTGGAAGAGACCCACCGGATCATCGAGTCCAACCATTCCTATCAATGATCAATGCAGGCACAGATTCCTCTCAGAAACACCAGGCAGCACCCTCTGTGCCCTCATCTGCGTGGTCAGAGCTGGGTCTAAGACCAATTCTAACATTATCTTTTCATATTCAATACCTGTTTTAAGCCTTAAAATTATGAGTTTTACAAAATGTTTCCTGGAATATCCTGCTTTCAGTACATGTATAACGGGTATTTGGACCAATTTTTGGTACTAACTCGAATTAGTCACTAAGTAGAATAAATGTGTGTTTAACACAATAAAGAGGATAAGAATTTATCCCCCAGTGGAGATTTCTCCACATATATCCCAGTCCACTACTTGTTTTTTCAAGCTTTCTACTGTAACTATAGTAAAGCTTCAATTTCACAATTCATATTAAGTAAATATTTTGACCATGTATACAAAGTTTTAAATGCTTGCTTAACAGCTGCTAACAGCAGCTGGAACTCAAAGGTACTTATAAATACTTTCTGTGTAAGACAGTACCTAATCACATGATGTGTTTTGAAACCATGCAGAGCTAAGACTTGAATCACAGTAATTGGCAAAAACGTTGCTTATACTTTCCTCATTATCTTAATCTGATTTATGTTACTTTATCTCCCTTTAAGTGTACATTCATATATGTTGATAATAAAATATTAGAGTACAACCAGTATGGAGAGTTCATCCGAGTTTAACTTTTTTTTGTACCCCTCTGCTTTGTATGTGAGGTTTTGGCTCATATATGTCTGTACTAGACCACTACAGCTATGATGGAATTCTGCACAGCTTCTAAAATTCACAGTTATCTATCTGAATTGTTTTCTGAGGGAAATCACAGCCCACAGGAAATCTAACAAAAGTTGTGATCCTGGTATATTGTTATGGTTTGCTAACCTAATATTCTTGTACTTACATCTCACTGCCTCAGAGAAGTTATGGTAAGAAGCAGACTTTTTATTTCTGTGTGGAAGGTCTCACCTTTAAAAAGAAAAATAAATTTATATCCACTTTACCCTTTGCCTGCACTGTAAGTACTGGATTGATTTCTAAATGTGCTTATCTTGCTCTTATTTTGACATAAAGATATTTCAATTTACCTATGGTTCTTATGATTAATTTCAGCTTTGCTGAAAAAGATCCCCTTTCTCAAATGGGAAAATTTAGCAGAATACTGCATTCTGCAACAGTTTTGGAGGTGGATAGGGCTTTAATTCTGGATGGGTGAAGAGTGAATTGTATTGATTTAATATTATGTTTCATTTACGTGGCAATGCTGTAGGACCTCAGATTACCAGGTGCTTGACAAAGACAGGGAAAAAGAAGTGTTTCCTGCTTCAAAGCTCTATAGTCTAAGTTAAGAGTGACAGCAATCATCTCCTGTCCTGCCCAACAGATGACTAGAGACTGGGGCAGTTCTTTAATTCCCAGCCCTAGGAGAAGAGTATTTGCATTTTCCTACCTAAAGTTATTCTTAAATTTGTACTTATAGAATCTAATGGAATGTTACACAAACAAGGCAGCTGTGTAACAGCCCCTACATACCTACAAAACCCTTAGATGCCCTGCTATGTATTACATCAACTATATCTCTGCGTAAACTTTGTCAGATACTTCTATTAATTTATTTATTCATTGCTTCATTCTTTCCTCTCTTAGTCCTTAGGAGACAATATCTTATGTGACAAGTAGTAACAAACAGAGAGGCAGAAAGGCTGGAGGGTCCCTTTGCCCCTACAGGAGGTACGATGGAATGAGTTTACACTCTTTACGCTGTTGTGCCTTTGTGCCTCATGTCATTTGTATAAATTAAGTACTTGAGGCCAGAGGATCTGTTTGCACATAGGGAGATGTAACTGTATTGATTTCACATCATCAGCCACTCTTGCATTTTGGTTCTTAGAATACCAGGGCTAGGTCTGATTATATGAGATGTCACTTGAGATGGGGACAGATATCTTGAGGAAGCCAAATGAAGGCCATTGAACTGAAACGGAGAGTTCTAGGCATTTTAAGATAAGCTGCATTTGAACTAGTGAATAGGAAATCAAAGGCTGAAAATCTCTGCCAAGGATTCTGACCGTCAAGGACAGATGAGGGCCAATCAGTCTGCAGAGGAAGGGGACCTGGGAGCTGAGATTCACAGCCAGGCGTGCAGAGGCAGTATTGTCACCATCCAGGGCAGATCTGCTGCCCCTGAACCAGAGGTGCAGAGCAGGCTTGTGACATCAGCCAGCATCAGGCACAGACTGGGGTTCACCCAGCAAATCAGCAGTGATGAGGCAAGTCCAAGGTGAAGCCAGAAATACAATGCAGAGGTTCAAGATCAGTGCAGTACAAGATGGGGCACAGTCACAGCTGCAATGCAGCTGAAGAACCATCCAGGTAGGGACCAAGCACAAGAGGTTCAGCTGCAAAGAGGAGGAGTGAGATCTCCCTCTGAATCTTGTCCAGCTCTTGCTGCACAACACCTCTCATTAGTTATCTGGCCCTTGGCACGGCTAGCTAAACTCCTAGAAGGGGGGGACCCTTTACTCCAGACCCTGAAGGCTACCAGTGCTGCAGGATACCAAATAAATGGACTCAGAGAGGTTGTGAACTCTAGGATTTAAATAAATATCCGGGCTGTATAGTGACTCCATACTGGATAAGACCTAGATGTGTTTCAGCTCCTTTCCTTCATGTCTAGGTTCCTGCCAACTAGGCATCAACACCCTAATTGTGGATGAACCATGATGCAATGCCAATGAGATGACTGGAAGTTGGCCTAGTTTTCCTTTTTTATTTTTTTTAATTTTTTATTTAAAGAATCTTACATTTGAGCAAAAAAAATCCACTGTTGGAACAGCAGTAATCATGAGAGTGATTCACCCTGGATTTGCAGAGTTTTGGTCATGGTGACAATGGCAATGATGTTTGATATGTCAAAACAATTCACTCTTACATTTTTGAAATAATCTTTTCATATACTTCCAAAGTCACTCCATTTCAGGCACTAGATAAACACCTGGAGGTGTTCATGGCCTGGTTGGATGGGTCCTTGGGCAGCCTGATCTAGTGGGAGGTGTTCCTGCCCATGGCAGGGGGCTTGGAACTAGATGATCTTTAAGGTCCCTTCCAACCCATTCTTTTCTATGCTTCCGTGATTCTAAATTGAAGCAATGACACAGTGGGACGGCTTGACAGTGTTGTCAGTGTAAAAGTGATGATTGCTTGACATCATTCTCTTTATCAGCAACAGTCTGCTGGCTCTTTCCCATCCTTAGCACTGTGATGACTGTGATCACCGTGAATCTTTCCTGCAATGATCTTTATTCCCAGATCACTGAGAGCAGAGTTACATGTACCTCAGAATGAAAACCTGCTTCCTGGAGGGATCCTGAGAAGCACATACCCTCAAAGTTTATTCATTTACAACTATCTTTTGAGATTTATCAGTTCACTAGCATTAATCCCTTTATCATGTGAAATTTTTCTATTGTTCTAGTTTCTTAATCAAACTATATAGCATCAAGTCAAATATTTTCTTCTCTGCCATTGTCAGATCAATGCTGTTATCCTTATTGACCAGCTTTCCATTTTATAAATACATACTAATTTAACTCAGCAAGCACTAGATTTCATGAAGTTATTTGGCAGACATTAATAAAATTAACTTCCCTTAGTGGTGCAGTGAGAACGCTCCATAGCAGAGGTAGCATCTGAAGATTTCTATTCATTTTCAGCCACCTGAAGAAATTGGTACATCTGGACTTCCCTTGTGAAGGAGAAGGGGTGTGAGTGTCTTAACTCAGAGGACTGCTCTGTTTGGTGGGAGCAAACTCCCACATCCCTGAATCCCTACTTTCCAATGCGAAACAGACCCTGTGATAGACAGATAGTAAAACTAGGAGCTCCATTACAACTTCTTATTCCTGCCTTTGTTGCTTTTAAAGCAGCCAGCAGAATAAGAGTCTCTGAGATATGAGCTGGGGGTAAGATAAATATATAAATCCAATGCCTGGGCACCTCAGCTTCTTCCCGTGGTCCCTTACTCTCCCAAAGCATGCAGATGCAGGTACATCTGGCAATAACAGCAAAACTACTCTTTTGTCAGTGATACATATTGCAATCTTAAAGGCTTGAGGTACAAAGGACAGCCAGCAAGTAAAGGAAGAGGATTAAGCTATTATCAAAAGCCCAGAATCTGATCTATAGAATAAATACATCTGATAGAACAAAGGACATTTTGTCTGTGTAGAGACAGATGTAATGGTAAATTAAATATGTAACCCAGGTACGTTAAACAGCATGACTCATCAACTGTGAATGAACAGAACTTTTTTTGACCTTGAGGACTGCAGAACTTGATTCTGGATTATTAATATATAGTAAAATTTCATTCTTGTATCTTGCTGCGTACTCTGGTTCAAAATCTGAAGTGTTTCAAGACCAGTTAAAATGTATTCATATGAATAATGCCAGTGTTGTCTGTGGGACTTTATCTGACATCCACACACGAGCAGAGGGAAAATATTCATCTTTTTGTAAGATCAAGAGCTAAAACAGCATGTGGCTCCGAGTGAACTGCAAATTTAATTACTTTGCAAAATATTTCTCTTCTGATACCAATTTCAGGACAGCTATTGATTTCGTATCTTTAAAAATCTTTTACTACTGCAATTATGACTGTATTTTCTTGTTCATCTGAACATAACAGATTTCTGCCAGAACAAGCATAAGCAGACATAAAAGATCCTTATTACTTTGACAATTAATTCCCTTGTATTTTAATGTAGAAAGTTGTATTGAATTATAAATTGCTTATAATGCAATGATTTGCTAGTGTTTCATAGAATCACCAGGTTGGAAGAGACCCACCAGATCATTGAGTCCAACCATTCCCACCAATCTCTAAACCATGCTCCTCAAACTGATTAGCTATATAATAGTTTTTTTGTTAAAAATTGATTGCACCTGCAGGCATGCTGCACAATTTATTATTTACCTATGAGAGATATTTCCTCAGGAAATGAACACATTGTACACATTTTTTTCCCCTCAGTAATCTCTTCCTTTTGAGATCTGCAGCACTGTAATCCCTTCCTTTCTACATTCTGTGGATTAAGTCTTTTTTTCCAGCATGACAGACTTTAAATAACTTAATGACTAGGTGTCTGCAAAATCCCTTGCCTATGTTATAAATAACAATATGTAGTCCTCAGTGAACACTGAGAATGTAAATCAGCATTATTCTTGCTGTTTATAATATCAGGAAAAAACCACAATTGAATTACAGCCATATGTTCAGCCATGGACCGTGAAATTAGCGTGTAACTCCAATGCACTGAAACTCATACCCTTTAAAAAGGATCAGGATTGGAAATGATCAAAAAATGTGTTTTTATAAAACTGCCCTTCACATGCAGCCTAAGTCATTGCTGTATTACATAGAAGAGTAAAAGGTGAAAAGTGGAATCTACATTCGATGTCATCTGGTTGTTAGCCAGTATAAAGACTCTTCATTCAGTCTTTAAACAGTAAATAACAACACTGAATACCTACCAGGTAATGTCCTGTTCAACTTTTTAATTTTCTGTGCTGTTATATGTATATTATTGGCTGTTATTGCCGTGTCATTTTGATAGAAAGTGCATTCAGAGAGGGGTGAGGACTAAATCTAATTAGTTCAGCTGGTGTAAGTCTGGGATAATGAGTGACCTTCAGGGCAGTGCTCCAGATTTACATAAGGAAAAACCCATGCAGGAGTGCCCTCCTTGTTGTGTCTTGCACCACTTCAGCCAATTGCAAGGTCAGTCATGACACTACTTCGTTGTACAGCAGACTGACTGCCAGGCTGAATTGGAGAGATATGGATTTGATGTGTGGACTATTCGGTGGATAATAAACTGGTTGGATGGTCATAGTCAAAGAATAATGGTCAATGGCTCGAAGTCCAGATGGAGATCCATGACAAGTTGTGTCCTTCAGGGGTCTGTACTGGGATCAGTGCTGTTTAATACCTTCATCAATGATATTGACAGTGAGATCAAGTGCACCCTCAGCACATTTGCAGATGACACCAAGTTGAGTGGTGTGGTTGCCACACCAGAAGGATGGGATATCATCCAGAGGGACCTGGACAGGCTGGAGAAGTGGGCCTGTGAGAACCTCATGAGGTTCAACAAGGCCCAGTTCAAGATCCTGCATCTCTGTCGGTGCAATCTCGACACTATGGGGGATGTATATCCTGACACGGGGATGACTCTGACTGAAATGTATGAGATTTTCAACTTTCAGGGAAGTTACTAGAAACATATTAAAAATATGACAGAATCAATATCAGGGCAGTATCATTGTGTATACATACTGACAGGGATAAACCAAACATCTTCACAGAACCCTCAACATAAGAATATCATGGAACTGTTGGAACAGGTCCAGAGGAGGGCTACAAGGAAGATGTCTGTGGACATCTTTTGCTTTCCCTATTACACTTTTACCTCAACTCACAAGTCTTTTTGTCTTCCTTCTATTCTTTGCATCCCACAGAGGGAAGAGAGTGAGCAGCTGTGTGGGTGATTCGCTCTTGGCCAGGGACAATCCACCACAAGTTCTCAGCACATGTGTGTATTCAGTGCTGGAATAAAGCTTTCTGCTCCAAGAGGTAGATTTAACCAGCCTTGAATCAGCACCTGGGACATGAGATTTTTTTAAAAGATCCCACATTTTCAAATAATTGTAGATGAAGATAAAGTCAATGTTTTTTAAAATAAACTATGAAATGCAGTTTAAAATCTTCAGTGAAGTAAGGTTATTGGTATCAACAAAGCAGGATAGTCAACTCATCATACAACAGCTTGTGATAGGACTAAAGGCAATGGTTATAAACTGGAGAGGGGCAGATTTAGACTAGACATTAGGAAGAATTTCTTCACCATGAGAATGGTGAGGCACTGGCACAGGTTGCCCAAGGAAGCTGTGGCTGCCCCATCCCTGGAGGTGTTCAAGGCCAGATTGGATGGAGCCTTGCGCAGCCTGATCTAGTGAGACGTGTCCCTGCCCATGGAAGCAGGGTTGGAACTAGATGATCTTTAAGGTCCTTTCCAACTCAAACTATTCTATGATTCTATGATTCTATGATTCTATGATTCTATGATTCTATGCTTTAATCAATGACCTCATGACCTTATGGTAGAAGATTTCAGTAGAGGAGTTATAGCATAATGAAGTGTTCCCTGGGCTACCAATCAGACAGTATCATACAGATATGATTCATGCACTTGGAATAAAATGATATTGTCTTTGTTCTTCCAAACTACAGACAAATAACAAGAAAAAGTTCTATAATAAAGTGCTGTTACAGATCTATTTTTTTACCCATAAACTCACAATAACACTGAAGTAAAAAAGAAAGCAATGTGTCAGCCCTAACATTTTTGCAAAAGAAAGGCAGAATAAGTCTGTTTGACATAAACTGTTTCCATAAAATTAATCTCATTCTTCCAAGACATGAGCAAATGGACATAATTCAGGTTTAAATTAGAACATTTTAAAGATATTTCCAGCCTAATAAAAGTAAACAAGCCAAACCAGTCCTTTTTGAAACTGTTCCAATTTTATCATTATAATATGCTGTACCCAAAGGAGATTAAAAATATTATAATAAGCCTATTTTCTTCATTTATTATAAGCAATTTTTGGGGGTTTTTATTTCCCCTGTCTGAATATAACTTTCAAAACCGAGTATAGAGTTAATAGGTGAAACAAAGAAAATCAATCACCTCTTCATCTCAAATTTTATTGCAACAATAAAATCCATAGCTGTGGCAGGAGGATTGTCAGGTAGGGGTAAAATTTCATTTTAACTGTTGTTGATGCACTATTTTTCAGGCTGAGAAGTCTTGTACTTGGTTATTTTTGTTATCAGAGAATGGTTTGTGTTGGAAGAGACCTTAAAAATCATCGAGTTCCAAACACTCAAGGACAGTCTCCAGTAGACTGATTTGCTCAAAACACTGTCCAACCTGACCTTGAACAATTCCAGGGATGGAACATCTACAGCTTCTCTTGGGAAACCTGTTTCAGAGCTTCACCACACTCAAGGTGAAGAATTCCTTTCTTATATTTAATCTAAATTTACTCTCCTTCAGTTTAAAACCGTTAGCCCTGGTCCTATCATTATATGCCATTGTAGGTAGTCCCTCTCCAGATTTCTTGTAAGCTTCCTTTAAGTATTGGAAGATTTCTATAAGGTTTCCTGGATCCTTCTATTCTCTAGGCTGAACAACTCAGATTCTGTCAGCCTGTGTTCATTGGACAGGTGTTCATAAAAATATAGAATAGAACCATAGAACAGTTTGGTTTGGAAGGGACCTTAAAGATCAGCTAGTTCCAAACCCCCTGCCATAGGTAGGGACATCCCACTAGATCAGGCTGCCCAAGGCCGCATCCAGCCTGGTCTTGAACACCTCCAGGGATGGGACATCCACAACTTCCCTGAGCAACCTGTGCCAGTGCCTCACTGCTCTCATGGTGAAGGATCTCTGCCTAATGTCTAGTCTAAATCTGCCCCTCTCCAGTTGCTACCTGTTGTCCCTCATCCTGTCATCATAAACTGTTATAAACAGTTCCTCTCCAGCTTTCTTGTAGCTCCTTTCAGGTACTGGAAGTCACTATGAGATCTCCTTGGAGCCTTCTCTACTCCAGGCTGAACAACCCCAACTCTCAGCATGTCCTCATATGGGAGGTGCTCTAGCCTTCTGATCGTCTTTGTAGCCCTCCTCTGGACCTGTTTCAATAGTTCCATGTTCTCCTTACATTAAGGATTCCAGAACTGGACACAGTACTCCTGGTGGGGTCCCACAAGAGAGGAACAGAGGGGCAGAATCACTTCCCTCGACCTGCTGGTCAAGCTTCTTTTGATGCAGTCCAGGAGATGGTTGGCCTTCTGGGCTGCGAGCACACATTGCCAGCTCATGTTTAGCTTCTCATCAACTAGCACTCCCAAGTCCTTCACTGCATAACAGCTCACAATCACTTCATCCCCCATTGTGTACTGAAAACAGAGATTGCCCTGATCCAGGTGCAGGACCTTGAACTTGATCCTGTTGAACCTCATGAGGTTCTCACAGGCCCACTTCTCCAGCCTGTCCAGGTCCCTCTGGATGATATCCCATCCTTCTGGTGTGGCAACTGCACCACTCAACTTGGTGTCACCTGCAAACTTGCTGAGGGTGCCCTTGATCTCACTGTCAATATCATTGATGAAAACATTAAACAGCACTGATCCCAGTACATACCCCTGAGGGACATCACTTGTCACAGGTCTCCATCAAGAGTTTGAGCCATTGACCATTATTCTTTGAATACGACCATCAAACCAATTTATTATCAACCAAATAGTCAACCCATCAAATCCATATCTCTCTAATTTAAAGAGAAGGATGTTGTGGGGGACCGTGCCAAAGGATGTACAGAAGTCTAGATAGATCACATTGGTTAGTTTACCTGTGGTCCCTGCTGTGATTACCTCATCATAGAAAGCCATTAAGTTGGTAATACAGGATTTGCCCCTGGTGAAGCCATGCTGGCTGCCATTTATCATCTCTATGTCCTCCATGTGCTTTAGCATAGCTTCTAGGAGGATCTGTTCCATGATCTTCAAAGGCACAGAGGTGAGGCTGGCAGATTGGTAGTTCTCACGGTCGTCTTTTCTACCCTTTTTATACATGGGCACAATATTACCCTTCTTCCAGTCACCAGGGTCTTCTCCTGATTGCCATGACTTTTCAAATATCATGAAGAGTGGCTTGGCATCCACATCAGCCAATTCCCTCAGGACTTTGGGATTCATCTCATCAGGTCCCATAGACTTATAAATGTTCAGATTCATATTCACGAACATAAATGTTCATGTTCATATTCCAGCCCTCTGATCATTTTTCTCACTCTTCTCTGGACCTGATCCAACAGGTCCATAGTGGAGGCTCCAGACCTGGATGTGCTATTCCCGGTGGGGTCTCCCAAGAGTGGAGAAAATGAGGAGAATCATCTTCCTCACCTGCTTTTCACACTTCTTTTGTTGTAGCCCAAGATACACTTGCCTTTTGGACTGGAAGTGCACAATGCCAGGTCATGTTGAACTTCTCATCAGAAAAAAACTCTTTCATTTTCAGGCAATTTATGTGAAAACCACTTATTTTTTAAAATACTGCAGCACCTTTAAAACGAATGAACTCATTATAAAGCCTTACATCACATATTATGTTTAGGTTTAATGTCTAAAATGACTAATAACTTATAAACATAATAAAAAATAACTATATAAGTATCATAATTATAAAGATAACCTATGCAGTTTATGAACAAAACATCAGAATGGTCAAGTGATATTTGGGGACCATTTAGAAGTTTGTTTCTCTATCAGTATCTGTAGACTTCCATACATATACATATAATTCAAGAAAATTTCACAAGGAGAAAAGGTAATGGAAAATAAATAAGCATTTCTTTCCTCTGTATGTCCTTTGTTGTAATGAAACACTTTTTCCTCAGACTTTCAGGAGCACCTTTGACACATGATTCTCTTGTCATTGTACTGTTTCTATATGTGCATTGTCACACAGACCTGAAATAGCTTGGACAGAGGATTCTGCTGCCCTTTTTATATTACAGTTTTTGTCTTCAGCAAAGCATAATACTCCTGATAATTCCTATCACCATTCTTGGGGATTGAGAAGACTTTAAAAAAACCCAGTAACCACTGTGGGTGCATTCATAAATGGCAACAAAAATTGTGAAGTCCTCTGCATAGTGGATGTGGAGAATCACAGAATCACAGAATAACCAGGTTGGAAGAGATCCACCAGATCATCAAGTCCAACCATTCCTATCCAACACTAAACCATGCCCCTCAGCACCTCATCCATCCGTGCCTTAACACCTCCAGGGAAGGCGAGTCAACCATCTCCCTGGGCAGCTTGTTCCAATGCACAATGACCCTTTCTGTGAAAAACTTCCTCCTAATGTCCAGCCTAAATCTCCCCTGGTGGAGCTTGAGGCCATTCCCTCTGGTCCTGTCCCCTGTCATTTGGGAGAAGAGGCCAGCACCCTCCTCTCCACAACTTCCTTTCAGGAAGTTAGAGAGAGCAATGAGGTCTCCCCTCAGCCTGCTCTTCTCCAAGCTAAACAACCCCAGCTCTCTCAGCCATTCCTCATAAGGCCTGTTCTCCAGCCCCTTCACCAGCTTCATTGCTCTTCTCTGGACTCGCTCCAGAGCCTCAACATCCTTCTTGTGGTGAGGGGCCCAGAACTGAACACAGTACTCGAGATGCGGTCTCACCAGTGCTGAGTACAGAGGGAGAATAACCTCCCTGGACCTGCTGGTCACACCAGCCAGGATGCCATTGTCCTTCTTGGCCACCTGGGCACACAGTTGGCTCATGTTCAGTCGGCTGTCAACCAGCTCCCCCAGGTCCCTCTCCTCCAGGCAGCTTTCTAGACAGACTTCTCCTAGTCTGTAGCACTGCAAGTATATGTTAAAAAGGAAGAGCCATAAGGATTAGTATAAGGAATTAGATGTAAAAGCAGCTGTAAACAGGAAAGAAATGCAGAGAGGAGGGCTGTAGGCTATGCCCTTCTTGACACAGTTTGTCAGGTGCCTTATGGTGCACCTCTGGGAAGGACTACTTGGGATTTATAGTCATGTACTCTCAAGTTTGTTCAACACATGGGTTATTCTAATTCTCCTGGTAGGAGGATTTTAAGAATGAGGGTTTTTTAAAAAAAAACCTGAATCTTGGACTTGAGGAATTAAGTCTTTTTGGTGCAGCAATAGAAAAGGGCAGCATTTTTTTTCAGTCATATGGTGGTGAATAATTGACAGCAAGGTGGAGCAACCCATGAAGTATGCAATGAACTTTTTCAGGTGACTGGTTTTGATTCCTTTGGGGACACATGGTAATATAAATCTGATTCTTCACCTTTTTTTGCAAGTCTGCCGTTAGTGAAACTACAGTGACTTTGACTGTAGAAAATAAGGGAATAATTGAGCTCATGATCCATGTTTTGAATACTTAACAATCTAATTTTTGACTGAGCAGCAAAACAAAACAAGACAAAACCCAATTAAGGAGGAAAGGAAGACACAGTCACTGAGGTTATGCCCATGCCTTTACTGGATCTGCTACATGTCTTAAAATAGAAGTTTTTATTGTACGTAGCTAGAGGACAATACCTGTTTTTTGCATCAATAACATAGATAATTTTCTGCTCATGTGTGATAAAATTACAAAGATGACATTGTAGGAGATCTCAAAAACATCTGTGACTGATAATCTTTTGTCTTTACTGAATTAAAGAGCTTATTTTTGTGGCTAGGTGACTATGCATCACCTTCTCTAGGAGACCACATCACTGCTCCAGACCTCACAGGAAGATACATGCAAGATCTCATGTATAATACCTCACATCTTAGCAGCCGCCACTCTAACAATTCTATCTCTAATTGCACTGTGGTTTATCACTATTTGCACTGCTCTACTGAGCTGTGCTTAGAAATGGATGTTAAGGTAAAACCTCTTCATTAATATGTATCTTCTCTTTGATCTCATTTTATGTACTGGCTAAGGTAAAAATTTCATGCATTGCACACGCAGTATAGAAATGGCAAGAAGAAAATTAATTCAGTTTCTGCTTTTTAGAGCTTACTTGCTTGCTTGTAATCACAGATGAATTTTTTCCTTTTAAGATTCAGTTGTCCCACTTTAGCTCAAAGCCTTTACAATTTCATACCTGGATGTGATATTAAAGTTTAACCTTTGAGGATGTTGAAATCTATTTCCTGCAGAATGTTATGGGCATAATGCAGAAAACAGAGCCTGAAACAACAGACAGCTGCTGGAGTTTTGTGATTTTGATTGTGTTTGACTTTAGTATCAGTAGAATAAGCTTTCTTTGCTTTGCCTTAGTTTGTTTTCTTCTGTTCTTCAACAGCAGTTTCCCAGCACCTCAAAGTCATTAGATTTCCTGTTGTAAACCTTATCTTGTATCAGATTCATCCCCTGGACTACAAGCAAGCCAGGGTCAAGAGTAACAATAATTGTAGCAAAAAACCTTTACCTTCATTGTGTGTATCATATTCATGAATGGGGTCTTTTTAGCTGAAGCTGTTACTGTATTTCATTCAAAACTATGTATGTTCTACAATATTTCTTATAGTAATGAAAAAGGAACACGCTGAACCAGAGGGAAAAAACCACACCAAACCAAAGCTTGTCAGAAGTTGGTATTTCACAAGCAGATTTCTCCGCCAACAGGGTGCTAGTGTTCTGGTATATACACATTGTAACTCATTTGCATCTGATTTTTTTTTTCCCCACAGAATACACTTCACAGGATACATTCTTTCCTTGAGTTCCTTTCTCTCCCTCCAAATCAGAAGTTTAAAATTGCTGGTTGAGCTTGGGAAAGGGAATGAGTGCAGGGAAGGAAGTAGGGTAAATGTTAATTTCAATGTTTACAATAAACCCTCAATTTTTGTATTTAAATACACCTAAAGCCAAAATAGTCCAATGTTCAATTATTTATCTGTGAGATTAGGACAGCTCTGTATTTGTTCAATGTACTTTTTATAGTATAATGTTGTTAGCTTCTAGAGATAGGAGTTTATTTATCCCAGGACACACAGAGGCTTCAGACTTATCACTCTCTTTCCATTAATATTGGATAAGTCCTAGATTCTTTCCTAGCTCAAATGGGGCATTTATTTATTTATTTATTTATTTATTATTTTTATTTATCTTTTGTCAGCTCTGTAAACTGCAGACAGAAAGGATGAAGTACCTGCAAAGAGCAGTTCTACCTATATTAAATCTGAGTTACCCTTCTGAGGTGCCCCTCTGTCATCACAGTCTACCGAGAGTACTAGTGATAGCCACCTCCTATTTTACGCATTTCTATTAAGTCTCGAGCCCCAGCAATATTTTCTGCATAGTATATTCAGGAGATCTATATTATTTGTCCAATATATTGAACTGGTGCACTGAACCATTTCACACAATGGATCTTTTAGATTTGCTCAGAATTCACACTCATTAGTAGCTATGGAAGGCAAAGAAGATGACTAAACCTTGATGGCCACTCATAGAAGATATGCCAGGCCTATAAGGCAGTGACAATGCTTTACTCCCCTGACCCCTAAAGGGTTGTGAATAATGTGCAGTAAGGTGCTTCAGGAGAAATATCACACATTTGGAATGGGAATGGAAATGAACTGATTTAGTAGGCAAAGGTTTTTAAGAGGACTAAGACATATTTCTCTGTATGGGATCAGCTGTGGCTTGGCCATTGTCCTAAACATATATGAACCAGACACTGTTGTGGAACAGACTAGGAACCAGATCATCTTCAAAGGTTTTGCTTGCTACATCCCTTATCAGTGGCTGTACAACCAAATAAAAGGAGAGGACAAGATCCAGATAATTCTTAAGCATCTGAAATAAAAACTACATTAATATGAGTCACTTATATTCTGAAGAGTGATCCAAACCCACTCACCTAGCCCATTAGGCACCCAATAAACTGTCAGTACTGAAGGTTTCCATCAAATAAAAGGTGGTATTTATAAGACCAAATATTGGTTTACCTCTTCGTCATTAATGGGATGAATAAGCATGTTTGGTAAATACTTCTTTTCATTCTTATATGCAGTTATAAGATAGGTAAGATGAATCATCTATTATAAAAAGACTTACATTATTAAAGAGTACAGAGTGACCAACCCAGATATATGGATTTACCTTGGAGGCACTCATAAGACAAAATACACCCTACCTAAGGTGCCTAGAAACCAGTCTAATACACATCTAACACAGACACTAACTTTCTAGAGAATCTGAATCAAGTATGCATTTCCCATTGACACCAACTAAAAGCCATGTTCTGCCCCTAAGATGGGCACAACTATAAATTGGGAGAGGAATGGCCGAAGAGGAACCCTGCAGAAAGGGAGCTGGGTTGGGTGGTCGACAGCAGCCTCAATATGAATCAGTAACATGCCCTGGCAGCCAGGAAGGTAAACTACATCCTGGAGAGCATCAAACATCTAGACATGGCAGTTAGGGACATGGTTCAGTCATAGACTTGGCAGTGCTAAGTTTCTGATTGGACTCGATTATTTTAAAGGTCTTTTCATACCCAAGTGATTCTATGATTCTGTGATTCTAAACACAGTATAACCTCCCTGTCAAAGAGGTGATTATCCTGCTGCTTTCAGTAGTGGTAGAGCCTCACCTTGAGTATTGCATGCAGTGCAGTTCTGGCCCCCAGCAACAAAGCTGGTGAAAGGGTTGGAAGGAACATCCTATTGGAAATGGCTAAGGTCTATAGGTTTGTCTGGTTTGGGGAAAGGAGAGGAGATTTAGACTGGACATTAGAAATAATTTCTTTACCTAGATGGTGGTCAAACAGTAGAACAGGTTTCCTAGAGATGAGGTTGATGGCCCATGTCTGTCAGTATTTTAGAGGCATTTGGACAATGTTTTAACATTTGATCAGCTCTGAAATAGGCAGGCAGTTGGACTAAATTGTAGGTCCCTTACAACTGTTCTGTTCTATTCTGTTCTGTTCCTAACCTAGTTGAACTGAACCTAACCGTGTGGAATAGATTAATTAGGCACCCTTGTACCAAAGTCTTCCAAAAAGACCAGTTGCATAGGTTTGCTGCCAGCCCAGACTTTCCATCCAGACAGCCCCATTAATGGAGCTGACGTTTAGTCACTTCTTTTCATGTTTAGTACCCAGCATTTTTAAGCCTGTTACAGGTTTCAAGCACTTCATATAGGTATAGCACATGCAATGAGAAATGTTACTTTTAATAAGAGACTGCATGTAATTGGATGAAAAAGTATTCAAAAGACATTTAATGTGCAACTGAAGCACTATTGCAGAGGGCTTATTTTCAAGGTATTCAAATCCTCAAAGAAAAATGAGACCAAAGTAAAAACCAGAAATGACAGCTGTTATTCTGATTTACACCATTCGAGGATCTGAGCTAATGTAAATTGACTCACCAGAGTTTTGGATTAACCAATGAGGTTGAAAAACTAAAGTTTTTCTAAAAGGTTTCTAAAAGGTTTCTAAAGTGAAGTATCATCAGAAAATCACAATAATGATATACAAGTATTTCTCCATATCTAGAAACTGAATGAAAGCACTTTGCTGATGAAAATCTGAAAAAGACTGAATACCTCTGCCTCTGCTTCAGATTTTTAAAGCTAGATATTAATTAATAAAATTAAATCCTGGATAAATAAAGTGTTTCAAACAGAAGACTAAGAGCACTTCAAATTTCCCTTGGAGAACATTACTATAATGGCTTCAGAATCTGTTTTTTTAAAGAAGACTGTATATTTTGGGGGGGGGTCTCAGAAGCTCAGGGTGATCTGAAATGAACAATGATGATTTCTTACATGCCTACGTGTCTGAAACAATTCTACAGTGGTACATGTACACACTGGAAGGATGGGATGTAACTGAAGGGGATCTGGATAGGATGGAGAAGTGGACTTGTGACAGCCTCATAACATTCAACAAAGCCAGGTGCAAGGTCCTACACCTGGGTCCGGGCAATCCATGGTTTCAATACATGATGGAGGACGATATGATTGAAAGTGGCTCTGCCAAGAAGGAAATGGGGATGCTGACTGATGAGAAGCTTGACATGAGCTGGCAATGTGCACTCACAACCCAGAAGGCCAACTGCATCCTGGGCTGCATCAAAAGAAGTGTGGTCAACAGGTCAAGGGAGCTGATTCTGCCCCTCTATTCCTCTCTTGTGGGACTCCATCTGGAGTACTTTGTCCAGTTCTGGAATTCTTAACATAAGAAGGATACGGAACTGTTGGAACAGGTCCAGAGCAGGGCTACAAAGATGATCAGAGGGCTGGAGCACCTCCCATATGAGGACATGCTGAGAGAGTTGGGGTTGTTCAGCCTGGAGAAGAAAAGGCTCTGGGGAGATCTTACAGCAACCTTCCAGTACCTGAAAGGAGCTACAAGAAATCTGGGTAGGGACTGTTTACAAAGGCTTATAGTGATAGGACTGGGGGGAATTGGTATAAATTGGAGAGGGGCAGATTTATGCTAGACATTAGGAGAGTTCCTTCACCATGAGAATGATGAGGCACTGGCACAGGTTGCCCAGGGAAGTTGTGGCTGCCCCATCCCTGGAGGTGTTCAAGGCCAGGTTGGATGTGGCCTTGGGCAGCCTGATCTAGTGGAAGGTGTCCCTGCCCATGGCAGAGGGGTTGGAAGTAGATGATCTTTAAGGTCCCTTCCAACCCAAGCTGTTCTATGATTCTATTCTATGTTTCTACGAATACCTGTCCAATGAACACAGGCTGACAGAATCTGAGTTGTTCAGCCTAGAGAATAGAAGGATCCAGGAAACCTTATAGAAAGCTTCCAGTACTTAAAGGAAGCCTACAAGAAATCTGGAGAGGGACTATTATTCTATGCATCATATAGAATTTTCTTACCACCTATAAATTTCACACAAGTCCAACTACTTCCCTAGCAGAAGGTTAATAAAGTATCAAAGTAGACCAAAAAACCCCAGCGAAAGCAGATGACCCAGAAATCTGTGAAAGCAGACATCAGCCTCTTCAATACCTGGGCTGCCTTTTGCTCTACACTCAGTAAGGCTGCACCCACACCTACCTGCAGCTTCAAGCCCAACAGCAATTTCAGAGTCACCTACAACTAACTTGATGTGTTGCTGGGGACACATCAACAGCTGTCAAATACAGGTGTCACCTTGCCAAGGGCCAAGGTCTCCTTTATGCAGGGGATGCTATGTATGGTCACATGCTGGGCTAAAACTACTGTGGTCCAG
This sequence comes from Piaya cayana, assembly GCA_013389865.1. NCBI lineage: Eukaryota > Metazoa > Chordata > Aves > Cuculiformes > Coccyzidae > Piaya > Piaya cayana. The sequence goes on from WAAB01025255.1 coordinate 88,805, forward strand.
TAGAAGCTTTGCTTTTTCAGTCTCCATTTGTCCATCCTGTGCTAGATTCTTCCTTGGAGAGGTTTGAAGCTGAGGTGCTCACAAGCCCAGTACTGTGTATTCATAGTGTCTTTTTCCAGTAGCCTGAAATCAGCCAAGTTTGAATTTTGCCTACAACATTCTTCTGCTCTGTAAATGGCTGTGCCAGGGCCATTCCAGGAGACAGTAAGTCTTTCTCACATGCCTGACCTTGTCACTGCAAATGGACAGAAGAGTTTGATGGAGATTACAGAGATCTGGATGCAGTAAATTGGTTTAAGATTAAACTTTAACCACAGAGCTCACTTGAAACTCTCTCCAGAAATTCCAGCTGATCAATGCCACAACTCAAGCCAAGAACCCTCTGAGAACTGAACAGTGTAAGTACACACCTAATATGCCTTTAAGCCCACACTCAATGGTCTATGGAGCTGAAAAACAAGGGGCAGGATGCGCTTAATCCTACTCCACACCATTTTGTTATGCTGCAAGAACAGTGTAGTCTGCTCCCAAGTCAATTGAAAACAAGCATACTGACATTTGTGAGGACCTGGAAACTGTGTTGAACCCGAGAGCCCTTATACATCACAAGGCGAATCCTGCCTCCACTGAAGTTAAGAAGCTAAACTTAAGCCTTTTCTGGCTGTAAGACTAATGTGCTGTTCAGAATTATTTCTGAATTTTATGGTGCCTGAACTGCTGGTGTATAAGAATGAAGTAAGTGTGACCTTCTCTGCAGCTGCAGCAGTTAGCGTTTGGTAGAGTCCTTCTCTCCCAAACTGCCCCAAGTTGTGAATGCTCCGGCACATCCAGGGAGACCTGAATCCACTTTGTCTGTGGTAGTCCCAGAATCAGAAGTACTGGGGAATGAGGTACAACATTACCCTCTGTACTTGGCACTGGTGAGACCACTCCTTGAATACTGTGTCCAGTTCTGGGCCCCTCAGCACAAGAAGGATGTTGACGCTCTGGAGAGTGTCCAGAGAAGAGCAACGAAACTGGTGAAGGGGCTCGAGAACAGGCCTTATGAGGAGCGGCTGAGAGAGCTGGGGCTGTTTAGCCTGGAGAAGAGGAGGCTGAGGGGAGACCTCATTGCTCTCTACAA
>WAAB01025255.1:101848-125056 GCA_013389865.1 Piaya cayana
TGGATCATGGGAGCCTCATTTTGTTCCTCTATCTCCAGGGTTTGTACACAGGGGGAACAACTTTCTTTACAATTAAAGACTAAGGCAAAGAAGGCATCTAGTACATCAACCTTTTCCTAATCCCCTGTCACTGTTGTTCCTTCTGCGTCCAATGGGGACTGTATGGTCTCCCTAGTCCTCCTTCTATTCTTTATATATTTATAGAAAGATTTTTTGTTATCTTTCACAGACTTTGCCAATCTGATTTCTAGTTGAGCCTTTGCCCTCTGATTTTTTCTCTACACAATCTCACTTCCCTCCTAAAATATTTGTTATTGATTTATTTTTCCTTCTTCTATAGAGTGTGGCTAAAAGCCTGTAACATAAATTACTCTACTGAAACTTTATTTCTCCAGAAGTAAATTAGATACAAATATTATACTCAGATTCACACAGAAAACCCAAGACTCCTGGTTCAGAAAAGACCAGAAAGCATTTCAGAGTGTTAAGAACTCAGTACTACAGGTTTCATTTGATGTTTTTATTTTAGAAAACTGTGAAGGCAAATTTGAGCACTAGATAGATACAATTGGTAAAAGATAGGAAAACTGTCAAATAAGACAGAAGCAATAAAAACTAAATAAAATTTAGGGTTTCTGTGACTAGGAAGAAAGTCTGAAGCATCTTGATGGAAGAAGCTGAGAATAAGGAACATTTAAACATACTGGATATATGCATGATCTTTGTGACTGATGGGAGGTACCCCCGGGTTCTGAAGGAGGTGGCAGACATCACTGACAGGACATTGATCATTAAAAGGCCATGGAGGGTTGCAGAGTTTCCAGAGAACTGGAAGAAAGTAAATTCCATTGTTCTCTTTGAGAAGGGCAAGAAGGGGATTATGGTAGCTCCAGGCTGGCCAGCCTCACGTCAGTCCCTGGAAAGGTAATGGATCAAATCATTCTAAAAGCCATTTCCAAACATGTGAAGGACCAGAAGGTGATTGTGAGAAGTCAGCATGGATTTACAAAGGAAAATAATGGTTAATCAGTTTGATAGCTTCTGGAAAGATAGAACTGGCTTGGTGGATATGGCAAAAGCAGTAGGTGTTGTTTACCTTGACTTCAGTAAGGCTTTTGATGCTGTTTCCCATAACATCTCCACAAAAAAGTAATGAAGTGTGGGCTACACAAGTGACCAGTATAGTGGACTGAAATCTGTCAGAGTGGCTGGGATCAGAGGATTGTGTTCAGCCACATCAAGTCCAGTTGGAGTCCAGGTGCTAGTGGAGGATCCCAATAGTTGATTCCAGGTCTGGTACATTTTAACAAGTTTATCAATCATCTGGAAGTTTGCAAGGGATTCAAAATGGAGAGCAGGGGCTAATACTCCAGGGGCATGCATGTGCTGCCCTTCAGAGACACCTCAATAGTCTGATGAAATGGGCCAATGCAATCTCATCAAGTTCAGCAAAGAGAAACATGAAGTCCTGTCTCGGTATGGAGAGAAATAATGCTGTGTATTAAGTACATGCTGGCTAAGCGGCAGGAAAGATGCTTTGCAGAATACGATCTGGGAGCCCTGTTGTTCAAAACCGCAATGCTCCATCCATGGCAGTAAAGGTCAACAGCCCTCTGGGCTTCATTAGGAAGAGCATTGCTAGAGAGTCAAGGTAGGTGATCCTTCCCTTAAACTCAGTACTGGTGAAGTCCCAGTTATAGTGCTGTGTCCAGTTCTGGGCTCCCCACAACAATAAAGATGGAGTTGCTGGAGGGAGTTCAGTGAAGGTTTACTAAGATGACGAAGGGACAAGAGCATCTGACATACAAGTTGAGACTGAGAGTGCTGTGACAGTTCAACTTGTAGAAAAGAAGTTGTAAGAGTATTTTATGCCTAAAGGGAAGGAATTAAGACAATGCAGCCAGACACTACTCGGTGATGCTGATAAAGGAACAAGCGACAATGCACACAAACTGGAATATATGAAATTCAGTTCAAACATAAGGAAGAACAAGGCACTGTGGAAGTGATTGAACTCTGAAAGAGGTTGCCAAGACAGGTTGCGGTGGAGTCTTCATCCATAGAGATATTCAAAAGCTGATGGTCCTGGTCAACCTGCTGTAGCTCAACTTGCTCTGAGCAGCAGGGTTGGACTATATGATCACCAGAGGTCTCTGCAAACCTCTGTGATTCTGTGAAATGCAAGAATACATATCTGTGGTCAGTAGTTAAATATGTATACCTTTGGAAGCTCAAAATAAATATTGCTAAAGATAAAAAATATCCAGGGGACTCTGAAACCTCTTTCACAATAATAATCTTTGAATTCATCTCCTCCTAGTACAGAGTAAAATAATAAGTGCACAAACCTATCTTTTCACAAAAACAGTTTAAATATTTTGCATTTTTAGTTCATGCTTTGTTTGCAGAAAACCTAAGATATGTAATTAACTGTAGGAGATTAGAAGAGACTATAGACTTTTCCTGCTTCTTCATCCCCATGGATGAGCGAAGGAAACATTTCATTTTAGATGTGATGTCTGTTTTGAATTTGGGTTAATATGCCCAACTATGAGTGAGGAATTTAGTTTTCCCTGCATATCTCACCTTGTGATCAGTTTGCTACAATATCTTACAGAAAAGAAACATCCAAATAAAGTATGTATACTAGTTGTTTATATCATGATATGCAATGTGGGCCTTGTTGAATCAAGTCAGTTTAGGCTTTGTGTCTGAATCCTGAGGATATATATTCTTTTTCAGCTTCTGGAAATATCAATGTCACAGGCCATGATTTAGAAATACAGAAAACCATGTGATGACTTCTCGAAGAAGTAACTAGTAGCCTGACCTTCAATACACATTTTCACATGCTCAGGAGAAGCATATGTTTACAGATACACTGAATCAGATCTTCTGCTTGTGATAGACTGGATGGAATAGCTTTTTGAAAACATCAGCTACAACCCTAAAGATGGGAGACTGCACAAAGTGCCTCCATGTCCCTTCCCAGCTCATTAAGGATCACAACATACAGTTTACCCAGTGCTTCAGTCCCTTCCCTGTTCTTGTTTTGCCTCACATTGCAGTTATTTGCCTGCTATCATTTTTTAATATCATTACCATTATGTAGCATACTGCAGTTGCAGAATATTGATGGTGCTCTGAGTCGACCCAGCAATTACTGTGGAAAGGCCCAGAAAGGCTACTGTGTGTTATAAAAGCATTAAAGGGTGAGCACTAGGCGATAATGATGGAATTATCCTTATTCACTTCCTGCTGCTTTCTGAATGTCACACACAAATTCAATATTAGAGAATCATATTCCTACCTAGTCATTTTCCACCTTAGGTCTCTCTATCATGTCAGAAACAATTGTAGACTTTTACTGCAGCAGTTGCATGGGATTGACTAACAAAAGCTTGCATGAATTAAGCATGTTAATACAGCAGAAGAGTTTTTCTTTTATTCTTCATTTTTTGATAAACTGCAATTTTATTCAGGCTCTAGTTCACAATTTGGAAGAGAATTCAGATTCTGATTCAGCATGATAATTATTAGAAAAGACTCTAATGTTTCTTTTTTTGATAATTTGTAATGAAGTTGTTGAAGTTAACACAATATGAATTGCCCAGCACATAGCTGTATTCATTGCAGATTAAAGGTAAGAACATAAGAAGAGAATAAATGCCTGTTTGAGACAGACCAGGGATCCATCCAGCTCAATGTTATGTCCCCCCATTGACACTGGGACATGCTGTTTTGTAGGGCATACAAGCCCCATCACTTTCTGCAGCTGGTACAATCTGCATCCACAAACTCTTATGCCTGTAAATTACAGAAGTTCACTACCCACTGGAGAGAGATACTTTCTTTTACATGTTTTAAATCAAGCTCCTACTGGTTTAAATGCCTGTCTGTAATTCAAAGATTGCAGTCTGGTGAATCACAGTTCTACATTATCTTATCCACTGTTCTCATGACTTTACAAATCCTACATATCCCTTTCCACTTTATCCTCTCCAAAGAGAGAGGAGAAATGAAGAATCTCTTCTGGATTATTTAATTTTTTTCTTGTAAACTCTTTGCCTTCTTAGTCTCTTCTCATAAGGTAGTTGCTCTATCCTCTTGATCTTTTCGTTGCTTCTACTGCATTTTTCTTGGATTTAAGACTAAAAATATACATACTTCCATGCACTTCTCAAGATGTACTCTACCATTTCTTTTGTATTAGTGAGATGTTGTCTTTGATTTAGTTCTCAATACTCTTTTTGATGAAGACCAGTATTTTGTTGGCATCTTGGCTGCTGCTGCATACCGAGCTACAGTTTGGATGCAAGCCTGTGTTCAGACCATGCTTTAGACATTGCAACCGAGACCGATTTCCCGGTGAAAGACTTCACCCTCTATTACCCTTCAGTGTCATACTACCTACCTCCAAGACAGGTGATCAGACAACCAATGACCTGCATAGCCACCGTATGATTCCTTCAGCATTTGTAGTGCCATCAAATGGCTTCTATGGGGTACATGTCATTCATAGGAGCTTTCTTACTGAAAAGGGAAGGCAGACTTGGAGGTTTTTTTGTGCCCAAGCTGGACTTGCACATGATGAACACACAAATGCAAACCTACATGTAGCATCCAGGTTACAGAGCCAGATCAGGGAGTACACTGAGGTTTAGCTCTTACCTCAGTCCCTGGCTCAGCTTCTTAAGTTAAAGACCAGGAGTAACCCTTCTTGCAGTGGATGGCGCTGTTAACTTCAAGTGCAGGTACAGGCTAATAAGAAAAATGTGATTAAAGGTCCTTCTTTTGAAAGCAGAGTGTGTGTTGCACTTGTGTCTTAGGTCAAATATGGACAAATATAGGCCAGTAAAGTAGGTTGACTGACTCTAAGGAAGTAGCACAAATAGGAGAGATATTGAGCAGGGAACTGTAAATCCTGTATTCCTGAAATTAGGAAAAGTTTTGACCACCATTTTACTTTATGCAAATGTCACTGCAAGAACTTTTGAAACCAGAGAAATGTCCTTGCTAGACTCTACAATTTAGAAAGGAGAATTGTTGGGTGAACATGTACATGGGCTGTTATTAGCTCGTACCACAAGAGCTGAGCATCACTTGTTTCATTTAGTGTGTCCATCAACTACTAGTATTTGCCTGCTTTGCTTGTGTTTGACTAACCTCTCTGAGTATTTTGACAGTGATTTATTTTTCTGGTATCTACTTCTTTTGTGTTGAGTTTTTTGGGGATTATTTTCTCCCTGGTTATAATATTGCAAGTTGGATGCAGACTTGGAACTTTGTCCTATTCCCACTAATATTAAAATAACTGATGGCTTGAGGGATAAATGGATGTTATTTCAACACACCTTTAACACATTAATTCTGCATTTTATGGCTGTTACACTTTCCTTTAGTCTACTTGTTATTCCAGCTGCTGATGTTTATTCTGTCTCTTTATTTTCATTTGTAAAGCTCTGTCAACTTTCAAGGATAACAGCAACAGAGTTCTTAATATTTTTTCACTGTTTGATTATTAATTAATTAGTTCTCATAGATTTATTTACAATGTTCTTTTTAGATTTGTCTGATCTGCAAATAGGACAATATGAGTTGTTCTTTGAATACCTTACTGAGATAAATATTTCGTGATAGGCATTTTGTAAAGTGGGCACATATAGCATTTTTACACCTTGTTCCTCCGGAATGGATGTGATGGAGTGGCTGAAGAGGTCATGTCATGCTGAATGCTACCAGAATTATCAGGCTTGTAAGACACATTACTTTTATAATCCAGATTGCTGTTGCTTTCCAGTTACTGCTGGTGTGAACCTTGTTAAAGCACAGTAAACCGAGGACTGATAAGTGAAGACCTGGCCTTAGCTTCACTGTTTATATATGGGATGGAAAACTGTCCTTGTCTGGTCAAAACAAGTAAAGAGGGGGACGTAATTTAAAAAACAACTTAAACAAAGATTTGGACCCTATATATAACAGACTTTTACAACTAAAGTATCTGTTGTGACCTCACATCAATTAGAAAATGAAGAGCAGATCTAAGTGACAGTTAAATGTAGAAAGTGGTCACTTTCACAGTAAAGGAGGAAAAAAAACCAAGCTAAAGAAATGTTAGCCAAGAAATTCTACTACAAGAATCCCTTCATATTTAAAAAAGTAAAAAATCACTATATGTGTAGCTGTTGGTTCAGTATTGCATATCCAGCATTGACAGGGTGAGGTACTTGATGGTCTTCTGAAATCCCTTCTTACTTTATTTTCTACAATTTGCTAGGCAGTCGCCTAGAAGTTTAGAAAACACAACTAAACTGCAGTTCTGAAAAACATTCCTGCTTCAAATCAAATGATTGCATTTACAAAGGGCACGATCTGCCTGACCAACCAAGTAACCTTCTGTGATGAAGTGACTACATCAGTGGGAAAGGGAAGAACTATGGGTTTCATCTATCTGTACTTTTGTAAGGCCTTTGACAGGGTCTCCCACAACTTCCTTCTCTTTAAATCAGAGAAATATGGATTTGAGGGGTGGACTGTTCAGTGGATAAGGAATTTGTTGAATGGTCGCATCCAGGTCAACGGCTCAATGGCCAGATGGAGACCAGTTGTATTCCTCAGGGGACTAGTACAGTTTAATATCTTGATCAGTGACATAGACAGTGGGATAGAGTGCACCCTTACCAAGTTTGAAAATTACACCAAACAGACATTTTGGTTGGCATGACTGACATATAGGATGACATCCAGAGGGACCTGGACAAACTTGAGAAGTGGGCCCATGTGAACATAATGAAGTTCAACAAGGCCAGGTGCAGTGGGAGGGAACACCTCTCCTGTATGGACAAGCTGAGAGAGTTGGGGTTGTTCAGACTAGAGAAGAGAAGGCTCTGGGGAGATCGTATTGTGGCTTCTCAATACTTAAAGAGGACATATAGGAAAGTTGGGGACAGAATTCTTAATATAGGGCCCATTGCGATAGAACATGTGGTAGTGATTTTAAAAGAGGGGAGATTTAGACAGATACATGGATGCAAATTTTTACAATGAGGGTGGTCTAACACTTGCATAGGTTGCCCAGAGCTGTGGTAGATGCCCCATCCCTAGAAACATCCAAGTTCATGTTAGAGAGGGTTCTGAGCAAGTTAATGTAGTTGAAGATGTACCTGCTTACTGCAGAGGGTGTTTACTAGATGAACTTTAAAGGTCTTGTCCAACCCAACTATTCAATGACTCTATAATTCTATGAAACGCTCTCAATTTTCTAAAATAACCTAGCCTTTCCTTCCCAAAAACTTAAAGATTCAAACAACATCTAAGCATATGAATGAGACGCACTCTTTCTTTGGAAGAAGAAATTAATATTAGAATTTTTTTGACATGGAATTATAAAACAACTTGTCATTGTCTAATTCAATCTGAATTCTGAAGGTGCTGGAAATATTTGTTTTATCATCCAGAGATGACATTAATGCTCAAGTGATGTGCAGTGAGTTCTTGGAACACAGAGGTAATCATGAACCTGAAGGGACTGGTTCATTTTCAAACAGCACAAAAAACCTGCAGCACTCAGTCTGCATACAAAGCCCTCTGGAATTTATATGATCTCTAAAGCCATTGTTTTCAGGAAGTGAAATAAAAACAGGGTGTACAGATTGGATAATATCCATGTGAATACAGTTATCTACACAATCTGTAGGGAATACAGTTATCTAAATGATCTGTTATCTATATACTGAGATGTGCAATGCTTCCATGTGCCCCAATCCAGTTCTGCAGCTCCTCATAAACAGGCAATTGTAGTTAGATTATATGCATCCTCAGTACTAATAAATCCCACTCTCTTAAACTCATATTTGCTTTTGCAGTGTATAATATCAAGACCCTTTATAAAAGAGCCCAGAAGTAATTTTTATGCCAGAAAGCAGCCATATGATAGGGCTGGAAAGGCAGGTGTTTATTTATACTTGGGTCAGACCTGGTGTGTCCAGCCATTGAAAGGAACGCATTAATCAATGGTCATCACATGGTAATACAGTCTTCCTCCATCTTCTGTAAGTGTGACGTGATTTAGGACTCAAGAGTATGTTTGCAGCCTGGCCTTTTCATAAAGTATAGATGCATCAAGTATCGTATCTTCTTTATTAGGCAGTGCTAGATGATGAATAGAAGGGCCTATTTTTGTGCTATCAAATCTTTAATGGTTTCTAAGTCTATTATCATCAACTCTAGCTGTCAAATCAGTTGTTCAAACTGTCATGGTGTAACAGGCATAATAAATATTAACCAGTTTTTCAGAGCAATTTTAGTATGTTGCAATATTCAGCAAAAAAATTTTTCTTGATGTAGTCAGAAATGCATGGACATTATGGTTTACTTGATAAGGATTAATGTGTTTGTTTATTATTTTGGAAATTGTCTCCTTCTGAGACCCTGTAACACTCATGTCCTAAAAAATCACTTTACAAGGCTTGTCTGTAGTGATGTAAATGTTAGAGCTTAGAATCTGAGCATGTAACCTATATTCCCCTTATACAAAGAAACAGGCACTCATGTGATCCTTAGGACATACCTTTAGGATAGCTTTGAACTACCTGTATCACCACAGTGGGGACAAAACCCTAACCCAGATGTTGCTGACTATCTGATGTACATATTGTCACCCTCCTATGAATATGTTTGTGGTCTAAGCATATTAATAAATAAGCAGAAACATAAAATAATTGAATGTAAAACTCCATAAAATAAAAATGTTCTGAGGGGTGGGATTCTGTTCAAACTGGCCAAGATAAGTAGAGGGCTTATATCATCATGTGAAACTTGGTGAATGCACTGTATACAAAGAAGTATGGTGTAGGATGGCTGGGTTACATCAGGTCGCAAGGTCCAGTAGGGGACTGGTATAGAACTACCTTGGGTGCATTGTGCTGTACTGCCTGGCTAGGCAGGACCATCCTGTTGGAAGCACCTGGTGCCCACCTCCAGGGGACCTGACTGGCCCTCAAAGGAAGGAACGTATCCTAGACAGTCTGGATTTCAGAATCTGGGAGCAAAATGAGAGCTGACAGTGTAGATCCCAATCCTGGGACAAGATACCCCAGAGGTATCTGTTCCCCACTGGCTGTAAAGGTAGCCTGGGAAAAGTACACAGACTTTGATATGTGGTTTCATAAACTAAAGCAGATTACTTTCTCCACAGACACTAAAGAAACTCTTTAGCTTGGGTTCCCTTAGGCTCATTGTGTAATGCTAAGTTGGAGGTGGTCAGGTGGTGAGGCCTATGGTGTGAACCGGCTCATGTCCGTGCAGCTGAGTACAACCCATTTTACAGCAGATCTCTCATGGAGAGGCCTAGTTGAAACAGTCCAAATCAGAGAGAGAAATTAAGCAGGGTAGATGGTCAGTGTCTGAGCTCATTTTTTTTATATAACACTCTTTTATGCAGCAGCATAGACCTTCCTATAACAGCTTAATCCAGGCAGCAAGTTGGTGCATGTCAGATTTCATTCCATAACAGATATGGTACAAAGACTTGTTTACAAAGGCTTTTAGTGATCTGTTTACAAAGGCTTACAGTGATAGGATGCGGGGCAATGAGTATAAACTGGAGAGAGGCAGATTTAGACTAGACATACGGAAGGATTTCTTCATGATGAGAGTGTTGAGGCACTGGCTCAGGTTGCCCAGGGAAGCTGTGGCTGCCCCATCCCTGGAGGTGTTCAAGGCCAGGTTGGATGGGGCTTTGGGCAGCCTGGCCTGGTAGGAGGTGTCACTGCCCATGGCAGGGGGGTTGGAACTAGCTGATCTTTCAGGTCCCTTCCAACCCAAATTATTCTATGATTCTATGATGGTAGAAATTTCTTTCTTTGGAAATCCTTTGGGTGGAGGAGGTGGTATTTTCCTCCCAGAAGAGATAGCTAGTTAGATCACCCTGACATATACTAGAATATAGTTCCATGCCTGAAAAGGATTACAAAATAATTTCTATCTGGAGCATATTCTAACCACTAGGGGCTCTAAACTGGTCACAGGTGAAACTTGCACAAAAGACTTTTCAATGTGCTATTGGGAGGCTAGATCTTTATTGAGGCAAAATAAGTGAATTAACTTAGACTCTCACATACTACCAAGTTATTTTATAAAAATATTCTCTCTGGTCATTGTTTGCTGTTAGTAGATGTGCAGTGTTGGCATTGTAATCTTGGTGGCAGTTTACTATATGCCTGGATAATCCTGTGGTAATCTTGTCTCCTAAAACATAGCTGTGGGTTCATTTGGTAGCAACGTCATTTTGTCCAGCAAGTTGTCAGCACACTTGTGGCCATGACAAAGCTTTACCATGTCTCCATGTCCAAAACCTAAGTTATATTGTTTCTGACTCCCCTTGATACATTGCTCAGAGCAAGATTTCAGACTGTTTCTACCTTCCAATCTGGGTGTTCATTTTTCACCTTGATTCACCCTCTGTTCAGTGAATAAATTTGCTTTTGTGGGACCATGCATATTGTTCCACCCTTCCAAGTGAGTTGGCACAATCTTGAATAGACAACTTGTCAATCAATCACAACTGTCTCTGAGGACTGCTTTGAGTGGTGTTTCAGTGAAGCTGTTAGATGAGTATGCATACTGATCAGTCCTACACAAAGGCCTACCCATTATCTCTTCTGTCTGAACAGTGATCTATATTTCATTTTAGAAGAAAGAAAAAGCATGGATATGTGTTTGCAAGAGAGACTCCTGGGTTGTAAACGCCAGTGGAATAAATCATGTTCTCAGGGTGCTCAGAGTGAGATCCACCCTATTCTCACTGCCCACCTTTCCATGATCTTAAACAATTCAGTGTGATTGATTTTGGAAGTCCCAGACTGAGTCACTAATTCCTCTCTGTCATTATAAGAATCCATTTACCTAATTCAGAGTTTTAGAATTTGCAGTGGAAATCAAGTGCTTAAAAATTATCTTACCGTGCTCCATAGTGCAACACTAAAATCCTTTTCTTTTGCTCAGGTCTTAAGTCATATTTTTTTCTTAGCAATTTCATTCATATTTTGACCAGTTTTGAATCCACAAATGTCAAACAGAAGAAACTTTCTGTATATATGTTGTGCAATAGTACCAGTTATGAAATGTTATACTGTTGCTGGCTGTTACCTTCTTACATTTTACCTTGGTGTATTGGCTCTCCAGCACCCAAATAATTTGATTAGTTTGGTCTAGCTCATCTAATACCTGGAGAAGTGAATACATTACTGTCTATCAGTCTCACCTTAAAAGGGAGCTGGGATGCACAAGCAGGTTAGGGAACTGGGAAGTATCCCTGGTGGTAGTAGTGTAACAGAATTGGCATGCAATGTTTCACTCAAAAGTTTCAAGTGAACATACAAATTCTGTAAATACAGCATCTGAAGGGTTTATTATCTTGAAAATATTAGTCCATGTAATGTCTTGAGGAGTGGAGAAGTATTGTTAAATATAATTGGAATGAGAGCTTTCATAAGCACTTATTGATTTGCAAGATTAGAAGTATAGAAATATAGTATATTCCAAATCAAGAAACTTTAAAAAACAAGTTAGGTGAAAACAGAAACACCATCAAAGGATAATTTAGGAAATAATGAACCCAGTCCACAGTACCCGCACCTTTTTAAGCACAATTTTCAAACAACAAAACAGACAACTAATTAAAAACCAAAACCTTTCTGTACTGATAGATATGTTCAATATACATCAAGTTATTCTTACATATGTCTAACTCTATCAAACTGCTTTCTAAAGTGTCTTGTTATTCTCTTTGTATAGAATTGGATTCCATAAACAAGTCAGTTTTATGAGCCACACGAAAGCAATTCACCTGAAGGCAGCAATGTATGTATATTTGCTCTGGCCTATTTTGCTCATCCATTTTTTAAACTTCAGGAATGGTACTTATTTAAATAAAGACCATTTGGCACAAGCGATGAAAGATACCCTTTTCATCACATACAGATTATTATCATTAATAGTGTGTGTGGTATTAAGTCCACCATTCAGCACTTTTCTTTGCCAAGTTACATGAGTCAAGTGACAGGATAAGACCAGTTCAGTCTTTAAATGAAGAATCCTGCCCTCAGCTACACAAGTTAAACCAGATTCTAATTTTGGTTACACTGATGTACCTTTGCAGTTTCTCCATTGACAGCATTGAGCTGTTCTGTAAGGGCTGAATCTGTTCTCCAACAGTTTTGGTTTTTTTTTTAAAGTATAGCTTCATGTAATTAATTCTCTGAAGAGTTTGTATTTTTAATCAAGGGTACACAATATTGTAGTCCAAGAAAGAGGTAAGTAAGGATTTCAAAGGTCAATTATTGGTGGATTCATATTTCCAGTTATAATACATACATGCAATACAATACAATAGCTTTATTGTCCCCAGGATGAAGAGAATTAACCTGGTAACCTCTAAATGGCTGACTGCTTAAAGCAAGCCTTTTTGGTCTGTCATGAAACTGCTTACATAAAAGACCGGAGTATTTTCCAGAACAGAGCATTCTGACAAAATTGATTGCTCACTTTTCTCTTCATACAAAATGAATGCTCCCTGTCTGTGGGATTTCTAAATAGTTTAACAAGTCTCTCAATATGTACTTTCAGATATTGGTAATGCATGCATCTCACCATTTTCTCCAAAAGCGGCACTATACATAAAAAAGGATATAAAAGGGTTTATTCACTCTAGGCTGGATAGATCAACTCCTCTAGCTCTACTACAGGATACATACACAGAATAAAAAACCCCAGTTGATCAAACAAAGAAGTTCCATCCCCACTTCTTCCCATACCCAGAATAAGAATAAAAATATTTTCTTGGTTGTGTGCATCCTAGATAAAAAGAATCCTGTAGGACATTCTCTGAGTTAACATCAATTAGAACAGCTTTTAAGTTTATCTCTGATTTGCTGGGAGCTTTTAAGACTCTACCAGTACTAGGTTGCGTAAAGACAGAACAATCACAATCATCTCCCATGCTGGTTGGAGCCAAGCTCTGCACTAACATATACAAAGCTCAAACCTTTTATAAGTCTTTTCCCAAGTTTACACTACCAGTGAAGCTGTATCTGGTGCCATTTGTGCCATTTTTTCTTATATAAATTAACTTATATTTCTTCCAAGCTGGATGTTATTTTGCTATTTTAAGTCTTACTTTTGATTGTTAAGTCTCTGTGTCTTACATCACTGTCCTCACTGGTATTAAGATACAACTGAAAAAATTCCTTTGAACACGAGATCTATGGTAAAAAGAAATGCTGGATATCCTTATGGCCTCCTGTGATATACAGGAATCTTATAACATGCAAGAAAAAAGTCAAAACTCAAAGATCTTCAGAAGATGATATTTCCTCCTCTCCTACATAGTGTGCCTCTTTTCTAACCTGTGGTGACTGTGATTCAGGAATAACTTTTAAGATAGTGTCCTGTCACAATATGTGCTTTATTTAATGGTCTTACCAAAGCTTTCAGATGGGGGACCAGAAGTAGCATCCCCAAGTGGTAATCTGTTAAATTCTGTGACTAAGGGCTGATTGTGGTGATAGGAACTTTGTTCTGTGTGTGTCCATATGTGGGAAGTCTAAGCATCAGCAAGTGCAAAACAGCATTTCTCAGTGGCACTTCAGTCCTCTCTGTGTGCATAAGTACGTATGACTTACATGTGAACTTCACGTCAGAGCAGCAACAAGGATATAAGCTACCAGAAAGCACAGTCCTGGGGCTAGAGTACTGGAGAGCCTGGGAGTCTGAAGGCAAACCACTGGGGAGACATTTGGTCTGGGCCAGCCTTAGTGTGGTAGTAACAGGAGGTCTGAATACCAAGAAAGGGTGTGACGCAGAGAACCTTGGTGTTTGGCATGGACAGGGGTCAGGACCTCAGGGGGAAAAGAGGGATCTGGGGTCCACTTGGAGACTTCCCTCCTCATAGTGGGAGGGGAGGAACAGTATAAGGTTGTCTGTGTTGGGTGCTGTGTGTTCGCCGTCTGTGTTGATTAGTATGGCTAGCGAGGTGAAATGCATTTGTTTATACCTGCACACATGCCTAACAGGATACAAATCCAGCTTCACTGCTGGGTGGGCCTGAGGACATGAGTAGCTCACATCTATTGGTGCATTGGATTTGGCAGTTTCTACCAAAATGCTGGGACTATCTTCAGATGAAAGTGACTTTGACCATCTCCACTAACACAATAATCAAACTTACCATACAAATGAGATCATGGCAACTCACCTATGTTCTGCTTCCATTCCTACAGACTTACTAAAACCATAGATTTTGACCACATTAAAACTCAGCAGATGTCTGATCTACTAGAGTATGATTATCCAGCGTGGATGTGGTTCTCTCCTTGCAAATCATTCAGTACCAACACAAACACTACTGTAAATAGCCTTTGGATTTACAAAGGAACAAAGTTGATTCAACTTTTTATATGATATTATAGCTGCATTTTCAGTTAAATCTACATTTTAAAACACAATATTAACACCCAAAACCAGGCACACTGTCAGATACCAATGCTGTTTCCACCACAACAAGATGCAATATAATATCCTTTCCAGATTCACCTGCCCTTCCTTTTGCCATTTAATGCTCCTGTTGCCATAGAAGTCAAGGGAAGTTTTTACCCATTTGGTTGATCTGTGACATTTGGAAACTATCCAACAATGAATTGTCTAGAAACCTTTTTCTTACTAGGAAGTCATCATTTGTTCTTTGTTCATTTTCTGAGAACTGTTTCTGTTGCTCTCCTCTCAGGATGGATGGGACAGAGTTTCAGGATTTGTTAGGGAGGAAATTACACCTTTCTTTGAATAGCTCCTTCTAAAAGGTGTTTCATCTCTAGTAAAATTATCGCCTCTAATCAAACTGTTTTATTGTCATCCTACAATAAACAGTTGAAATGACATTTTCTGTCTTCTTAAGGTTCAGTTCTTTCAATTTATTCAGTACAGTTCCTGCTGTCTCACAACGTCCCAGTGGGTTTGTCTTTGAGATAAGCATAGCAAGTAGAAGTGGTGCCTGAGTTCTATGTTAGGATCTGCTGTAATCAGTTACTGGGAGGTGATCCTGTGACTTATGAACCACAAACATGTCTCTGGCTTGTTCAGAAAGGAGGGGACATAGGGAGATAGTGACTGGATTTTTGTCTTACACAAATCAGAGGCACGGAGAGAGAATTTTCTACTTTCTCTGGGATGTGAAATAGGGTCAGAAAATGAGCTTGAGTGCTAAAAGTCCATCAACATCCATGTTGATTAGTTATTACCATGCTCCTAGCTCTCTTTTGTACTATTCAGATGAGCTCTCCCCAATTCTAATGCCATCAAAACAATGAGGCTTTTTCTTTTTCTACCTGTACTTGTAGAAATGAAAACTCTCATTCCATCATTGTAAAGGTACAGAAAATCCAATTACTTTTTTTCGTTTTTTTCTTCAACTATCCAGATTCAGATGGTCTTGGTTTTCAATGTTAGCTGAAATGAGACAGCTAACTGAGAATTCATGAGTTTTGGTAACCGCATCTTTTTTTGCCTTAAACTGCTCCATTTGTAATTTAAGAAAGTACTGCCTTCAGTCCTTCTTTTCTTGTCATATGATGACTCAGTTGTATGCGTGCATGCTTACTCCCTATTCTGTGCAATATAGATTGTTGTGTAGCAGTAAACTCTCCTGCTTTCTACTCAGAACTCCGTAACAATTAATCCTTGAAAAGTACATTATTCTCCTTAAAAGATTCCCTATGCTTATAATTTATGTTCTTTCTATCATCTATATTCTTCTACATCTTGAATGATTAAACTCAAAATGCTCTTTTAAAGTCCTGATGTGAATTTTATTTGCCCAATTATCCATCAGAAATACTTTCTACTATTCTGATGAAAAAAATATCATTGAAACAAAGAGGTGGCTTTGAAATATTTGTTTTTCCTTCTGTGGTATTTTGACGGATCTGTACATCTTAAGTGTCCTAATTGAGTTTACTACAAGTTTTCAGATTGCATTTAGGTTGATAATTGCAAATCAATACAGAATAATAGTGTCTTGCCTCTACAAATACAGAATCATTAATAATACTTCTTTCCTGTTATCTTTATTCAGTAGAAACTGCATTGATTAGAATTATCTGTAGTAATGTGGATTTCTTCATTTTCACATAAGAAACTCTTTCTGATCACAGAATCATAGAATCACTAGGTTGGAAAAGAACTCTAGGATCATCTAGTCCAACTATTCCTATCAAACACTAAACCATGTCCCTCAGGACCTCATCCACCCATCCTTTATACACCTCCAGGGAAGGTGAATCAACCACCTCCCTGGGCAGCTTGTTCCAGTGCACAATGACCCTTTCTGTGAATTTTTTTTCCTAATGTCAAGCCTAAATCTCCCCTGGTGGAGCTTGAGGCCATTCCTTCTTGTTCTGTCCCCTGTCACTTGGGAGATGAGACCAGCTCACTCCTCTCCACAACCTCCTTCCAGGTAGTTAGAGAGAGCAATGAGGTCTCAGCCTCCTCTTCTCCAGGCTAAAAAAACCCAGCTCTCTCAGCCATTCCTCGTTAGACTTGTTCTCTAGCCCCTTCACCAGCTTTGTCACTCTTCTCTGGACACGCTCAATGGCCTCAACCTCCTTCGTGTGGTGAGGGGCCCAGAACTGAACACAGTATTCAAGGTGCAGTCTCACCAGTGCTGATTACAGGAGTAGAATAACCTCCTTGCACCTGCTGGTACTAGTAAATGTCAATAGATTTGACTGAGAGTAGAAGTGGCTTGAAAACCAGATACTGAGATAATCATAAGTCTATGGAAGAGTCAAAGAGGACTGGAAGAACCAGAGGATGTCCTGCCTACTGGTGACACCAGGGTCTGGGGGTTGGCTGAGGGAAGCAAGATCAGGTCATTGGTGTTGTTTATGTTATGTGGGTTCTGCAGTTTCTGTCTGCAGATTTATGTGGCTTCTCATGAATGTAAGCATACGTATTGGGTATATGAATGTATGTGTGTCTATTAGGAATGCATACTCAGCCTTGCTACTGCCTGGACCTGGAGACACAGAGCTGCAGCAGCTTCGCCTTGGTTAGGCTTCTGGATTCTGCTGGTCCTAACACCCTGGAAGTGTTGGGTCTGTCTACTGACCAGAGAAGGTCTAGGTAGAGAGTTCAGCTTAGTCCATAAATGCAATAAATATCTATGAGTGGTTGGAGAAGTCCCATTCTGGGAACCTGGATTAATTCACAACAAGTGCACAGTGCTGCCTGTGGGTCAGAAAATCCCCTTTGTTAACTCTCACTCAGCCTAAAGAGGCAAAAGCCTGAGCAGTCTAGAAGCACACCCCACTGTGCAAGCACACCTCTTCTGAAATCTGCAGCCCACCTGCTTCAGCAGAGAGTAGCTGAGGAGAGATCAGTGCATTAGTAACCCACTACCTGGCCACAGAGGTTGTGTAATGTGCTGTTCTCAACTCCTGTGAATAGTAATACTTTGGAATTTAAAGAAAAGTGGAGGCTAACGAAGGCTTCCAGTCTGAAGTGGCATTTGTACATGCACAAATAATTCTCACCCAGTGACATGTGTATATACTTTTGTATGCAAAAGACCATAAAAAATTAGAAAAGGCCAGAGTATGTGCAGTGCCTAGGATGCTCTATTATTTCCCTAAGCCAAACCACATTGTCTTTCTGATCTCTCTTACTGATTTCACTCTAGGCTGTTAACTCTCAAGTCCTCTGAATATCAGAATATTCTAGTCATTATATCACAGAAATAGAACCCATTTATTTCTTAAAGCTTGGGACTGGAAGCTGAGCTACACCACAGTGAATTTGTAATACTACTCTGAAGTTAGAGGACTGAGTCTGGTTAAAATTAGTGTAAATGAAACGAGACACCATTGCATATGTTCCTGTTTATGGAATGCGTTATCTTCAGATCACCTTTTTATTCATACCTTTTTTCAAGGCACATGATGAACCAATAATTAGAGTACAGAACAATAATGTAAAACTTACTGATTGCCAGCTGATCACTCAGAGACATTGCCATTGCAGTCAGTAATAAAAAGAAATTCTACCAGGTAGATCATAAACAATACCCTTTCTTACAGGGAAAGGGAAAGTATTCAGCAATGGTAATTCTTTGGGAACTCCTGGAAAAATATTCTATATTGCAAATAAAAAAAATTTAACATGTCTTTTCCTTCTTGAATCCTAAGTATTTGTCATATGATGGAAAAATCTTATGGCAAAATTAACTTGTATCTTGATCTTTCATTTTTACTTTTTGTTTTCTCTTCAGCTTGACCTACTCTCAGCCTCAGGATCACCTTTTTATATGAATACACACAAGTCTTAAAATCCTTTGGCATTACAAGCTTCTTCTCTAAATAATTTTGTTTGCATGAGTAACTCCTGAACATGTAGACCTGTTTAGATCTTTGCCTTGCAAACCAAAAAAAAAAATCAATTAAAAATATAAACTGTTAAAAGAATAACCAAATCAAAACAAAGCAAGAAGTCCATGGCATTTGAAATGTTATCTGCTTACAGAATAATTAAGGGAAAAGAAATAAGGTTTGGCTGATAAGAATTTTGGCAACACTGAGAAGAAAAAGGCAGATGACTGCAAAGGGCATATTATTACAGAGTTCCATTGTATGACTTTTAACGATGAATATGCAGAAAGTGTGCATATGTAAAAACTGGCTCTGCCTTGGATCTTTCTATTGTTCTGTCTGATCATCTTCCGCTTTAGCCAAAGCACAGACATCTCTTTATCTTACTCAGAAAAATTCCTCCTCCACATTTGGCATGGGACATTCTTCAGGGCATCAGGAAATGCTAAATAAGTGAAGAATAGCAAATGTTCTAATGCTTTATATGTTCCTGGAAATTATCAGCTAACATACTGCATTTGCTCATGTAGAAACTGTACCCTCTTTTCTAGTGTATTTCCCTGCTTTTTGTTTTACTTTCAAGCACAAAGGTCACATTAAGAGGGCATTCTTGGATTGACAATAATTTGGGTTTTGTTGCTGGTAGGGTATGTGGCCATTTTTTTGCATACATCAACACTTACTACAAATAATACATGTGACACACTGTTCTTCTACAGTTTCTCCAAGACAGTAGGAAATGAAGCCCATTTTCTGGTTTTTCTGACATTCTCTGAGTGGTACGTTGTGACAAATCATGCAGGGAAGCAAAGAAACAGAAAACAGTACCGTAATGTGAATATGCAGATAGGTAATAACACTGCAAATCATATACTGACCAGATGTTTTGACACCTCAGAAGCCTACTACCTAACTTCTTTTGGACATAAGTAGGCAATTTCTTAAAGTTAATTTGTATACAAATAGATTTTGTCTGTATGATTTCATTAAGCTTGTCACTAGTAAATTGATATAGAAAATATCTATTTAAGCAAATGCATTTCAATTTAAACTTTATTTTCTGATGCCTATGGCAATTATAAAAGTGAAGGGCAACAGAGACATAATGAAATGCAGGAAGTAATTGGTGGCATCAAAGAAAAACCTTCTGGAACTTCCAAATTGGTTTCAGGTGCATGTCCAGCTCTGTGAGAGTTTTAAAACTCATCCTCAAGAGAGGATGTCAAGCTTTTGGGCTCACAGATAAATGACATAACAGAACATAACCTCCACTTCTGAAATAATCTGTCACTTCATTAAAAGGAAACTCCTGAAGTTGGAGCAGAGTACAGGGAGAGAGATAAATGCGAGGTGAAGGAAGATGTCATATGACAAAAAAGAAGAATCAAATTTCTTTAGGATTTATAACATCTCATATTTCCTATTAGTTACTCTTCAAACAGGTTACTGCCAGTTTGCACTGATGAAAACAGTTTTCTTTTAATGACAAAATTAAAAGTGGAAGAAAGGAAAAGGGTAGATATGATCAGTTGGGAAGATGACCTTAATTTCCTGACTCCTCTCTTCTCTTACTCCTTTATTTTCTAGTTCATTACAGTTCAAGGACTATAGGAAAACAGTTGGTCAGCGACTGTGGTTCACTCATTTTCATTCTTGAGCAAGGTGGCATTAGGAGTTAAATTATGAAGATTTCTGTTCCTGCCTGCTCTGCAGTTCTAGTCTCATCCAAGAGGAAATATAAGGGACACAAGTGCTGTGCCAGGAATAGTTCACATTGATATCAATAGGATGTTTGTAACCAGTTGTGGTTTCTCTTTATTTAACACTGAATTAGATGCCTATTTACAATAGACAGCCTAAGATAGGAGTGTTTCCTTTCCTAAATGTACAATATGTCACAACTGTCATGAGGGACATGGTTTAGTGTTTGCTAGGAATGGTTGGACTCTATGATCCGGTGGGTCTCTTCCAACCTGGTGATTCTATGATTATATGTCTGAAAGAGTAGGGAGATGTACGAATGTGTTCGGACACACTGGAAACAATTGGTAGTCAAGAAACATAAAAGGAAATTAGGAAGGTGGTTGGTGCTTATATTTAGACAGAAGGGTCTAATCTCTTAAGGGCCTTTCTGTAACCAAAGGAGAGGTTTCTTTCAGGGAAAATTCAGAACGGGAGCCTAACTCAAGATGCTTTGAGCAGCCTCTTGGAGCAGTCTCAAGCAGTCACTAAGGGGCAAGTCAGAGAAGGCTTGCCTCCTTTGGCTGGTTTTCCTTGTGGGACTCAGCTCATTCATGTTCAGGCATATCCCTATCCCTCTGCTTCATTAAAATGGTCTATCAAAGAGTAAAAGTGCTGCATGTTATAATTTTCTCTGTCAGTGGAACTGTAATCTACTTATCACTTCTTCAAATATAGCTTAATTTGTTAACTTGAAACACAGTCTTTGAACCGGATTACATGTTAATTTTACTATATAATCTATGAAGTTTGGGTAATCAAATGTACTTTTCAACCTTCCTCTTTGCCCTGCTTTGAACTATGACTATGATTTAATTCTAATTTCTCTTCTAGTACTAACCCCTCATGTTTTGAGTTATCAGTACCCACAAACCTTGTTTCTACTTGCATGAAGACTAAGTTCAAACTGATACAGTTCTCTTTCCTTTTCCATCTGAAACATGAAATTCTCAAATTTCTGCCCTGTATTATAATAAATCAGAAAGAAGTCTTCATTCAACCAGAATACAGACTGCTGTGATGGCAGCTCTGACAGTGACAAATTGAGAGCTGCATTTTGGCTGCATGTCTTAACTTGCCAAAGGTTTGCCTATTGAACTGTGCTCCTGACAGCTGCCTTGGCCTGGAGAGGTGTGAAACCACCAGCTCAGTCATGGGACACTTCAGATCTAATTAGTTCTGCAGTGTTAGCACTTGATAATGCCCATTTGTGTCTGGCTGCACTCTCTCAGCTGTTTGTTGGTGGCCTCTGTTGTCAACTAGTTTCCCCAGAGCTATTCATGAAATCATTCCCATCAAAATGATGACACTTAGCAAAGATGAACTATTTGAACTGCCCACCTCATTCGGATGGAAATAAGTTGGAGAGGTCTCATGAAGGCATGAGATCTGAGTAAGTACCAGATCTGAGTAAGCCGAAACCTCTAGGGGAAAGGTGGCTGTGGGAGCTGATTGTAATTTCTTCAGCCAGCAAAGAGGAAATGTGATTCTTGTCTGATACTACAGATGAACAAGCAAGCCCACAATAGTACCTGCAAGAGCCCTAGAAGAAGATCACTCTTAAGGAAGAGATAGTGTTTCAGTTTCTAGGCAGACTGTGCTCTACCTGTCTCCAGAAGATGCCAAACAAAGGGTTGGAGCTTCACAGTGTGCCCTCAGGTCTAGATCTAAAGAAAGAATTTAGACCCAAATGGCTTAGAAAGACAGTGTCCATCAATTATGTTCACTAGCAGCAGGCTGGACAGTAGTAAGACATAAGGTGCATGTTTTCTTGAAAGCTGTCTAAAACATCTAGCACACGTAACAGTGCTATTATTTGGATTAAGTTGTGGAGGGTGGGGTGCTTGATTTTTTTTAAGTGTTATTGTAAAAGGATAAGCCAAATAGCTTTGTTGTCCTGTAAAAATGGGGCTGTCATTTCTAAGTTTTGAGCACACTGGACTCACACACCTTATTACAAAAGTCTCTTTAATTTATGGAGCATTATTTGGAGCGTATATATGTTTGTGAGTTAACTCATGTCAGAAATGGAAGAACATGTAGAAAGTACTATTAAAGAGACTTTATTTTGTGATTAGCCACACTCTCTGAACAAAGAAAACCAAAACAAACAGCCTACCCCACCCTCTACCCCCCAAAACCCCTGCCTGAATGGTAGTCTGGAATTAAATTTTCTGTATTACATTCATTATTTCAATTTGATGGAATGAACCTGTGGTGTGTTTTCATGTTTTTTACTACAAAGAATAAGCAAGCAAATGTGCATTGAAAGAAGGACATTTCTAAGATAAAACTTAGTGTAAAATTATACCTTGTGCTTAGCTGGTCTTTTACTACTATTTCACCAAGAAAACTAAAAGACAGAGAAAGTTAAGGACAATTAGTGAAAATTTTACATTTTAAATTGCCATGTTAATAAAAATTATTGTGGTACTGGCAATTAAACTGGAAAATTAATTGGTAGCAGTTAGAGGTACATTTATTATTAGCAAGATTTTGTGAAGAAGAAATGGACAGCTAGTTTCTTTTCGTTCTATGTATAGTAAATGCTCTAGGTAGCACAATGAGGCAATGGCCTAAAGACCAGGCCTTCTGATAATGCCTGTATAGAGATTTAACATTTTTGGTATGCCAGAATACCGATGGGTAATCCACAAAGAAGCTGCCTAATTCTGAAGACTTTCTTCTTTTATTTAAAGGGCTTTTTGGTTAAATGATTCTCATAATCCTCTAAATATTTTGGGGATAAGCATTACAATGTCAAGAACCCTTGTAGATACTACATGCATCTTCGTCTTGCACTTCATAGGAAAGTGTACTAACAAGAACGGTGAAATGCAATGGGTGAAAACCATTAGCCTAGGTACATTGTCTTCTCTGGCTGTATTTTGCAAAGAAATTATTAAGATACAAAAAAAATTGTCATTCCCAGATGGAGTTGCATAAACTTAGAATCATAGTATCATAGAATCATAGAATAATCAGGTTGGAAGAGACCCACAGGATCATCAAGTCAAATCATTCCTATCAAACACTAAACCATGTCCCTCAG
>WAAB01025255.1:125532-141745 GCA_013389865.1 Piaya cayana
GAGCCCTGGGGAACACCACTTATAACTGGCCTCCAGCTGGATTTAACACCATTTACCACCACTCTCTGGGTCCGGCCATCCAACCTGTTTTCCACCCAGGAGAGTGTGTGCCTGTCTAGGCCAGAGGCTGACAGTTTCTGTAGCAGAATGCTGTGAGAAACTGTGTCAAAGGCTTTGCTGAAGTCCAGGAAGATACATCCACAGCCTTTCCCTCATCCAGCAGCTGAGTCACTTTGTCATAGAAGGCAATCAGGTTAGTTTTGCAAGACCTGCCTTTTGTAAACCCTTGTTGACTGGGCCTGATCACCCAGTTCACTTGCATGTGCTTCAATATAGCACTCAAGATCACTTGTTCCATGACTTTCCCTGGCACCGAGGTCAGACTGACAGGCCTGTAGTTCCCTTCAACAATCAATTAGTAAAATGAATCACTGATCATGCACTGTGGAACTGAAACTGCTATGAATTTGACAGAATTGTTGAATTTCTATTTTTTTTGGAGGAGGGGGAGGTTTAAGTGGGTTTTATGATTTATGTTAAAGTATATGATTGTCATAAGACAAGAACAATATATTTTTCTTCTGTTGCACATAAATCAGAATATCCATATCCTTTATCTACAGTATCCACTTTGGAGGTCAGGCTTACACTCCCAACAAAAACTTCAAACTTAATTATCTATAAGGACTGGTGCAGTCACATAAAGTGACAGGAGAGTTTTGTAGTTGATGTAGAGTAAGAGGCAGATCAGTCTAACTAAATGATCTAATTATTTATTTTTTTACAAAAAAATAAAATTGAAAATAGGTCTCCAATTGTCACAGCTCTGTAAAACTCACCCATGACTCATTCAAACCAGACATGACTACATGAGCTGATAGAAATCAAGAATAATAATTCTGTGAGATTTGAACATCCTTATTCATTTCTACAAGGTTTTACTCAGCTGTCTCTTGATCATTTAAATTTTGGTGTAAACAACTATTCCATTCCTCAGGCTAACAATTGAACATTACAAAGGGCAGTAGATAATGGGGTGGGGGAAGTACTATTCATTACAGCTCACAGGAACAATATTTGTCATAGGTAAGAGAAGTCAGATTTAAGCTTAAAAATCTATCCAACATATGCCAATCTGATTCTTCTTCTCCTTCCAAAGCAATATGATTGTTTCTAAGTTGGAATACTTACTGGCAAAGAAATACCATTAAGTTTAGAATCTGAAGAAGTATACTGATCTGCAAAATCGTTGCCTTAGTAATTTCATACCACCCATCCAACCCCCAAGAGTCACATTTTTCTAGACTTGCTGCATGCTCTGATCTTAATGCAGCAGAACATTCAGGACTGATCCTTGACCTTGTTACTGCCCTCCAGTGCCAGATTGGACATACCACTTATTTTCCTTGTGATTTAATTCCCTTTATGAACAAAATCCCCTTATGAAAACTGAAGATAATATTATTTCTATGATTTGCAAGCCATGTTGAGGCTAAATGAAAGAATGGTAGCACATAAAGTAATAAAATATGAAGGAAATAGCTGGGACTAATATAACTTTTTGATTAAGGGAGAACTTACAGCAAAAATACATAATGCAATTTTACCTCTAAGAGCTTATGCATTTCTTGCTTCAAATAAGACTTAATGGATTTCTGTGAGATAAAACACCACTAATCCCAATTAAATCTTTGCAATTGCTACTGATTCTAGGCAAGCACTGTAAAACCTTAGTTTTATAAAATACATTTATCTCAAAAGCCATTATTTTGTGAGAAACACCTCAAATCTGTGTTTCGTTTCTAGCAGAGAAACGCATTACTAACATCTTATCTTGAGTGAACAACATACTTAGCAGATTAGTAGAGCAGTAATGCTAGATGTGAAGTGTTTGTGACAAAGAAAGCCTTCAGGACATCTCAATCCTAACTAGCTTGCCTGTTTTGAAGGTCTTGTTTAAATATGGGCCTAGGATGGGGTTGTAATAAAAATACATTATACAAGCATATACAATGAATGCCTAGATGCACATTTAGCCCAGAGTTGTAGTGGTCAGTGATTTTTGATTAAGTCATTCTAAAAATTGATTCAAGTGACTATTAGACTGTCACCACCTATGAATTAGGTAAGATTAAGAGAAAGATTGTTGAGAACCATCAGATTAATGCAATAACAGACACAAAGAAATCAAATGCTAGATCATATCAACTTTTCCTCTCATATTTTGTCTCTAGCGGTGATCAAGTTTTTCATATTACAATTTAGCAAACAATACTGTAGTCCTCTCCCAAAAAAGTTTGTCAAACCTCCACTAGTTATACGTATCTCTTAGATATATAGTATGCATTTTTATATCTGTATGTGTAGCAAGTGTGCTTTGTTTCAGTTGTCATCAGTTCTGTAGTATATATTAGTTTCTAATTTTTGTTTCCAGTCTTAATAAATACTAAACACAGTGATATTATACAAATGCTTCCTATGGAAATACATTAACCTTACATCCATCCATCCATCCATCCATCCATCTATCTATCTATCTATCTATCTATCTATTTATTTATTTTCATTAAATTCAAGTAAGTCTTACAACCTTGTTTAGCTTATCAGGCTTAATTTCTACCAAGTACTGTCTTATCACTTTTCCACGTTAGACAACCCATTTACTGTGTGGTTCTTGATTATACTTCAACATCCATAATCCAGTCAACGATTTCTAATCTGGCACTGTTTATCAGGATCATTTACTCTTTGCTTCTTTAGACACTATTGTGTCTTAGTCTTCTACAGTTTTTAGCGTAAATTAATACGTTGTGAAATTTTTCAGAAAAATAAATTATACTACCAGATCACAGGAAATTCAGGAAAATAGTGGATAAAATGTGCAGTATTTGCTCTGAAAATTGGCAATAAGTCAGCTAAATTTAGAATAACCTGGGGCTTTGGGCTGAGACAAATTGGAGTAATCATTCTTCCTATATGCAGGGCTAAAAAAATAAAGTCCAAAGCAGCTTGCTACTTAGCTGTCTCTTGATAGTTCATAGCTTTCACTCAGCCCAAAATGTAGGGAAGAAAGCTTTTCTGAATGTACACAGTTGTGGATTTTTACCATTCTTTGCTTTTTTCTTCCAGTAATTTATAGCAACTGCATTCAGTCACACTCCCTTCTGTCTGGCATTTTTTGCAACCCCAGTGGGTAAGCACTTGTGTTGGATATTTTGTTCAATTAACTATTTTGCTTTTGACTGTCACGTGGGCTGGTCAGGTGGACATCCTTGTATGCCTGCTCAGAGCGGCATACTGGGGTGTGTAGGATTAGAGGTGTTTCCCCTACATACATGCATATTCTCTCTTGTTTAACTGTCTCATAATTCCGGAAGTACCATAATCTCTCTGGTACAATTATTTTTCATTTGTATCTCTACCGACACCACTGCTGTCATCTATCCATGTTGTGTGAGGGGTGAATCAGGTGAAGAGGTTCCAAACTTCCTGATATACGTTGACAAGACTGGATGCCTTTGGAAGACATCCCTGCTGAATAGAGCTATGCTGGTCAGCACCACCTCCCCAACCCCTTACATGGCATTGCACCTTCTATTCAGATTGCTGACATACCAGTTTGGATGCTTAAAACAGGTAAGGCTGTTTTTATTATAGTGAAGAGAGACTACTCAGTTGCCTAAACATGGACACCTAGTGCCATTTGCGGTGTAACCCCAGCTACCACTCTGCATTGTGGGGATGTCCCCTGTGTAAGATGACATTTAATTTTCTGAGAGTTATGCAGGAAAGTATAGGAAATATTCAGTCCCATTTTCCACCTGTAGGGTTCAATGTCCCCCTTCCCACCTCCTGGGGAGCAGCCTGCCCCAGCCAGCTGGTTGCTGTGGTGCAGAGAGCAAATCCTGCTCCCACCTGGATTGTGCCTTGACCTCTGGTCTAGGGGAGGTGTCTACATCTGCACCACAGACTGGTTGGCTCTCCCACTCACAAGATTATCCTCAGCAGTAAATAACCTTTTAGTAAGAGACAAGCAACAAAATCTCTGATGCAGAGACTGGAACACAGTATACCCTGTCTTAATGGGACAATTTATGTACTTAGGTTCAGTGTTTTTCTCTCTCTTGGTTTCTTGCCCACTGTCCTCCATATGTCATAACGTTTCCTTTTCTTGCACTGCTCCCATGTCTCTTTTTTATTTGTTTTTCACATGCATACTCCCTCTACATACTTCTTTTTGACAGTACAATCATGTTTGGCACCCGTCAAACAATTCAGTTCTCTGCATGCTCCAACTAGCCTAGTCTGGATTTCTTTAACAAACAGCTAAAGAGAGCGGGAACAATTTCCTCCCCTGAAGCCCAGTATTGACATTCACATTATTATCAGTTCATAGTGTCCTTAGTACTAGGGATCCAGTATATAAAACATGGCATGAATGTCACCAGAAAGCAAATACGTCTGTATATTAAGCTATTTAGGGATGAACCATGTAAGAAAGAGAATTCTGCTGCTTTCATTTTACATATAGAGAGTGAAGAAAAGAATGGAAATATTCAGACACCTAAAGATAGTCAGCTTGTGGGACTATCAAGAGACTCACAAGAAATTTGGTAATATCTATTTTCTGAATATGACCTACTTCGCTGCCAAAGGAGCAATCTCA
Organism: Piaya cayana; assembly: GCA_013389865.1. Classification (NCBI taxonomy): domain Eukaryota; kingdom Metazoa; phylum Chordata; class Aves; order Cuculiformes; family Coccyzidae; genus Piaya; species Piaya cayana. The sequence goes on from WAAB01025255.1 coordinate 130,199, forward strand.
TCACATCTCTTGTACAATTCTTGCTCCGCTTACCTTGAGGTCAAGAAGTTATTTGCTTTCCCTCTAGCTTCTCTCTGCAGAGACTGTCTATACTGCTAGCAAAACCAGCTGTAAATGCTAATGGAAACATAAATACATCTGATGGAATGCTAACATTACTCAAATTCAGATGACTTCTATTTTTCCGTGCCAACAGGTAACTAGATGCTATTCACAGGGGTTGTGAGCACAGGAAAGCAATAACATAACTGTACTAGTATTATAACTTTCTCATCTAAAACTAAAGTTTTGTCAGAAATCCAGATGACAAAGTTGTCATTCTTTCTGAAGGTAAACCCAGAGCTCTGTTATAATTTTCCCTAAATTGTTCACCAGAATACCAAACCCAAAAACATCCTCAAATTTTAATATTAATATAAGCCCTGAATATTGGGATGACAAAATAAGGGATAGTTCCATAAAATTTGATGACAGAAAGTTGAGAAGCAGGACATGCAGTTCAGCAGCCAGAAGTAGAATTAAGAATTAACTTTGTAAATTTGAGGACTAATCTGAAATCAGTGTGATGACATTTAATCAGGCCAAGTGAAAAGTTCTTCAGGAAGGAAATAAAATTAAAATCACAAATGCAAAATGAGAAAAAACCAGAGTAACTGGTTGGCTGGCAACACTGCAAACAAGGCTCAGGGGGATTCACATGAAAGGAGTCAGTGTTTGAGATGTCACAGATGACACAATTCTCATTCTGAAACCTCATTACATACAAGACTCATTACTAGTTAACTTTTAGCATACAAGTAATTATTAGTGTGCTACGTAGTTATTACACTCCCTGGAACAAATGGTAGAGACTCAATGACAGCATTACATCCCTTTTTGAAAGCCATGATTAAAAAAGGCTATTGATAAACCAGAGGGAAACTCCAAGAGATGAACAAAGGTGATAAGTAATCACAAAAAATTTACAGGAAAACATGAAAAAATATTCAGTCCAGAAAAGAGAAGACTGAGACAGGACAACATAATCATGTTTAAGAGATTTGTGACTGTGATCAACTGTTCTCAATTGCAGTGATGAACAAGACAAGAGGAAATATGTCTAATATGTAACAAGAGACATTTAAATTAGATATTACAAAAACTTCTTAGATGTCATGATATTTTAGCACTGGATTTAGTTATCTCTGAAGGTTATGGAATGCTGGCACTGTAGATTTTGAAGAACAAATCCAGTTAGAGAAAAATCTGTCAAGAGTAGTCTAGAAACTGTGTTTGACCCTGTTTTGGAGCTAGAGAATGAAGTCAATGATTTCTGAGGCTTCCTTCTAGCTTTTTGTTTCAATGGAGTCTATGATTTCTTTCAGGTCTTAAAGAAACCTGTCAATACTACCTGATATGTGGCTGTCATTTTGTCAGCGAACCAAAAATTAAAAAAAGATCAGATAGAGCCAGGAGAAATGTGCAACACCACATTGCCAGTATATGTGGTCTGTGTCACTAGTGTGACTGATTTTTGTTTTGAATCAGTTTGCAGCATTTGCCAGCTACACATTCTGATTCCAAGTCCTTGATGCACAATCGCCTGCATCTTTTAAGGACCACTGGTTCATTGATTTAAGTCTATCCCCATCTGTTCATGTTTAACTGGTCACTGCCTTGAATTGTTTGCCCAGTCACAGTAGTACAATTTATTCAGACATAATTTAAATTGGATATAGCATCCTTAACGTATATTCTTAAATCCAATATCCCAGTGGAAATATTTATCACTCATTGACTCTCTTTGCAGTGAAATATGGGCTTAATAATATTTGAACTTCTGAACTCTCTCTTCTTAGATGAGCTTTTTCTTAGCTGACTACTTCAAAATGAGTAATATTTTGCCATTCATGCCTGAGTTTTTTGTATAGGCCACAACCATTTTTTTGTATACTTTGAATTATAATGATGGTGAAAATATTTCCTGAAGCTACTCACTTAGGTGGTGGTCCAGATATAATAGCAATGAAAACAGCCATTCAAAATCTCTTATTTGGAAAAAAATAAAAGAGAAATCTTGAAGAGGTAACAATAACAGAAGAGCAAAGATGGGGTACGATTGACTTATCTCATTTTCAGAAAAAGCACTTGGTGCAAATTTATGTTTGTCAGATAATCCCAAAGGATTAGGATTCATAGCTTATTGAAATCTTCCTTCACTGTACCTTAAAAATACATTATTGTAGAGAAATCTACTGTGACCCTAAACTCTTATCTTAACCTTAATGATGTTATTCAACATTTTTATTCCATGCTTCACTTCAGTCCATAAGCAACATTCCCAATGTACTACAGGGCACTTCATTCCATCCCTGGATGAAGCTCCCATGGAATGTAGTTCTGCGCCTCTCATTTGCTTTGTGTCTCTGGGACTGTTATTGCATATCAGCATATTGCAGAGATATCTTTCTGCTACACTTTTTTTAATCTTCTCTATAAGACATCATTTGTATTGTCTTATCCAGCGGTTAATGACTTTTTTGTTAAAGTTTGAGAATTCCTACTTTAAAGAGAATTTATCTTCATCTGACTTGGCTAGCAGAACCTGGGACAGTTCTGGATTGGTAGACATCATATTGAATGCGGGCCCAAGTCTACAGATGATGCCCAATATGGTGTAGATTTATATTTCCCTACATGTATTCACAATTACTTAAACTCTAGTTTATACATACTATGAGAAACATAACAAAATTATTTAATAAGAAAGCTGACCAGGAGATTTTGCTGTTGTGCAAGTGCATGTTAGCAGATCTAGAGAGCTCCTTTGTATTTAAGGAATCAAATGAAAACAAAAAGTAATTATTTTTAACAAGCAAATAATCATTACCTAATTCAACACAATATACATTCCACTGTAAATTAGATTATTTTCATTTTGGAAAGGGGAGAGACATCAAGTTACCTACACATTTAATATAGAATGTGTGTAAACGTCCAACAGAAGAATGTTTTACATCATAGGTGTTTATGTGTAGACAACCAAGTTCCAAAATTTGTTGTGATTGAATGTGACACTAATTACAAAATGTAAATGTGAACGTAAAAATCTTAATGCTTTTAAAAGACCATAATCACTGCAAAAAATTAACTCTATCATATTTTTTATCGGTAACTGAGGGCTAAGATCTTTTGAATTTCTTTCTTATCTTTACAGTGAGATAACTATAATTCAACATTTAGTGGCTTTATAAACACTCAAAAAGCAGGCAAACCCTCCAAATTTCTGTCACTAAGATAAAAACTTTAAAACTATGCCAAAGAAAATAAGAAGCTAAGTACACCATGCTTTTCTGGATGAATAGAATAACTGTTCAAGGTGGGGAGCAAACTGAAGTTAGCAACATTGAAGAGAGAAAGAAATACTGAGAGTGAACTAGAAGTGTTATTCTACCTAAATATCAATGTCTGCTCAATTTCTCTGACAGTAAGATACTTACTATTCCAGTCATGTTTGCTTGATAATGATTAGAAATAAATTACATCAGGGATAATCATAATTAATAAACTCCAGATTTCAACTGTGACTGCAGTTTAACAGAGACACTTCAAAAACTTGTTAACTGAAGAGAAAACCAAGTATTTTGCTTTTGATTATTGCTTATCTATAGCCTTCTTCCTGTACCCTTTTCCTTTGGGGCTTCAAGACACCAGATTTTAGTAAAAACAGAAAAAAAACCCAACTAAAAACCAACCCCACGAGAAAAGTCCTTTACAACTCCAGGGAAAGAAACCAATACTGTTGTGGTAATTCAGAGAACAAAACATCACCCTGTTTACACGTTATATGACCTTCCATCTATCCATTTCTTTCTATACCTACTCAAGTACATGCTCAACATAGAAAGTCTGCTTGTCTCCTTACATGCTTACTGTTGTTTGTTCAGTGTCTTGACAAGAAGATGCCATCTGATATGATCTAGAGGTACCAAATGTACTAGATACCAATGCATTGCAGCTAAAATAACTATTTAAGTGAAGATTCAGGAGAGTCTATTTTGAGCTTTGAGGTTACCCTTGCATAGACATATAGCTATAGGTCTTACTAGGACACTTTTAGGGTAAACACCCTCAAAGGGATGGGATAAGAACTGATAAATTACCTCTTTACCCTCCTGACATTCTTTCACGTGCAGAAAATACATGAATTTACAATCTGCTCTGAAAGTAGGAGTAGTTACACACAATTACCTACAGGCTAAAACCAAAACCCTCAGCTACTGCTGCTGGAAAATCTATGGTGGCAGTGTCATTTTGTCATCCAGGGCAATATCCTGTCTGGCATCTGGCTGCAGAGCTTCTGCCTTCAGAGTATATCCTTAAATATTCTTAACCCTGGCTAGCTGACCTTTTTCATAGTGTTAAACAACAAAAAAAAGACTGGGATTCTTGTTTTGGTGACGGAAAACAAAAAAAATCCTTCACTCACATACAATGGATGAAGAACAAAAGCCTGTCTTCAGTATTTGATATTAATAACATCAAATACCCAATGTAATTGACATGTAAACTGCGCAAAAATCAGGTACACAGAAATGTCATCAGTATTCAGTACAAGTTTTATAAAATAAATCACACCATACTTTATTTCTTTACTCTATTTAACTGAAGTCATCACCTCAGCTATCTGGATTTTCTCTGTTTTTCAAGTCTTACTGTGGAAAAAACTGGAAAATCATTACTTTAGGAAACGTTGCATGAAATAAATAATTGAAAGATACAAACTGAGTAGAAAAGTAACAGTTTAGACACTTTATCTATGGGTAGAAAAATAAGAAATACAGAATTATCATTGCAAACAAACAAGATTAGTATTTTCTGAAAAGCGAAAGACCCGGTGGACACATTGCAAGCTGGTACAAGAAAGCGTGAAATCTATAACTAAAGCAGATACTGGTTTGGGAGAATCAGAGTTTCTTTTAAAATATAATTAATAGTTGGCTCTAAGTACTTGATCCTTTGTAATTTTAAATATTTTATTGAGATACATTCAATAATGTATTAATTATAATTAGTGATGATGTTTACTTCTATCCAAGAATATTGTATTTTTTCTTGCTGAAGTGGAAAGACCAATTAATTCTTTTAGGATATTATCTAAGTAAAAATATTACCTCATTAAAATAAAAGAATTAGATTGACTAAGTGGGAATTAGAGCAGATATGTAGGAGGAAAGGCCCAGATATACAAAGCTATTGAGTAATCAAGCTGCTATTGAAAACAGATTAAGTGAAAGCTGAATATAAAATTGGAACCATATAGGTCACTTCAGAGAAGTTAACAAAAAGTTTAAATTATGCTAACAACCCAGATGAAGTGCTAAAAAAATCAAGGAGCCATCTTTTAAGAAGACAGAAAACTAGACAATAACTCAGTCAAGTCCTGTTGGCTCCAACCTGTTTAATTGGAAAACCTCCCAGACAATAACAGAAAATTTTTCCCTTCCTGACATAGGTGCTACAGCAAAATGACATTTGAGAGCTGCCAAACAAGAAAATTGCCTTTCCTGCCATTGAAAAATGCATGAGACCTTGTGTATACAAAGGCTTTCATAACCAGTGGGAAATCATCACCGCTGCTTAACTAATTGGTTACTATTATCAATCTTGTTTTGCAAAGGAAATAGTTATGAAGAAATATAACCTTAAATATAAATTGGATTAAGAAAGCAGGCTGGCTGTTTGACCTGTATGTGTATAGAAAAGTGTGTCTTCTAAGAAAAGTGAAACTTGGTGTCTGCAGGTTTTTATCTGTTAGACAGTGAGAACACATGGCATGTCTTTATTCCTTTTCCTAGATTTTTTTTCAGAAAAATTTCCTCTTACTGTTGTGGAATGGATGCATCTGTTTCAAAATTTTTATTTAGAAAAGTATAACATTAGTTTTCTTCACTATTTTACAGAAGCACCTCAACAGGATATTCAGACCAGCAGCTGTCAATACATACTAGAGGTATAATGTTTATATATTTTCTTAGGAATCCAAGATTTAGTAGCCATGAAAAGTAGGTGGTTTCAGAGGAACTGCAACTGTAACATATAGATGTAGAGTTTGCCTTTTAAAACTTTTGTCTATCATGTAGGAAAAGTAGGCAGAAGTAGATTAACATCTGTTAAAGGCAACAGGAGTTCTGTCTTCACCTTCATGAGAGCAGCAGAGGCCAGAGTGTTCTCCATAAGAAGACTTCTGCATTGAAACCAATAAAAATTCCCCTTAAGGACTTGCTCTAGTGAATTGATAATTACTGGCAAGAATTTGTTAATATCATAATAAGCCGTGTCATATGGACATTATAATTTACCTCTTTGCAATATCACCTCTTTGCAAATTTATTACCTTGTCCTAAAAATTAATCACTGGACTAGATGACAAAGTGGCAGACTTTAATATTAATATAATATTTAGATGCTTATCATCCATACTTAAACACTGGGATAAGGTTATAGCACAACTCCCTGACAGTAATTTCTGCAAAAGACAAGTTATCTCCTCATTTTACTTTAGCCATGATTTGCTTTATGCCTTTGATTAGGTATTACTTATAGTTATTGTCATATCATGACAAATTTATCAATCTGGGGAAATTTTCTGACCAATCACATGTAAAAACATCTCATTTCTTCAGAGTTTGAAGTCCAAATGCTAGTTTATCTTTCTTGAACTAAAAAAACCTAACCCACAAATATAATGAGGAATTCATTCATCTAATGAAAAGAGCACAGCTGTGATAGCTCTGATAGACTTAGTTGGAAAGGTCAGTAAATTTAAGGGGAACAGGCACATTATAATGAGTAAATGGGCAGCCTGCTGTCCAAGGGGAAAATTGAAAAAGGTATCAGTCATCCTTGAAGTTTTGAGGGCCTATTGGCCTTGGTCAGTGGATGTCTCTAGCATGAACTTGGGGTCTCAGACCTGGGGCTTTTCTGATGTCAAATTTGGAGAGAATCCAGGGCAGTAATAGGAAAATTTACTCATAATTTATGTAGGAAATGGTCATCTCAGACACACACAGCCACTGAGAAAATCTGATGATAGGCAAGGTAGATACAGGACTGCCTAAGAAGCAAAAATTTCTTGTAACCTTGCAACTGGGTAAGAGAAAAATTAATAAATAAATAAAATCAGTCATTCAGACTTTTCTGCTGACACAAGCATACTCCCATCATTGGATCATGAACACTGCGAGAAAGGTGTCTTGGAAGATGCTCCCAGGGCTGGGTGCTACCCAGGTTTTCCTGTTTTATCAGCTGCTGTAGTCTCATAGCTCCTAATTCCCTTAAAAATACTCTTAAGGGGAGTAAAAAGGCAATCCTGAGCAAGTTAGGCCTTCTGAGTACTGTGCCAGGCACTTTGTAGTGTGATTGCAACTACTTTGTTCTGTTTATCATGGTACTCACTTATTAAAATTACTAGAAATATTTGAGATTTATAACTAGGCTTTGCATCACCAAACTAAACTAACTAAGCCATTCAGAGATTTGTTACAGTCACAGGAAAACTTGAGGTAAAAGGCAGGACTATTATTGCCACCCAGATGGTTTGCTGCAAAATAGGAGTCTTACCATCTCAGTACAAACTCTGTGACCATACAGAAAAAGTACTAGGTACATTAGCAAGGTACTAGAAAAAACAGTCTTATTTGATAGCATGGTGGCTGAAGCGTTTCTGCAGGATGGAAATAAGGATCNAAAAATTACTAGAAATATTCAAGATTGATAACTAGGCTTTGCACCACCAAACTAAACTAAGCCGCTCAGAGATTTGTTAGAGTCACAGGAAAACTTGAGGTAAAAGGCAGGACTATTATTGCCACCCAGATGGTTTGCTGCAAAATAGGAGTCTTACCATCTCAGTACAAACTCTGTGACCATACAGAAAAAGTACTAGGTACATTAGCAAGGTACTAGAAAAAACAGTCTTATTTGATAGCATGGTGGCTGAAGCATTTCTGCAGGATGGAAATAAGGATCCCTGAGACTCAAGAAGTCTTTCTGCATTTTATTTTCATGGCTTTTAACACCAAATGCAGATACATTCTTAGTAGAGGACAGACAAGAATCAAGCCTCAGACCTGTGGTCCATCTAGGAGGTAAGACACCCCAGTTTTGTGTCTTCTTACTACCTATTGAAATCGTAGTTTGAATTGTGTTGCTGAAGTAATATAACCAGCATAACAATGTGCTTCATTCTGAAAACTGAGTTGGATTTACTTCCAAGCCAACCAGGCTGTTACATTAAACTTGAGGAAGAGAGAAAAGCAATGCCTCTTTCTCCCACCAGCTTTTAAAAGAAAATGGTATGGAAACTGTTAGGGGAGTTTGATCTCCACAGAATAGTAGGCAGCCTTTGAAAACCTGTCACAAGCTGTAAGAGAACATCAGAAATTGCTGCAGTAGTCACAATACAGAGACAAGGATAAGGAATCTGTGGGGAGTAGATGACTAGAAGGCGAAGTTGGGAAAAGAGGCTGACAAAAATAAAGATAGGGAAGGGTCATGGGTTTATGGATAAGTAGACAGAAGGAAAGAAACTAGAGGACTGAAAATAGCAGTGCAGGAAAGCTACTTTTAGGGTGTGAAGCCCAGGCAAATAAACTTAGATTGCATGAGCATAGGCACTGAGATGGGGCAGTGTATGCAGAAAGCAGGACTGAGATGTATCTGAACAGAAATGATCACACAGGTGTGAGGAAGTCAGATATAGTTATGCACACTCATCTCCAGAGCTGGGAATGGGGCCCTAGTGTCCTGGTGTTCAGCATAACTCCAGAGCTAGCTGGACACCCAGTGGAAAACTACATCTTCCTACATTTTGCTTATCCTCATAAATATGATCACATGCTACTGCTAGCAGCTGCTTCCTGAGCTTGGGTGGTGGAGCTCCCTGCAATGATTCCTAAAGCTTTATCCCGCATGATGCTTGTTCTCTGTAAAACATGATTCTGGACTTCAAAAGTAAAATACAAGCAGCACTCATATGGTGGTGTTTGTGTTGAATATGCAACAGTACTATTTTAATTTTCTTTTTTCTTTTGGTGTGCAATAAATATTATATAGATGTAATTACTGTCTAGGGAGTTAATAATGGCCTTGCATACCCAAGCAAGTCAATTTTCTCAAGAAAAGGTCAAGAAACAAGGTGCAGTGTTACTTCCTTTGCCTTCTGACTTTGAACAGAAAATGCTGTAAGATTTCTTTAGATCTCATTAAGATTCCAAATTAAAATCTCCATTTTTAAAAAGATACACATTCACAAGCAAGGCTATGAATTTCCTAATTAAATTGCACACACGCACACACAGAATAAAGGATCTAATGTTTACAAAAATCAGTGTGATTACAGTCCAAACTATATTTCTATTATAAAATTGATACCCCATTCCAGCCATGAATAAGCCTCTGTTGACCAATTTCACTATCTAAATTCCACACAAGGAAAAATCTTTTTTTTCCCCAACAATAAATATGAACAGTTTTAAGATGGCTTTAACACATCAAGTGGCAAGTGAAGATAATCCTTATGTACCCATACAGGGTGATTTCATTCTAGCAATAAGTAACAATAAAAATGGTGAAAAAATTAGTAAGTCATATTTTAATAAATTTGCAGGATAAAAGCTGTATGGAGAGATTTTTCTGGAACTTGAGAATGTTCCATTTCATAGGACTACTAGCTTTAACAAGTAAGATCAGTCTTATTTTGATGTGGCAATGCTGCTTTATTTCTAACTCCTGCCCGACCCCTGCTTTGCTATTTCTTGCACTTCCCAAGCTGTCAGTGCTCAGAGCCACCAGCTGAGCTGTCAGGTTCCCCGGGTAGCTACCTGACCAGGGGCAAAAAGCCAAGGAGAGGGGAAGAGAAAGGGGTAGCCTAGGTGAGGAAAATGGTGGTGCCAGTTGACTGATAGGGGTTCTCTGCTCACAGTCCTTAACCAAAATCCTGTAACTTCAGTCACACATAAAATCATCTTTGACAGACCAAGCCCTGACAGCCAAACCACATGCGACACATCATAATGTTATTGTTCTGCTCCTCTGCCAATTAGGACTGTCAACTCCTTCTTCATACAAAAGCTCAGCTAAGCTTGGAGGGTACCCACAGGGCTCAGTAGACAGGCAAAATAAGTAAGGGTAAGTGGACATAGCCAGGCCATGAAGTTGTGGGATGGCATCCTGCCCCTCTTGCTCAAACAACAAGGATGTCACTAAAGATAAGTAAAACATGACTAACCCAGTGGCAATAGGCTGACCCAAGCTGTGGGACTGCTATCGACACAGTGAATATGCACTGTTTGACATGCACAGCTCTGTACCTCCTGCCACATCCCTCATTGAAGGTATCACTATCCCTGCCAGTCACAGTCATGAGGAGGGCTCATCTGCATCTGGACAGGTACAATCCATGTTCCTAGAACATGTCATAGCAAATAGGACTAAAAAGGGACAAGAAAGGAAAGCTACAAGGCCTTAGATATTTTCCACTCTGCAGCAATTTTATGTTTTCTTGATATTTCACTTGTGGAGATCACAGAATGAGTCACAGAAGCATAGAATCATAGAATAGTTTGGTTTGGAAGAGACCTTAAAGATCACCTAATTCCAAGCCCTTGCCATGGGCAGGGACACCTCCCACTAGAACAGGCTTCCCAAGGCACCATCCAGCCTGGCCTTGAACACCACCAGGGATGGGGCAGCCGCAGTTTCCCTGGGCAACCTGTGCCAGTGCCTCATCATTCTCATGGTGAAGAAATATTTTGAGCTTCAGCTTAACCTTCATGTCTGAGCAATTAGCAGTGAAACACTTTTGCTGATTTAGTCAACTTTGGAGACAATGAAGGGAAAAAATTTAGTCACCTTTAGGAAGAGAATAAACTCAGCTGCAGGTTTGGAAATGCCAGCATTAGCCTTAGGCACCTAAGTAGCTATAGGAATCTGATTCATAGGTGCAGCCCTTTCCTCATAATAATAAATAGCATTGTAGTTTCAATCTGTGGTCACATGGAATGGCTGTTACTGCTATGAACACACTCAGAAGGTCTGCGGGAGTTGTGGATTATAAGTTCCTCTAGAAAGGCATTTCTAATAAACACATTCTGCTTTTTCAGATCCAGAGTTAGAGAGAAGAAAAAATCCATGGTTGCATGTGATCCCATGATCCATGAGGAGGTGGTTAGAGACTCACTTGCCCAGACAGACACCCACAAGTCTATGGGGTTGGATGGGATCCACCCAAGAGTACTGAGGGAGCTGGTAGATGTGCTTGCCAAACCCCTTTCCATCATCTTCCTGCAGTCCTGGAAGACTGGGGAAGTTCCACTGGACTGGAGGCTGGCTGATGTTGTGCTCATCTACAAGAAGGATCGGAAAGAAGATCCAGGGAACTACAGGCCTGTCAGTCTGACCACAGTGCCAGGGAAAGTCATGGAAGAAGGTGATCTTGAGTGCTATCATGAAGCACATGCAAGAGAAACGGGTGATCAGACCCAGTCAACATGGGTTTACAAAAGG
>WAAB01025255.1:142170-169562 GCA_013389865.1 Piaya cayana
GGCTGAGAGAGCTGGGGTTGTTTAGCCTGGAGAAGAGGAGGCTGAGAGGAGACCTCATTGCTCTCTCTAACTACCTGAAAGGAGGTTGTGGAGAGGAGGGAGCAGGTCTCTTCTCCCAAGTGACAGGGAACAGGACAAGAAGGAATGGCCTCAAGCTCCACCAGGGGAAGTTCAGTCTGGACATCAGAAAAAGAATTTTCACAGAAGGGGTCATTGTGCACTGGCACAGGCTACCCAGGGAGGTGGTTGAGTCACATTCCCTGGAGTTGTTTAAAAGATGGGTGTATAGCATGCTGAGGGGCATGGTTTAATGTTGGATAGGAATGGTTGGACTTGATGAATCTGTGGGTCTTTTCCAACCTTGTGATTCTGTGATTTTTCATGAAGATACAGCATTTCTGTTTGCTTTGAGATCTTTGTCATGGCAGTCAAAACATGCAGTTTTCTCCAGTAATGACATACTTTGAATTCAGTCTAGCTTCTTGTGGAGCATCAGATGAAAAGTCTACTACCTGTGGAATTTAAGTTATGTTATTATGATAATGTTAAATCTGATAGCAAAGCAGAAAAATTAAATACTGGCGTTTGCAATACAAAACAAATAAGGCTTAATTACTTTGTAGTTCCTTAGGGTCAGAACAGCAAAGTAATAGTCCATTTACATTTTTGCCAAGGGAATTCACATTTCATGTTAAAACAGAAGCTTTATCTCTTCTGTTCTATTTTGGTTCTTCACAGTTAAAAATCACTTTACTAGTGAATTTGAATCTAGCCTTGGAGATACAATATAAATTTTTGGTAAATAAGCTATGTGCCATTGACAAAGTGACTGTGGAATATTGTACAGTGTAATCGAACACTGTATTTCTTCCTGGAAATTTAGAATGCCATGGAAATCTTCAATGCAGATTCCAAGTAGCTTAGCAAACCACAGCATGAGGGTCTATTTTTGCATATTAACTGAATCGTGCTGAATTTTCATGTCCACTCAGATTCCTCTTTGACTGTTCCAGTGCTATAATACTCTTTTCAAGACCTAGTTGTAAAATCAACTATATATTTATAATTTATCAGAGAACTGAGTGAACCAGGTTTCCCTATCCCAGGAAATGCAGAGTGCCTTCACTCCATTGTCTCAGTGGGAGTTGTGGAAGTTCAGTACATTACTGTGTCTTATTTTTAGTTCAATCTATTGGAGTTTTTGCTGTTATTATTGTTTGTTCTAAAGAATAAGATAAGGTTCTACATTCTTGTTCAAACATAGGAGAATGATATTTTTTTGCTAATATCCTTGCTAATAGGAATGCTGAAATAACACAAGCTAATGTGAAGTCAAACAGTCACACTTTCATAAATCATTAATGCAGTAAGCAGCTGGTGATGCAAAAGTAATAGCACCTTCACTACTAGTCAGCTGATAAAACACTATTTTCTACAATGCTGAGTTTTGCATAGCTTTTCCTATAGTCAGATAAGACTCCTACTACACACAGCAAATTAAAAAAAAAAAGGCAAAGGAAAATAGAACAACCCTGACACATACGGTTAAAAAGTCAATAATTAATTTATTCTTATTCTCTCTTATCTCTTATTGCAATACAAAGCCTGAGTTACCTCATTAGGTAAAAACACATGTGATGAGATAGGATAGGGGTAGAATGAGCCATGACAGGTTCTTACAATGAATGCTTTCATGCAAGCATCATGGCTGTCAGGTGGAAGGTGATTATTGACTTCTCTGAAGCCCCAGAGAATTTTCATCAGCTATACTTTATAAGTGTCACACAGCCAATGCATATACATTTTTGGGATGACCAAGTGAGCCAGTGGACTCTAGAGACAACAACAATAATTTAAGCATAAATTTCCATGTACCCACACTGCTATGGAGCACAAAGAATATGTTCAGCACCTGTACAGTAAGATGAGGTGAGGAGGGGATGGTCTGCACTTCTCCTTTCCCTGCTTTCTTCCTCATAGTAAAGCCTTGGTAAAGCTGTATGTTTGCAGAGATTGGGGAGAGGGAATGGACCAGGGATATAACAGCCAGAAAAAGCAACAGATATGTGTATATTAGTGCCAGAAATGCAGAGATGGCAAATTATTTCTTTAATGGAACAAGATAGGAGCAAATCTTTTGTCTTCTTGTGGTACATTCCCGAGGGAATTTGCTGAAATGGTGGCCAAGCCCCTCTCTATGGTATTTCAAAGGCATGGCAGTCAGGGGAAGTTCCTGATGGCTGGAAGAAGGGTAACATTGTGCCCATTTTTAAAAAGGGTAGAAAAGATGATCCTGGAAGCTACCAATGCATCAACCTCACCTCTGCGCTTGGGAAGATCGTGGAACAGATCCTCCTAGAAACATTATTGAAGCACATGGATGACAAGGAAGTGATTAGAGGCTGCCAGCAGGGCTTCACCAAAGGCAAGTCCTGCCTGACAACATAGTGGTTTTCTGTGATGGAGAAACCATATCAGTGGACACAGAAAAAACAGATGGATGTGGACTATTTGGACTTATGTAAAACCTTTGACACCATCCCCCACAATATCCATCTCTTTAAATTGGAGAGATATGGATTCAATGGGTGGACTGTTCAGTGCATAAGAAAATGGTTGGATGGTCATATTCAGAGTAGTGGTCAATAGCTTTAAGTTCAGATGGAGATACATGACACATGGTGTCCCTCAAGAGCTCGACTGGGACCAGCAATGTTTAATATCTTCACCAATGATATAGAAAGTGAGATTAAGTGCACCCTCAGCAAGTTTGTAGATGAAACCAAGCTGACTGGTACAGCTGTCACACCAGAACAATGATACGTCATCCAGAGGGACCTGGACAAGCAAGAGAGGTGGACCTGTGAAAACATCATGAGCTTCAACAAAGCCAAGTGCAAGGTCCTACACCTGGATCACGGCAATCTGTGGTTTCAATACAGGCTAGAGGATGATATGACCAAGAGCAGCCCTGCAGAGAAGGACCTCAGGGTGCTCATAGATGAGAAGCTTGACATGAGCCAGTAATGCATGCTTGCAGCCCAGAAGGCCAACATATGCTGGGCTGCATCAAAGGAAGGATGGCCAGCAGGTCGAGGGAGGTGATTCTGCCCCTCTACTCTGCCCTTGTGAGACCACACCTGGAGCATTGTGTCCATTTCTGTAATCCCCAACATAAGCAGGATATGTTGAAGTTTTTCAACCTGGAGAAGACAAGGCTTATAGCGACTTTTCAGTACCTCAATGGGACCTGTAATAAAGTAGGGAGGGGACTTTTTTCAAGTGTATGTAGTGATAGAACAAGGGGGAATGGCTACAAATTGGAATGGGGAAGATTTAGAGTAAACATATAGAAAAACTTCTTCACAATGTGGATGGTGAGGCACTGGAAGAGGTTGCCCAAGGAAGTATTGCAAACCCCTACCTTAGAAAATTTCTAAGGCAGATTCCATGGGGTCTTGAGAAACCTAGTCTAGTGGGAGGTGTCCCTGCCCATGGCAGGGGTTCAGAACTAGATGATCTTTAAGGTCTCTGCCAACCCAAACCATTCTATGATTCTATGAGCTCAAAAAACCACTAACAAGGCACCTTGATTACCCTTTCTTCTTTGTTTGTTTGAAATGGCCCTTCATTTCAGTTAAACATAGATGTTTATCTGGAAAGATGTGCTACTCTCACAACATGATACAAGGACTGGCCAGTAGGAACTGTGTAAGGACACCTCCTGCTGGACCTGAACCTTTTATTAAAATTAAAGGCTGTGTTGAAAACTCTGACATGCAGAAAATGAATAACTCAAAGCTCTAGTCACCATCTCTTCTACTTGTGGTATTGTATCAAATGCCTAAAAAATGCACACAAACTGGTAATGCTGTAATTAACAAAAAAAATCACTGTAATATAGGATGCAACAATGACAGCCAGCTCTTTTCCCCTTCCCAGACTATGCTTTCTTTCTTCCTGAGGTTTCACTTTCAGAAACTGCTGATTAAGAAAGCCCTCAAAAAATCATGACCTAAATGAAGAGTGGGAGGGCAGGGAGGGAAAAGAACAGATGATATTTATGATTAAGAATCTAAATCACTCTAGCATAAATGATGAACTTAAGATCATTGGCAATAGAAATAGTTGACTTAACAGATGGCAGGCACCTACTGATAGAGGAAACCATTTTGAGCAAGAGCTTATTTGGATGGTTCAAATCTGTATAAATTAACATGCCGATCTTCAGAATGATTTTTTACACCTAAAAAATTCAGATCCTTTCAGGGACATCCTTATTGCCAGATGTTGATTCCCAATTATCAGATGGTTATATGTACAAAAATTGAAAGTACTGTCATTTGTCTTTAAAAAGAAAATGCTTGCTAATACAACCTATATGATGCTTCTGGTGCTCATGACCTGAAGTGTGCTTCTTACTGAAATTCTCTTGTTTGAGTAGTTCCTAGGGGCAAACATCTGCCTATATAAAATTTTATTTGATGAATAATTTCAATATTCAGTAATTGCACTGCTTGAAGATATTGCAGTAAAATAAAATTAAAAAAACCAATTAATTTGCTCTATACTAACTCTTTTCTTGAAATTTTCAGTCTATTTTGGGTTGCTGTGCCTATGTGACACGACATCAGTTCAGTCAAAGAAGATATTATGAACACCCAAACAATTCTGAAGACCAGACTGAGGCTGTGCCTCAGCATAATTGTTCATGAGGGTTGTAAACAGATGCTGCACATTGCACTGACATTTGCAACAGAAGCGTGAGCAGCAAGTTTCCATATATTATAGTGCAAATGCTATGCTATTCCTGTGAGAAAGTGTGAAGGGAGTCCAGAGCAGGTAGAAGAGCATGAATGGTACACATTACTTAGAAAATCTAAAGTAGAGAATGGCGTGAGTCTACTTAATTAATCAGGTTTATAAGAACTCAAAAGGATGAAGTGGTACAATAATGAGCCCTAATCTCTGTTGCTTTACACTGGGCACAAATCATGCCCAAGCTGAAAAATTCCCCTGAAATAAATACACAATGCAAAAGCCATGTCAAAACATGCATCAAAATATCTGAACTTCAAAGAGCTGTCTCATTTCAGTACCTTAGTATCTCATTTTGGACCAAGTAAATCTGCAAAATATGTCTTTATTAAGTCTGTATCCTGATCTGGCTCTCTGAATATCTATGAACATCTTCATGAACAACATTTCCAACTGCTGTTGTGTCTATTTTTGTCACTCCTACTTCCCAAATACTCAATTTTCTATTATTTTTGCCAGGGTCAAAATGGCTTGAACTAGATATGACAGAGCAGGAAAAATGGCTTTCTGCCTGTAATTTGATATCAAGCAAAGAACCTTTTTGATTATGAAAATGCACACTTATTTCATGGTAATTCATATTAATTGCAGGTCATGGGCCAAATTCCCTACTGGCCTAAGGCATTCCAGTTCCATCAGCTTCAATGCGCTTGTGTGCACATCTGTCAGTCACACATATCTGAAGAAATTATTGTGAATTCGGTGAGAGTATTGTTTTACAGCAAATGCTTTACTCTGCAGTACCTGCCTCTGTAGCTTATCCAGCTACATAACCACTTTATGTCAATGGCACACTATTTTCAAATTTACCTTTACCTTTCAAAAGTTAAGATAAAATCAAAATTGTAGACTAAGTCATCAAACAAAATGTAAATTCACCTAGAGGCTCCAAGCTCCAATAAGGACTAAATACTTATTTCGTGTGAATCTTCACTAAAATTGAATCAGATACAGTATCTAGTTGAGGTAAGGATTCTTGTATGCTAGTGTGAATAGAATGAGATGGGAGTAGGTGGTTGTGGAATGATTCCAAGTCGACCTGAGGTGAAATTACCTTGCTTTTTCTTTAGAATGTGCACATTGAAAGATATCTAAAGGTTGCAGTGGTTCAAAAGCTAGATTTATCAGAGTGCAAAACCAATAAATATGAACAAAATATCTCTTTTAGTGGCATCGCTCGGTGAGACAAATTCAATTAAAAGGCTGGGAGATAAATCTTCCACCCACCATGAGCTTCCAAGAGGCATCATACAATTTTTCTTTCTAGTTTAGTAATTTTAAGCATCTTTCTTGCCTACTGCAACTGTCACACAGTTTTCTCTGTCTCCCCAGGACAGTTAGAGGCATTGCTTTTGGTCTGTATCCTGCTCTAAAAACCAGTCCTTTGTTCCTCTTCGAAGCCTACAGGTTATCCCACTGCAGCCATCCCTGGCTGACAGTTCCTCTATTGGCTCATACAGCCCTCTGGGAGATGCTTCTAGCCAAGTCTACCCAGCATCTAATGGGAAAGGTTATAGAGGTCTCCTTCTCCTTGTGGGACCAGTTACTGGACCCTCTATGCTCTTGTAAAGGCAGTGTAAGCAGTCATCCTACCTTCTCACTGCCTAGTTACACCTTTTAGCAAAACATAATATATGGAATATTTAAAGTAAACTGTGACCAAAACCAGTTCTACCATCTGTCACAGATGTGAACAATAACTTTTTTGTACTTCCTCGGAATCATATAATTAAAGATCTCGCCATTATTGCAGATGATAATAAATGTGGACATCTGACATTCCACTAATGAGTGTCTTAGACTCAATTAACAGATGGGGAAAACAAAGTGTGAAGATATTAAAGGTAGATTTTGTCTCACCTAATGACAGCTATCTAAATTTAAGGCACCTTGTCTACTTCATTAGGTTTTGCCATTAGGCTATAGAAAAAAATATAAGCACCTTTACAGGGCTACTTAACAACATAGAATCATGGAATCATAGAACGGTTTGAGTTGGAAGTGACCTGAGGGATCATCTAGTTCTAACCTCCTGCCATGGACAGGGACACCTCCCACTAGGCCAGGCTGCACAACACACCATACCAGCCACACCCTGAACTCTTCTAAGAAGGAAGAATCTGCATCTTCCCTGGGCAACTTGCTCCAGTGGCTTACTACTCTTGTTTGGAAGAATTTCTTCCTTATCTCTAGTCTAAATCTTCCCCTCTCCTGCTCTATAGCCATTCACTCTTGTTCTATCACTACATGCCTTTGCAAAAAGTCCCTCCCCAGCTTTCTTGCATGCCTCCTTCAGGTACTGGAAGGTTGCATTATGGTCTGTTCAGAGCCTTCTCTTCTCCAGGCTGAACAACCTCAACTCTCTCAGTCTGTCCTCATAGCAGGGGCGCTCCAGCCCTCTGATCATCTTTGTGGCCCTCCTCTGGACCTATTCTAAAAGTTCCAGAACCTTTTTATGTTGAGGATTTCAGAAATGGATACAATACTCCAGGTGAGATCTCACAAGAGCAGAGTAGAGGGGCAGAATCACCTCCCTCGACCTGCTGGCCATCCTTCCTTTGATGCAGCCCAGCATACGTTGGCCTTCTGGGCTGTAAGAAAGCATTACTGGCTCATGTCAAGCTTCTCATCTATGAGCACCCTGAGGTCCTTCTCTGCAGGGCTGCTCTTGGTCATATCATCCTCTAGCCTGTATTGAAACCACAGATTGCCGTGATCCAGGTGTAGGACTTGCACTTGGCCTTGTTGAACCTCATGATTTTCTCACAGGTCCACCTCTCTTGCTTGTCCAGGTCCCTCTGGATGATGTATCATTGCTCTGGTGTGACAGCTGTGCCAGTCAGCTTGGTTTCATCTACAAACTTGCTGAGGGTGCACTTAATCTCACTGTCTATATCATCAATTGAAATATTAAGCTGCAGTAATCCCAGTATGGATTTATGATATCTTCTCTGGGCCTTTGGGATGAACTTTCCTCTGGAAATGCCTGTCTGCATTCATCAGCTGCAAAAGGAGACTTGGTACTAAACCTTCAACCAAGCAGTTCCCTTTTAGATGTTTAAAATTAGGTGAGATGACTTCATAGATGAGTAACCACTGATTAGTCAATTAGTGAGCTGAACAGGGGATCCAACTCCACAGCTTCAGTCTCAAAGGGTAAGTGGGATGGCTGCAGCACCTCAGCTGGGAAGTGCACAGGAACAAGGCAGCTCCCAACCACATATACCTTGTGAGGAGTATAACTGTTTTAGTATAGCTGCTGCTGCTGAAACACAGTTTTTGGAAATGTGTATCTTCTTGGTGGAGGTGGGAATAAAATGGAAGGGAACAAATTAAAGAAACTTAGTAAAAAGGAAGCAGAGAGGACTAATAGGAATAGAGAAAAGGTTTCTGAGAGCATCAAATGGATAATCAATGAAAGCCAATGAAAGTTTTTCTATTGGTGTACCAGACTGGTTTTGTAAAGAGGACAGGTGGTGAATAGTAGCTGCTCAGGTCAGCCCTTATACCTGCCTGCTTGGAAAGCTGAGCTAATGCTGGGCTAAAACTCAGAAGATTCAGTTTGCAACTTTATCAGTGACCTGGAATACCATTACCACAACCAGATCCTGTCCTCTTCTTTTGCTTCACTTTCCTGTTTTATCTAGTAAGGGTAGTTATTCTGTAAGCTTTTTTTATAAAATATTTCCAGTTAACTAAAAGGAAAATCTCACATCCTGAGCAAAAGGTTATTTATTACATGTCTAATACTGTCTGTTTAAAAAAAAAACAAAAACCCAAACCACTTATTTTAATTTTGAATTTGATACTTTTAGAAATGGTAGAAATCTCAAATGTGGAGAAGATGACTGGTTAAATACATACATTCACGTAAATACATAAGGTACAGGTAAATCTTACCACCAAAGGGCAATATCAGTACATGCCAAAGCAAAATCCAGTCACTACCCCGGTGAACTGAAGAGCAAATTCCCACCAGTCTGCCTAATGCCAGAACTGAGCTAATTTTCAGTTCTGTGGTTTGCTTTCAATGTTGACAACTACCAAGTATAGCAAGACTTTGCTTTATCATTTTCAGTAGAATTAAAAGATTCTGATAGCTAGGTTGCAAGAAAATTTTCTGAATTTGGCCCTGACTTCTCCCACATTCTCCCTTCAACAATGTGCAAACATCCCTTGGCTTTTCTCTGCACAGATTTATCAAGCAGAGATTGAGTGATGGGAGCATAACACTGAGGCCATTTCATTCACGTAGTGGGTGTGTTTAGGTAGTTGCTATGGCTTTTAATTTATTTACCAAGTACATATTTCTCATCTTTTCAAGGAGTTTGTTTCAATAGGAAATTATTAGCGGCAGCTTCACTTAGGCAATATAATGTCTCTCCAGAACAAAATTTGCTTCAGGGAGTGCTGCAACCCAGAGTACCATGAACAGGAGCACACAAACAGGGGCAGGCTTGTCAGAGGGGCACGTTCAAACAGTTTGCGAGAACAGTTCATGAAGGCAGGGCCCACCGAGAAGGCATGATGCCGGTGCTCAAAAGGCAACCTTGGAGGGTGAGAGGGAGCCCAGCTATGATGTACACCTGGCCAAATGCTGCATCCTCCACACCTGCCAGAAGGGACATGTCAGTTCAGACTGAGCTCCCGGGGAAGTATTCAGCCATCCAGGTCTCAGGCTGCACAGACTGCCACCAGTTTGCACTGGAAGGGCAACACAGGCAATGGGCACATAAGGTTCGAGCAGGTGGACTATCTCCTCACCCTGGCAGCAGGTCTGAAAGAGGAAGGAGAGGCTAAGGAACATCAGGGAGTGTGAGTTAGAGATAGACTGATGGGATCACACCCTGAGCTCCAAAGCACAAGAAAAGCCACAGACATAGTTAAGAGTCCAGGATCAAAAGGATCTGGCATCTTCCCCACCTAAAGTGGTAGGCAAGGGCTCAAAAGGAGGTAATGAGTGGAAGTGTGTCCACCAGTGGGGCAGAAAATCAACCCCCTCCTTGCCCACACCACCTCAGGTGTCGCTCCACAACAGATCACAAGATCATCGAGGCCAACCGTTCCTATCAAACACTAAAGCATACCCCTCAGCACCTCATCCACTCATCTTTTAATCACCTTCAGGGAAGGTGACTCAATCAACTCCCTGGACAGCCTGTTCCAGTGCCCAGTGGCCCTTTCTATGAAATATTTTTTCCTGATGTCAAGCCTGAACCTCCTCTGGTGGAGCTTGAGGCCCTTCCCTCTTGTCTCATCTACCTCCTCTCCACAACCTCCTTTCAGGTAGTTGTAGAGAGCAATAATGTCACCCCTCAGCCTCCTCTTCTATAGGTTAAACAACCCTGGACCCACATCAAAACAAGCATGGCCAGCAGATTGAGGGAGGTGATTCTGCGCCTCTATTCATCTCTTGTGGGTGCTCATATGGAGTACGCTGTCCTGTTCTGGAATCCTCAACATAAGAAGGATATGGAGGTATTGGAACAGGTCCAGAGGAGGGCCACAAGAGGATCCAAGGGCTGCAGCACCTTCCCTACGAGGGCAGGCTGAGAGAGTTTGGCTTGTTCAGCCTGGAGAAGAGAAGACTCCAAGGAGATCCTACAGCAACCCTCCGGCACCTGAAAGGATCCTGCAATAAAGCTGGAGAGGGACTATTCATAAAGGCTCGTGTTGATAGGACAAGTGGCAATGGGTATANAATCCCTACTGGGATGTCCCTGCCCATGGCAGGGGGGTTGGATTAGATGATCTTTAAGGTCCCTTCCAACCCTAACTATTCTACAACTCTATGAAAATCCTTTCCTAATCTCAATGGGAAGTTTGTTGTCAAGGGAAAAGTCTTTACTTTTTGTCTTCAATCCCAATTTCACCTAGTGGTATATTTCTCCATAGTATTTTCAGAACCCTTTGCAGACCTGAGGACAAGTGGAACACTTACTTTTTCTGGAGTCCTGTGACAGGTCTTGAAATTGTATCATGATCTGGTTTATCAGCTGCCATAAAGCAAATTACGTGAGCATCTGATTTGTATCTTCCAATTTTCAAGTTATTTTCCAGAACACTGGATTACTGGTTTTACCTTTTCCTGTGTATACTGCATGCCCTGGACTAACAGAAAAATAAATAGGAGGCCTATATCGTTACTTAGATGCAAAGTATTAAACACTATAGAGAGCATCAGAAGCTGAAAAGTGTATTTTCTTATAGTAATGGTTTCAAACAACAGGAAGCCAGTTCCAGCAAGAACCAGGTTAGAAACCATCAGACCATCTTTAATGAGGGATATGACTAATTTTGCTATGATCCATTATGCTGTCAGTAAATAAGGCACATATGACACTGAAAAATAGTTATCAACACACTTTGAGAATAAACAGTAGAAATTTACAGCTTGCCATATACTGAATCAAAAGATTTGCTTCTTGGAAGCATCTTTCTCAGCTCCCAGATGTGCACCAACATTTGTGTGTTTGTATGTTTATGAATACTCCAAAGCTATGGGATTTGCAGCCATTCATAAACACAATCTGCTTAAGACAGATAGAAGTAGATTTTTTAAATACGCATGGAAATTTTCTTCATTTCCTCTCTGTCAGCACTAATAATTTTGGTGAAGATAATCTACAGAATTTTAGTTATGTTTAAAATAAATAATTTGGGTTAAGAGTTAGTGGAATCTGCAAAGCTGACTGGATGAAGTTTTCTACGTTATGGCGAGATAAATATTTCTCTATGTTACAAGATCTTGTATGCGTAGCTCATAGTATCTTTTGCGGTATGAAACAGACTAGTGCATCCAAGATTCATAGCTGGAGGCTGTGGCAGGGAATTTGGAGAAGAAATGCACCATCTGGAACTACAAATGGAGGCCACTTACTACATTTCAGATCATACCAAATGGCTTGAGAAGTCTGTGAATGGTCACTGAAACACACCCTAAGGTTGAGTCTTGAGCCAAGTCCTTTCCTTTGTGTGTGGTATTTTTATGGGACGCTATCACAGTATCACAACGTGACCACCATAAAATTATCAGAGCCAAGACTTCTCCTTAGCGTATCAGGAAGAATGCCAGTACAGAAATTGTACAGAAAATCATTGGAGTTTTAAGAATTTCTGAACATCTTCCAAGAACCCACCAGGAGATGTAGAAATTTGGATCAAATTTCTATTAGAAGCATATTTATTTCTAACTTTATCTAAAAAGTGTAAAGTTGTCCTCATGTTTCAAAAACGGTTTAAGCCAAGTTTTTTTATGTCAGCATATATTCTCTCTATCCCTTGTTGTGATGGGGTGGGTAGTCATCTTTATTGCTTGAGTAAAGCAAAAGGCTGATATTCTTGAAACTAAGGAGTGCATACTTTTTAAAATAAGAACTCTTTGCTGTTTTTTGTTTTAATTTTAGGTAAATGAGAGCATTGGTACAGAATATAAGGTGAAGCTTCAGCTACAGTTAATATATTTGGAATACCTCAAAACTCATAGTGAATCTACCTTTGAAGTCATGGCATTCCAAGGTTGAAAGCCTTGCCATGGAAAGGAATTTTGTATGATTTAGGATATTTAATATTAAATTGAAAGTAAGACTCAATCTGAAATTGAATTCATCAGGTTAGAATTCCTCTCAGGAAAATCATCATCCATTGGCTCCCATGCAGAAGTTCCAGGAAAACATGGTGGAATCCACTTCAACACTAACCTCGCTCAGTCCCTCTGCACCTGGCAGACAGTGCTCTGGAGAAGGTGGGGAAATGAATGCAAAATGTGCAAGACAGTTTACCTTGAATGCTTAAGTTTTTAATAGGGATATCTAAACGAAGGTTTAGCCAGTTCCCTCTGCCATACATAGGGTGACCCACACAATTCACTTTAAATATCTAGATTATCCAGAGGTTAGTTTCATTCCCTCTGAAAACTAACACTGAACAGAATACTACATAGGGATAGTCAGAAAATCAGCAGAGGTAGGAAACCTTCCTGTTCTCTTGGGAACTTCAATTTCTGATCCAGGCTGAAAATATTTTGACTTGCTGTGCAGCTACCCAGGTGGACTGAACTTCTTCCTTTTGAAGGCTGTGTTCATGCTAGTTTTTACGATAGAACAATGGTATTAAGGCACTGGTCCAAGAAGGGAGTGATCTGCATTTGAAATCTCCTTCAGATGAAGAGGGCTCAGAACCACATTCCCAGAGGCTGCACTGTGGACAACATTACAGAGCCTCCTGTAGGGTGCGGTGGAAGGCAAGGGAGATGGAGAGTATTTATCTAGTATAACTGCAAGATTTCTGTTCAAACAACACACCCTACATTTCCAGTCTCTTGCCTCTGAAAGATTGTTCCAAATATAAGAATGTTGTGCATAAGTTCTGTACTGATACCATCTTCTCTGAGGGTTCAAGTTAACAAATAGAGTACCTAACTTCAGTCCCTAGGAAGATTTTCAGTTAGCAGCAAGATGTCTATTGATTTTGACTAGATAAGCATTATACAGTGCTGACTGCCATCAAGGCAGAGGTGCTTAAATTATATTTAAATGCAATTGTAGCCAGTATTTTGAAGGTATGCATCTAACTCTTTGTAGTCAAAACTTTGTATCACAGAAGGTTTTAAATACCGATGTTTACTTTAAAAAAATACATCATTCTAAAACTGACCTGGATAGCTCTAGTGCAGGGAAAGCAATAGAAACAAAAAGAAGCCATGTGGCTCATAGCATGGAAGGAAAAGAAAATACTGCAAAAACTGCTTGCAAATATTGAATGAAGTGAAGTTCAAAGGGCTATATTAAGAAGCCAAAGCAACATCACCGAACATTGTCTTAATTAATCACTCCCAGTATTAATTACTCCTACTGAAAAATGATAAAAATTTTGAATAGGTTTGGAAGAGAAAAGTGTCATGGAAAATGCCACACTGTCACAGGGGCATTCTACACATTAGCCTAGGTGATACAGATTTTATCAGTCTCACTTAGGTACCACAAGCACACTGATCTATTGATGAGTACAGTATGGGGAAAAGCTGACTAAGTGGGGTCTGAGGTCAGACAGTATCTTTCACTCAAGCCACTTATCATAGTGCAAATCTGTCACAAGTTCTGTTTAAAATACATGGCAAGGATGTTATTAGTCTGTTAGAAACCTGCCAATGGGAAACTTCCATTTTTGAATAAAGCATCAGCAAACCCCACAATGTGAAGAAAGTATGTATTAGATTCTTTAGGGAAAAAAATGCTGTTCTACAATGCATTATATCTGCCTTCCCCCAGTGTGGGGAAGTGTTATTACATTCATCATTGGCTCCATTTCTTTCCCTGTTGTTGATGGCAACTACATCTGTCTCAGCAACTCAGGATATTATTAGGTAAACTATGAACACCCTCAGAGGCTGTAGGCTCTGAGGGCATCAATATATCTGTCACATATCAAAATCATCAATTACAGGTACAGAACTGGCTCTTCTCAGCACCACAGAAGGGACCCTGACAGCAATTGCTTGTGGCTGGCAGCAGTTTCCACTGCATAAGACACCCCAGGTCACCTCACGTGTTATTAGTAGGAGCAGTGTTGATGAAGATGTTATGACCTTTATTGTTGAACATGATTATACTAAATAAGGAACAATGAAAATAAAAGGCATGTAGCAAGGCAAAAGGAGGTCTGGCATTACTCCACTGATTCCTTCATAATCATAGGAAAATATGAATTTGCATTCGTATGTAAACACTGGTAATGAGATCAAAGCTTCAATAGTTCTCCATTGTGTAGTAAATAGGCTTTCATGGACATGATGAGATTCTCTAAATGGCTGGACTGTCTATTATGATGGTTTCAAAACTGAAATTTAGTTCTATATGATTCTTTTATTTTCTTTTGTCATTGGACGTTATTCTGTTCTCAAGCAATCTGGTTTAAACCAGCATTATTTAATCTACTTCTGCATAAAACTAGCATAAGTGAAAAGAATGAGGCCACTTACTTGCAAAAAGTGCATATTTTATATGTACTGGAGTTAAGGAGAACAATATATGTAAAAAGATACATTTTAAAGCCAGTTACTTTACTGAAAATTATGTATAGACTATATTCAGGATAAAAAGCTGACAATATTATTATACTTCCTGAACTACACTAAAGTCATAAGATACTTCAGCTTTCTATGATGACCAGGACATAGAGCTGGTTTATAAAATGTACCTTACATTCTGACACCTTTTGTGTAGCAAAACATTTATATTGTTGAAATACACACAGCAGGTACACAGTAATTAGTCTTGATAGTTATTAATGCTGATAGACTGGTTGCTGAGCTGGATCAGCACACAGTCTTATCAGCGGGACCTACTCTAAAAAAAAATCATAAAAGAGAAACCACAATCTGGCATCTGATTTAATTCTGGATCGGATGCTTGAAATTAGCACTATCACAGACATCTCTGTTTATCACAGAGTTTATCAGTTGCGCAATGTCCTTAAAACTCTTTCCATGTGCTGATCTATTGTCCTGAAATCAAAGCACATGCATTCTAGTAATACATTTTGAGTTAAATTAATAAATTAGTCAGGTTTTAAATGAGAATCTGATGGAGTCAACTTTTTGAAATTCAGGGAATCCCACAGAGGATGGATTAAATTTAATAATTTCCTCTCTTAACTTTCTTTTTTAGGCATGTTCTTCTCTATTTTTTTCCCCCATAAATTAATTAAAAGGCTTTGCTAAATCCTTTTCCAACAGCTGCATTTGTACAGATGAAGTAAAACTTTGGTTAGACCAGCATTGTCATGAAATTGTGATCCATGTCAGCAAAATATTCTTCCTGGATGAATACATGCATAAGTGGTCTTAACCACACTCCCTCATGGCATTGTGGATTTTATAATTTTGTTTAGGTAGTAACAAGAAGTGCAGTGATTTCACAGTAATAATAGCATATTCTGGTTTGATTTCCCAAGTCAGAATCAGAGAATATGGTGAAGGAAACAAACCAGACTTCACTGAATTTTTTCAGGTGGGTATATTTTCAAATATGGAATTTGCTCAAAATCTCAGATTTTGTCTTTTGGATTTACATGGTCAGGTATGCCACAAACTGAAGTTCTCTGCATTTGAACATATTGTAGATTACATACCTCAGAAAATAAATCTAAGTAACATGGTCCTGAATTTATCTGACCTGAACAGAATCAAGTTCCTAACTTTTGGAGGTCAATATTTGTATAAAAACTGTCAAGTGAATAGTGGTATGTAGATACAACCTTTCTTAATCTCTTGAACTAAAGGCAACTTTAAATGTTGCAATGTCTTTAGAAAAAGGAATATTACAAGCACATTTACATTCCTTATTTACTTCCTAGAGTTGGTACCCTACCAGGCAGTATGTTATAATTCAAAAACTTCCTGTTTTCAACCACGGCTTACAAATACAATGAAGTAACGATATGATCGTGCATTCAAGAGGGTGCACAATTGTAATATATAGGTATAAAAAACCTCTTTCTCATCTAAGTAGATTTTACAAATGTCCAAAGATTGCATTGATTTGTTTCATGTGCAACAGTAAGATCAGTTTTTATAGTTAGTTTGGCTAATCTGATTCATGATGATTTGGAGTGTTTACTTTTTTGCTGCAAAGCATCATAGAGTACATTATTTTCTTGCACTTACTACAATAATGCTCTTGCAGGCCTCAACTCTTCTTTATCTGCTACCTAACCTCACTGACAATGTCTACAAAGCTGAACAAAAGAGGTCTGGGAGCTTATTGAACTCTCACACTGTAATTATGCAGCACCCACTGTCTTGAATCAACAATGCTCAGTGTAAGACTCCCCTACAGTAAATATTTCTTGGACGGTGAGGGTTGGTGCGAGCAAAAACTGTGCTGGGGAGTGAGGTAACAGTGAGTTGCGGGGGTAGCCTTCTTCCATCTGTCAATCTAGACTTGCATACTGATGAAATTCATAGTCCAGCATAGGGTATCCCACTACTTTTGTCCTGATATCAATATATTACAGTTTGCAACCTATCTTACAAGCTTGTGACTGTGTCTAATCTTTGTGCTACATGTATACAAATTTTTGGGATGTCTTATGCTGGGGATGGGTGAATTTCAGAGTGACTTCTGTAGACATACTAAAGCATGCCAGGCCTGTATCAAAACATAGACAGAACTAAGAATGAGGAAGACATCTGTATCGTTCTATAATGGCAGTTTTACCTGTCTCAGTTTATGTGTTTGATACTTTTTTTGTTTGAGTGCATGAATTTAAATCTGGAGCATATGTTTGGAAGAGCATTTTCTTTAGTCAAATAGAAGCCATTGAATGCACTACAAGGATAAATGAGTGAAATTAAAGGGCCTCTGATATATATAAGATGAGAATAGCTCTTCTAATGGTCCCTTCTGGACTTAAACTTTATGAATCTATGTTTCATTTCCTGCTTGCTCAGTGATAGAGATAAGATATCTCCAGGGGAAATACCAAGAGTCCTTCAGAGAACAATGGGCAAGCTATTAATCTGAAAGTGCCTACCTGTCTGGTTCAGGCTAAGGTTAACAAGCTTATTTTCCCACTTCCACGGCTTCAGATCAAAGGACATCTATCTGTTTAATAATCTTTCTAGAAAGGAGAAATGGAGACCAAAGAAACATGGGGGAAGGCACTCTGGGGGGGTAGTGAGGCAGTAACTGTAAGAGATGGTCTCCACTCCTATCAAACCATCATAGAAGTCTAGCGTGAAAAGAAAACATAATGAAACCTAGAAAATAAACTCAGGAGTGGGTAAATCTTAGTGCTAGTTTAACTGTCTTCCCCACTTTGTTAAACTTGCAGGAAAGAAATACTGAACCATACTTTAGATAGTTGGTTTGGATCACTGTTAGCAGCTACTGCTGGTAGCTTTGAGGATAATTGCCCAAGCCCACTGGGATCATCCAGAAACCAGAAGTCAGCACCAGCAAAAGGGGAGTTTGAAACGCAGTCAGTATAGGAGTGGTTGAACTGCAGTGTTTCAGAGAGGACCTATAAAGCCAGTATAACCTAAGGCTTGTTTAATCTGTAGCTGAGACTCTCAAAGGCTGTCGAGTATATAGATAGGTGTTCTAGCAATGACTTCCCAAGTCCCAATGAATGGCTAATCAATGTATTCAGAGCCTTCCTAAGCTGTTCCTTTTCATTATAACTCACAATACTTTGCAACTCATTTGGTCCTACTGCTTAGCAACGTACTTTATTCTTGTTCTAATAGCTGTGCCTATTTGAAATTATGAAGGTATTTGCCATCACAGCTAAGACATAAACCTGAAAATCAGAACATGAGGTTCAGTCTGCATCTTTGTTGGAAGAGTGTCCATGACATGATATAATGTTTGCAACCAGAACCTCCCACCTCAGAAACAGGAAAGTATTGTTAATACCAATGTAAATATTCTAGATATGCACCTTATCTAAGCTATGTAGGCTAAGTACCTAGCTAATGTACATATTGACAATAATTAACTGCAATAACATGACATTCAGCATAGATTAGAAATCTTCCCCTGGACTCTGCATTGTTGTAATTGCTGATCAAGTCTGCTGTTCTCAGGACATGGGTTAGTTAATTTACAACTAACTCATGTATGCCTAGGTTGGCTACCACCAGCTTCCTTACAATAATGACATACTCTAACAGCAACCATCCCTTATCCTTCATTTGATTTCACATTTGGACTTCATATTCATCTGGGTGATCTTTCCAGTCAATATCCTCTCTTCCTGGTTTCTCTTTACTTCTTATGCATTTGTTCCTCTCCTTGAGGAAGAACTGCACAGATCCCATGCTATCTTCTTTACACTGTCAGAGACCAATCCTTTCTTAGTTTGATTAAGTGTCTCAACATTTCTCTGTCCATTATTCTACCTGGAGCCATTCCACATCCCCTTCTTCTTCTCTTGTTCCTTAGGAGACAGCAATGAGATGTAACCTCAAAAATACAGCCTTAGCAGCCTCCACATGCTCACAGCTCTTCCCTTCCTCATGGTATACGTGAGCCATACTCCCTTAAAAGAGTGCAAGGCAGACAATTAGGTGCACTTTTTAAGCGCTAAAACTTCTTATAATATTTGCAGGGATGCCTGCCAAGCTGAGTTATACTGATATGTCAGGAGCTCTGTTATGATAGCAGGCTGTGGATATTTCAGTTCAAAGGTCACAATATCCTGCCAAAAAGTGAGAGATAAACTTACATTACATATGGAGCGTATTCGAATAATCTATCTGTAAAAGGCAATGGAGGCCAAGAGGGCACTAGGTAAGTACTGCCAAATTATATAAACTTTGATATAACCCTTGGCAGCACAATGCAAGAGGCAGAGACCACCTGGAGAAGGTAACAAGGCCAATTTAGGCAGCTCCTTGCTTCTGTTCAGCTTTGTGCCTTTGCTTCACAGCCCCACCCTTGGGTTTCAGTTACATCCCTACATAAGGCTGATGCCAATGAACCACATGACAACCCTAACAAAAAAGCATAGCAGACACTTATTCTGTTATACTCTAGACTAAGAGGTCTCCTGCTGTTGCATAGAGAATACAGATAATCTCAAGTGTGGCAGTGAGAAGTTTAGAAATGCCACCACTGGGGCCAATATTAGATCTGTCGAATCTTCCAAACCCAAAAAAGAAGTATCAAGTTTTCATATTTTTTGCCAATGCACCAACTATTTCCACAGATGATTCATTTGTATGAGTAGTGTGAGTCAAAATTTAGTTGAAATTCTGCACTTATACCAATGAAGAGTGTAGGAGGTTGCAGATTTTTTAGGATCCTCCCTAAGAGATGTCTTATGTAGTTTGAACAGGATGAATTTATAAGTGTTTCAAGTGTCTCTGTTACCTACACTCTATCCCTAAAACACTACTCTCCCTTGAGATGTTCAACTCTGCACTGGCTTTTTCAAGTCCAAACATCAACAGTGATAATCAGCTGATGGGGGAAAAGATAAAGAAACCATGTTACTTTCATAAGCAGTTGTCACTTAAAGACATTGAATATTGTGTTATACATTTCTCAATACACACATAATCCTACATGTGTACACTGATAAAATGGGACTAATTTAGGGTAGTTGTAGTATGGAAAGCAATTATCATGAGATTCCAAATAAGTAATTAGGAAAAGGTTGATTTAAGCTGTTAAAATATTCACTTTCAATTGTCAGCTCAGTTCTAAATATGACTATGTTCCAAGAAACCAAGTGACTAAGAAAACAGTACTGCTGATGCAGGATTAGTCACTATGTTCAGATGTGTCTCTGTACATGCCTTATGGATAGATTTCTGTGGGTTGAGATAAACTGCATGTTGTTGACACTCTTCAGTGTGAATATGTGTGAATTGAGTGAATTTATTTGGGTCTTTTTGTGCCTTTACCCAAAAGGCTTGGGACTAATCTCTGAAACTAGTTTTGTCATGCTGTAATGCCATTATCTACATTGGAGTGGTTGAATATGTGAGCCTTAATCTACATATGCATGTTTTCGCTCATAGTCAATAGTTTTCAGTTATTAGAACATTTGCATGTGGAAACCCATCTCTGAGGATGTAGCTCGGTTGTTCACAGTCTCAGCCATGTCTTTGTTTTCACCTGGTGAATCTGATCTACTTGCACTACCTGGTGACTCCCAGGAATTAATATAAGGACTGTCCCTCTGTATGAAAGAATCATAACAAGATTGTCTAGGTTATCCTTTCCACAGTAAAATCTGTAATGATTTGCCTGTCAACCTTCCTATGGTTCTTTCTTTCAGGGCAGATAATGTCCCTATTAGCAATTGTGAGGAGGTTCCACTCTGCCTCCAAGGTTTCAAGCACTTATGCCCCAGTGAGATCTCCCTATGTTGACTTATGTGCGGGAATTGTGTAATGTGGGTATCTTCCAGATAAGATACTTTCACTGCAAAGAATACCACCTCTCATCTCAAACACACCCTTGTTCCTATATTGTGGCTTTTGTACAATGGTAGTATACCTTTATAATGGGAGCTAGAGCTCAGAACAGTATCACTATCAATAAAACTTCAAATGTTGGTTGCAACTTTTTTCTTTGGATATCAAAGCATTTAGTAGTCCCTACAGAGCTGAGCTCACCCACAGTTCTAAATCAGGCTTACTCTGAACTCTAAACCCATAATAATAGTTCCATATTTTCTTTCATCTATCACCAACATTGGTGGTAGATGAGAGTATCATCTCTGTTTTCCTCTAATTTGCTACCCTTGAAATTTCAGTCTGGGACCCCACAGTTAATTTGACCTTTCTGTTCTGTGCAGCAGAAAGAGTAGCACATATCCTTTAGGTCAGTGCTAGAACCTAAGCTATTCTGCCTGATTTACTAACTTTATGTCAAGAGTAAGAGAATCTTCTTTTGTTTTTTGAAGGACCAAATGTTCCCTAGAAATGTAGCGCATGACCTGCACTGGCATTTCATAAGCAAGAATGGACATGAGCCTGCATTGATTTATTTGTGTTGCCTCAGAGGAGTTTACACCAGAAACATGTTTTTCCCTCTAACAAAGGCAGATGTAATTATAAATACACATAAGAAGCTGATAGGTTAAGTAAAACTGGGCTGGTATTATTTTTCAGCTGATATTTATTTTCCACTAAGAGATTTACTTAAATTCATATGTAAACTGTGAAAGATTATCTTCAGTTCCCAGAATCTTAGTGTGGTATTTCTATTGTGTCATACCTCCACTAGGTTAATAAGAGATTATGGCTGCTGTTCTTGTGTTGTTATTTGTTATCAACAAAGCTGTCCTGATTTCTCAGTTACTTTTGAAATGGCAGAGTAATACTAAGATTAAAAAATCAGTTTGATGAGATTAATATAAGGCTGAAGACTAGATTGACGTGATCTGCCTGTTATTTTGGAAAAGAAATAGTAACTTAAAAGCATTAATTTCCATTAAATTATCACATTCTGTAATTTTATACTTATAAAACATAATTTTTTTTTTTTGCTCCTGAAACTAAATGTAGGTATGAGGGGTTTTGTTTTTGTTTTTGGTTTTTTTTACTATAATTCTAAGTGTTTCAGTGCATTAAGACTAAATATCTTTTTAGGATACTTAATATGTAATGTTTATTGATTAAATGGATCTAACATGAAAACCCCAACACGTGACTCCTCAAGTGCTTACCAGAATTATCTTGATTTAAACCCTCTACTGATATATCCATCACAAGGTAGTTAAATGCCGAGTAAGAATTGGAGACATTGATCTCCCAGACTAAGCCACATAATTGAGCTGAAGGGATTTTATGTTATTTGTGCTGAAGTTGATAATTTAGTTGAGTGAAACTGATGATCTTTACACAGTCCTATAGGACTTCAGTCTATCATTATGTCATTACAAAGCACAGTGTTCTGTCTCTGTGGAGCCCAAAATACCTGTTCTTCATATAAGTGTTAGATCACAGTACTTCAGAATACAACGCAATGTTGTCACAATTTTTATTTCCAATTCCTGAGGGTATTGTAACTGGGATTTCTTTTTCACTAGACCTGCTAATACTTTTCAGGTATGAAATAACAATTCTTTCTGGACTCCTTTAGTCTGGATACCATCAGCCTACCTCCAAGCCACTGGCAGTGAACTCCAGCATTCCTGCTGCGAGGAAAATATGAGATCTGACACAAAAGGAAATAAATAAAAAAAAAGAGATGTGTCTGTAATTCTATTTAACAAATTAAGAAAATCAACCTTCCCTTCTGAGCTGACACACAGCTGTATATGATACTGCCAATGGTCAAAGCAATTCCACAGATTATTTTCTGGAAGGTCGTTGAACTTTTCCTTTGTTTTGCTTTCACATCTTTAATTAAAAAAAAAGGGGGGGGGAGGGTTTCTTTGAGCACTGGCTTGATCTTTGGAAAGAGGGAGCCAGGTCTCTTGAACAGGGTGAGTTCTCAAGCACAGTGATGGGGCATTATTTTTTAGCTAAAAACTGCTTTGCAGGCCAAATGTTGCGGGCTGGTGCACACTGACTTTTTCTGATCAAGAGGAAGAAAATGTCTATATTTATACATTGTTCCACTCCTACTTAGTGAAGCAAATGAATTGAGCCCAGTCTCACTGTGACACATTAGAACATGGTCTATAACTATTGCTATGCCCCTCCCCTCCCACTCTTGGTTCCTGAGCTATAACGTTAGTCTCATTTTTTTGTGTTGGACCTTGTAGAGGAAGAACATTGACTAAGGCCCTGTGTAATTTGTAATGCAGATTTGTAAGTCTGTAAGTTTTTGGAATGGAGAACAAGCTACAAAAACTTTCTTTAGTAGCATGCAAACTAAAATACATGTGCATGCACATGTAGTTTTGGTTCTAAGAAAGTCTTTTTTTTCAACTGTGCAGACTGTGTCTACACTTCATCTCAGTCAGACCACATAGAGGTAGTCCTACTCACGCATGTGCTAGTAGTATATCTCTGAAGTTGATAAATGAGAGTGAATGTGGGGCTACCACTCTTACAAGATTAAAGATTTATCTTTATTTTTTGCTATTGCTGTTGCAAATTGAGATCAAAGCAATACAGTTACTTTAATGGTAACTAATGAGGTAACAGTTAGTTGTTTGCAAGTGTGCTTATTTTTTGTCCAGTGCGACGTACCTTATCTACTCACCATTCCATTCCTCCAGTCCGGCCCTGGGTGCTATTCTCCAACACATTTCTGTTACTATCATATTATTTTGAATATATAATATAACCAGTCTATGTTTTCAAGTAGATAAAAATTGTCCCAAAGAGTGAAGAAACAAGCAGAAAAGAAGAGGCAGACAGGCTGAAAATGCTGAAGAGGAAGAGAAAGGTCCTGAGAGGTCGTGTTTAAAACAGTCTGTTAACCCAGATGCTGCTTCTCTCAGACTCTCTAGTGGCTGACTTACATAGAAATTTAATTCTCTATCATAGTGGATCAACTGAAAAGAACTTCTTAGTAGAAAATGAAAGTTTTGCATTTTCAAGCTGCTGGAGAGTTGCACAATTAGAAAATAACCAGAGTCTAGATGAGAAATTGCCAAGAAATATCAGTGGATAGGCTCAGAATTTTTAGGAAAAAAGGAAGATGACTTCAGCCCAACAAAAAATGCTGCTATCTACTGCCCTAAATCTGTGTTTGGCACTTGTTTTTCTCTACCAGTTTTCCTACTTTTCTGCAGGTTTTATAGCATATTTTCCTCTTTCCATGTCAGTAAGTTATGTTCAAAATGACAGCCTTACCATCCTCAAAGCATAGTTTCACTGAAGAAACCATCTGTAATATAGGAAAGATCAATTGCATGAATGCTGTGTTTGGAAGTGATGTGGGCATCATTCATGTCAGGTAAAGCATATTTAGAGCTCTAAAGAGGAGTATGAGGTGCTTGCTTTAGACAATGAGTGGTTCTCAATTTCCTTTATTAAATCAATAGCAATAGAGGAGGACATCTAAAGATGGGCTTGAGTCTCTGCTTTCAACCCTCATATTAGCCACATCTATTCTATTAAATATATCCACCGCAGCAAACGATTTGTTACTCTATCGCCATGTGCTGGAGAGAGTAGGCAGAGCTGTTAAACCACTCAGGGCTAGCCTGACCTACAGCAGGCCAATCACATTAATGCTGAATAGCAGGAGATCTTCATATAAAGTTATATTGTAGCACACTGGAATGTAATATTGTCATGAGTGTCGTAGCAACTGGTCCAGGATCTAGAATATAATTATTACTGCATGGTTTTCTTTCCTCAATTCTAACTTCAGAAATATTTTAAGTGTCATGTTGCAGCCCATTAATAAGAAACTGAGGCTTTTGTTGCCAACACTGAGGTGCAAACATGTAGGTGTTTGTGAGAATTAAGAACTATGCGAGGTGGAAGGAGCAAGGTCTCATACAGGCCCATCAAATACTGGCTTTTGGGATTGGACCCTGCACTAAAGTACTTGCCTATTTCTGTCTGAGCACTGATTTTGAGAGAGAGGGTTGGGGTGGACCACAACAAAAACTTCAAGCAAAATAGGAGTTTTCAGGTATGGATAATTCACCTGGTCCACTCATTATTTATCAGAGCAACTGTATAAACATGACCCCATTGTAGAACTGTATAGGGAACATCATTACATCATCTTACATCCCCTAAGAAGAAAAAATATTTAAGGAAGCAGCTATAGTCATTAAGGTTTTGCCTATTACCCTCCTCGTTTTGATGTAGAAGTGTGAAATTATTTCCTAATTTCCAACACTGGAATAGATGGTACTTTGCAGAACATGGCTGCCCCTCCAGAGGCAATGCAGATCTTCACCATCTCAGGCAGGCACCAACAGAGAGGAAGGCATCAATAGTTTGATAAGTTTACTGGTAAATCTGCAGAACCGGACATACTGTGAATAAAAAAGAGCACAGTGACTCATATTCTCTCTTCATCCAAAAAGCTCTTGAATGCCAGCTAACTGATGAGATTAAAATAGTCAGTGATGATACAGGTCTAAGACAACTTACTCTTCAAGAGGTAGGTGAGACAAACAAGTGCCTATAGATATAGCCAATGAAGAAAAAGGGATACACAGCAATTGAAGAAGCAAAAGGAAAGGGAAAATCAGATTAACACAATGTGTTCAGCACATTGCACTGATCATGACTTGTGTTGGTAAGGGGAGAGTCTTGGGTCCAAGTGAGGATGACAACTGTGACATGTAAAGCACTTGCTGTGATCCACAGCTGTGCATACATGACAACACCTTATTTCTATTGCAGCAATTACTGGTTTTTAACAACTTAATAAAAAAGGGGGGGGGAAAATAAGATTTTGTTAACTTCCCCTTGACTTTAACTTTCTTCTTGGCAGTGGAGAGTTTCATGGTGGAAAAATATCATCCTTTCTTGAACAGAAAGGCTCTTAACTATTCTAAGACAAACATCATTTAATTTGTTTACATGGTCTTTGTTTGGAGGATCATGGAAATTAGTT
The DNA here is from genome assembly GCA_013389865.1 of Piaya cayana. NCBI lineage: Eukaryota > Metazoa > Chordata > Aves > Cuculiformes > Coccyzidae > Piaya > Piaya cayana. The sequence goes on from WAAB01025255.1 coordinate 167,985, forward strand.
TCCTAATCTTTTACAGGAAAGAAACCAAACACAAGTAAAGATAATTCTTGTCTCTGTAGTGGACTTTCAGAACTGTATAACATGATATTATTGATAACTTAAACAACCAGAAAACTTTTACCAAAGTCATGCTATCCTCAAAGGAGCAGCTTACAATGTCTCTTGGTATCGACATGAAATCACTAAGGAGTTTATGAGCAGTTGCCACATAAAAACTTGTTATTACTCAGTTGTATTTTGTATGTGACTGTCAAAACTGTCATTACTAGGAATTTGGCAACCACAGAAAAAGTGTGTTTGAGAACTATAAGGTTGTGTTTAAATGAGTATGTGCAAGAGATTTGAGTTAACTTTGAGCTCAGAGCTGGTCCTGGAGTGCTGTGTTGTACCTGAGCTAAAACACCCCAGTTAAAAGGAAAGTTATTGCTTTGTAAGCTTGATCTGGAACCATGCAAGCATGCTTTCTGAATTTTCAGGCAGGTACACCCCTGTACAAACTGTACTGGGGCTGTGTGCTTGCTTGTGCAGATGTGATCATGGATGGTAAACTGGAATTCAACCACAATGGTGAACTGAGATGATGGGTTCTGCACATGGGGAATCCCCCCCTTTAGTACTTGGGTGGGCTTTAGTATCACTCTATGGATTTCCAGAAATTCAAAACTTTCCTCCTATTTTACTCCCATTTTTAATACATTTCAGGCTTTGTCTTCAAGACAACTTGTAAATTCTTTTTGTTCACTACAGTGATTACCACTGTAGTAACTCTCCTGTTGTAATTATTTCTACAAGCTTTGTTCCTAGGCGTGTGGGAATTTGTTACTAGCAATTTAATGCCCCTACTGGAGAGCAATATACTTAAAATTAGCCCTTTATGAAATATGCTTAATACACTTACTATATATACACTTCATCCTGTAACCTCCTATGAAGTCATACAAGCTGTTTTCATTTTCTGTTTTCACAGTGCTCTTATTTAAAACCCTCGACATTTGCTGCCAGACAAAGTAAAAGACTTATGAAAAGGCAATGAGATTTCTTCTACTACATGTTACTTTACAGACTGTGCATAGAGCACATAAGTGCAATTGGAATTGTAGTGGACATCCAGTGGGGTGAGAGATGATTATCCATGACCTCATATATTCCCTGTCAGGGAACTCAGTTGTGGTTGGACTCGATGATCCGGTGGGTCTCTTCCAACCTGGTTGTTCTGTGATTCTATGATTCTATAATATTCTTCAAGGTCTGCCAAAGAAGGGCACCTAGCAAAGGCTTTGTTCATAGCAGGAGTGATCATCACAGTTGGCTTGCAAGTGTATTGCTTTCAAGACAGAACAATCCCTCTGAATTTACATTACCTGAAGAAGGTTTTTTAAGCCCCTTATCCTTGCCAGAGGTCACTGTTGTTGTCACTCTGGTGCATTCTTCTTCCTGCTAAGTGGCATTGCCAGCAAAGAAAGAGCCATAAAGCCTATGCTAAAGTACATGGTAAAAAAGATTTGACATTGTCATTGACACTCTCTCTTCTGACAACAAACAAATTATGCTAATGTGATTGTCTTCTATGACAAAGTG
>WAAB01025259.1:0-24635 GCA_013389865.1 Piaya cayana
CTCATTAATGATTTGTACAATATTTTTTCAGTAACCAGCCTTGCAGGAACTTAGACATGAAACCATATCCTGTATAAAAGTACTTAACATCTTACTGCTGAAGAGCTATTTCTAATTACATGCATGAGAACTCTGGAATGTTTCTGTTGTAAATATGTAATTAATTTGCATACTAAAAATATCTCAGGTCCTCAAAGTGTCTTAAAGCTTAATTATTGAAAGTCTGTTCAACAAATATGGGATTCAAGAAACAGATAAAGCGGATCAGAAAGTTATTATAATGAGAAATTTTAGTGAAATTTATGTTGAACAATGAAACACCGGGGAATATAATGCCTGATATAGTAAAGCTATGCATTTCCATATGATTATTTCTATTTGTATTAGAGTAGGGAAGGGGCAAACCATAAGCATCACAAGGCAATAGTTTATTAGGTCTTTTCTACTGAAAATTATTAAGAAAATGTAAATATTTAGTAAGTTTGCAGATGACACTNTAGCACTGTCATGTTTGTGTGACAACCTTTGTATACCAAATAGTCACACTAATAGCAACATCATATTAAACCAGAGACATGTTATTTTCTGTCTGATGAATAGTATTAGTGTTTTCTTTACAGTATCTCTCATTTTGTAGTTTCCTCAGCTGAGACACAGAGGTACAATGTTATTGTCTTTTCTTTCCAGAAGGATTATTTTATCTGCTTTATCCTCAAGAAAAACCTGGCTAACATCTGGAGGAATGTACACATGAAAAGGAAGCAGCAGGAAGATAAGTTCAGATGACTTCAGGACTTGGAAGTGTGGGAATAGGGAAAACAATAGGATTTCTTATAGTGTTCTGTATTTTTTACGCATTAACTCCAGATATTTCTTATAATGGCACTTGCAAATATTTCTTCTCTGTGCTAAGTAGTGTGAAATGAAGGCCAGCTGGAATATGAGAATGGAGAAAATCACTCAAAACTTTTGTAAGAGAACCCTCATGTGCTGTGCATCACATTTTACCTGTAATATTTTCACCCTAAGGAATAGTGCGATTAATGTTTGCAGGGTCTTAGAGGGAACCTTTAAGGATTTTTCTTCACAAGATTCCCATTATTAACTAATGATGTTATTACTTGTATTGCTTTGATGCTGAGATCTTATTCAAATGGATTTTACATGTAAGGCAATTTGTGCTGAGGTCCAAATCATGAAACAACTTTACCTCAGAATTTAAGAGTAAAGTTTTGCCTGATTAAAGTGAACTTCTGAAGGAGGCAAGCAGAGTTTAACATTAACTTAGGAGGTCATAAACCTTTATATTCTGCAGAGTACCATGTTTTTAGCATGTGTTCTCTCCATAAACCATCCTTGGATCTCAGTGGTTATTTTTATCCAGATCTGCTGGGTAATGTTGCTGAAATCTGTTCAGTAGGAAGCAGAATGCCAGCTCCTGTTCTTCTGGGACAGTCAGATGCTGCACATTCCCTCTGTGAGGATTGGTTGATGGGTTTTGCTGCAGCTGATTTGAGTGCTTTTGTGGTGTGGATCTGCCTCGCGTTGGGAGATGTTGTGTGGATGGTCTTCAGACATAATTGGATAGCCTAGATGAATATTCTTTGACAACTTATACCATTCTTTATCTAAGGCTAGTATGCAAATCCTGGCCAACTTAAGGAAGGAAGTATTGTAACAGGAATTCAGCTTGTTTTAAGGAGGCAGACTTGAACTCATCAAGAGGAGACAATGAGGAAGGAGATAAGATAAAGAGTATCAGAGACACAAAGGAACTGCGACAGTGGGTCATCTCAAAATCTGTATGAATACACATGTTCAACCAGTATAAAACTCCTATGACCAGGCTTTGTGGTATGACTTTTTAGAAGGGCATCCAATTCAGGGTTGAATTGTAAAATAAAAATATTATCTTTGCTTCAAGACTTTGTCCTTTTTCATATTTTAGCAGTGAAAGAGTATTTCTCTGAGTTTAAAACTGAGCAGTGTATGGCAGCTGATACCTGAAGGACAGGGAAAACATTAAGAAATAGAGTTGGGAGTCAAGAATTGAGAAGAATCTTGGCAAAGATTTTTGGAAAAGGCATTGTATGATCTTTTCCAGATCTGGACTGTAATCCATCATATGAGGAATCTTGCTGCAGAGTAACCTTAAAAACCGTAAGTTGATGAGTAAAACCAGAAGAAGCATAAATACCTAATGTCACTTATCAGACAGGAAAGTTTATTATGTGTCACTTGATTGGCTTCAGAAACGGGCTGAGAACAGCTAAACAGTGTGGAAAAAAAAAATCCCTGAGGAAGTAGATGGGCTACCTTTGTAGTTAATCTTCAAGAGGGGATACAATGTCTCCTCATGTTTCCTCAAATCCAAGCAACTAGTGTCATTTAATTCAGCTGCAAAGTAGATCAGAGCAGTTTATTGTTCTGAGAAGATGCTTGTTATCCTCTCTGTGAGAAAAGTCTAGTTTCATGTCTTTTACCTAAACATACTTAGCTGCAACTGATTAAGTGTTTTGAAAACTGCCTTTTAGAATCAAGCCTTTGGTTAGAGCATCTATACCATTAAGAATGTTATGGAGCACTTCTAGGCAGAAACGAATGAACAATTAACAGTTCTAAGTGGAAGGGAAATATTTCATAGAGTCATAGAATTTTAGAATCGTTTGGGTTGGAAAGGACCTTAAAGCTCACCTAGTTTCAATGCCCCTGCCATGGGCAGGGACATCTTCCACTTGTTCAGGCTGCTCAAGGCCCCATCTAACCTGGCCTTCAACACTTCTAGGGAGGGGGCATCCACACGTTCCTTGGGCACTGGTTCAAGTGTCTCACCATCCTCTTAGTGAAGAATTTCTTCCTAATGTCTAGTCTAAATCTTCCCTGCACATTTTCACATTAGCTATCTCCCCTTGATAAAATAAACAATTAGGGAGCTCTGAATTGCATATGTTTTACTCAACCAAACATGAAATATTTTTGTCTTGTTTTCACCCTCCTTATTTATTCTTTAAATAACAAGTTTGGCTTTGTTTTAATTAAATACCATTACAAGAACTGGTACAGTTTTATTATCACAGTTTTCCAGTTTTTGTAGGAAGAAGAAAAAATATTCTCAAAGAGTTTCAGATTACTCGAACAAACTTAACTTTTCATTAGAAAACAGCTGCCTAGCTCTATCCTTGTATCAGAGATACTCATATTACCACCTTTGGTAAATAATTATCTCTGCATTGATTGTCTATAAAAGTGTGAAGAATTATTGCAAATAGCTAGATTTTTTTCTGCCTGCCTGCAACAGCTGTGGTACTCTTCTCCCTCCTGCAAAAGACATAATCAACCAATTACAGCAGAAAGTACTCTAGAGGTCAAAGGTGTATATGTACCTTATTTTCACAGCTCTGAGAATCTGAGCATTTCATTCTCTCAGAAAGAAAGAGACATAATCAAGAGGAAAGTATCCACCATGAAACTATTTCTTTATTTATAACAGTGAAGGTTTTAGAGTTGCATATGCTCAGTTTGTTTCTGATGCCTTGTCAGATAACGTCCTTTTCAAAGTCTCCAGGGATGGAGTGTTTCTCCTAAGATTTTTTTCATGGTTGTCAGTTTGAGGAATATTATTCATGTGAGTTAGTGCTGCATCTGCTGCCTGTATGAATTTGGGATATTCCCTGTTGATAAAGAATTTTTGTTTAATTAGCCATTTAACTGAAAACTGAAATCAACAGTCTCTTTTCATATTCTGATTTTCTGAAACCAATATGAGGTGAATATTTCTTGTCTTTGCTTTAACGTAAAAAACGCAGGCAAATGACACTGGAAATTTGGAAAAACAAAAAACCACCTTTATTGGAAGGAAATTATCTTCCTGGCCAGCTCACTAAATAGTAGTGAAATGCACTTAATAACTTTTAATGCATCAAACACAGGATAACCAGCCAATCAGAAGGGATGATAAGCTATCCTGCTATATTCATTGTTGGTGTGGCTTCGCCTTGAATACTGCAAACAGTTCTGGGCCCCGCGATTTAAGAAGGATATGGAAGTCCTTGAATGTACCCAGAAAAGGGCAACAAAAATGGTGAAAAAGCTGGAGGAAATGTCTTATGAAGAGCTGCTAAGGACTTTGGGCTTGTCTAGTTCAGAGGTAAGGAAGCTGAGGGGACAATTTATTGTTCTCTACAGCTTCTTGAAGAGGGAAAGTGGAGAGGAGTGATGATCTCCCTGGTATCCCCTGATAGGTTGTGTGGGAGCAGTTCAAAGCTGAGAGAGGAGAGGTTTATAGTGGATATTAGGAAGCATTTATTTACCAGGAGAGTGTTCAAACACTGGGAAATGTGACGGCGGGAGCAAGTGAACCTCAGAAGAAATCAATTTGATTTCAGATGAAATCCTTTATATTGGGTTAACTGGCTGCTTTTATAGACCAAGCAAGCCAAACATGAGGTAAACATTGATTGGTCACTTCTGCCCTAGTAACAAGTCTTCACTGGCCATCGCCCAACAACATACCTATGTTGCTAGGTTGCATCTCCTGTCCCCCATCCTCAGTTTCTTCATTAACATAACACAACAGAGTCATCACCTCCTTTTGTGACTTTACCAACTCCACCCAGGTATGGTTCTTGGAGTTGGTCATTGTATTTTGCTGCCCATTAATTCCCCTATTTTTCTCTCTGAGCAACTCAAGCACCATAGAAGGCATTAAAACACTTAGAACTGCAATAACGGCAATCAAAACAAACAATACACAGCCTCAAGAAAAAATACATATAAAAATATAATTCTGCTCATTAAAAATATAATAATATACTTAAAATATTAAGTGAGTGTGTTGCATTTAATATGATATTAGAGAAAGTTGCAACAGTTGAAATCTACTTGCCCTAATGGATGCTGGGGAAAATAATAGATAACTGGAGAAATCAAGACTGAGCTTAATTAACCCAAAAGTGGATCAAGAATTCACTAAAAAGTAACACTTTAGGCATACAAAGATGCACCCATAGACATTTTGAGTGAAGATAATTAGACTGTGTTATGGCAACTAATAACATCTACCTTTTCTTATAGAAGTTCCTTCATTAGTTCAGTGATTAATGACTTGGATGACAATATTCACACTGTTTCATGCACTTTAGAACCTGGATGTCTTGTCTATGTGCATATATCTTGTCTTAGATTTTAACGAAAGTCCCTTTTTGGTACAAGAGAGAATAGCAAAATGAAAAAAAAAAGTGTGCATTAACCAATATGCATGAGTTAACTAACAGACTTTGGAAAAAAAAAATTGACTACAGAGGAACTGGTACAAGCTCAGTTCCAGTATCAGGCAATGAGGAAGGACTCTGCACTTAGGGAATCCATATACCTTTTAAATCAGAGGGACAATGTCATTTTCTGCTTCTCATGACATGTAAGATGGCAAATTTGTGTCCATACAGCTGAATTCCTTCTCCCTCCAGAAGACGATAACTGTGCCTCCTGTGAAAGCAGCCTTGCTGCCTCCTGTGAAAGATTTCTGCTTTTCACAAACTCCTGTCACCCTGGAGAGTACTAAGGGGACAGACCAAAAATATGCCAGGGATGGTGCTGTTAGTGTGGTTGAACTCTGTGCTAGAAATTTTGCTCTGGTCTTTTTGGTAAACTGGTAAAAATATAGATTTAATGTCTCAAAAGTCCAAATATCCACACACGGACTATCTGCAAACAAAGGAGACAACTCCTGAGAAGATCCCAGCAAACCAAGCAAGCTGACAGAGATACCATTATGCAATAGCAATACTTAGGAGTTTCTTTTGTACATGTCTGAACAGAGGTCTTTTTAGAGCTAAGCTAGAAAGGAAGTTAGGCTAAAAATGTGAATTAGTTTATGAAAGAATGAATTCACATAAACAACTGCAACACAAAAAAGAAAGAAAAAACCCCAATGTGCAAATATGAATTTTCAGTGTAAATTTCCTCCAGAATTCACAGCTGGGATACCATTCTAGTTCCTGTATGATAAAAAAATATTTCCTTAATTTATGTTTTCCCCTAGAATGTGAGTCAATAACAGAATAACGAGAGTCCTGCAGTTAATGCTTCAGGTTGATATTCGTTATCTGATATCCATGCAGTCCAAACAATTGTTTGTTTTAAGGCTTGGTAGTAATATACTGAATTTCTCTCCTTGCAAGACAGGAGGTTTTTCTTCCCATAAGTATTGAACAAAAGCCCTACTGGAATAAAGAATCCAAGGGTTCTTTCATAGAAAAAGTGAGCTCCAAGGACACTGTCAAGAAAATGGAATATTATTGAATCAACTTCATTCGTTTTTTGACAACTGCATATGCACAGAAATACACAACAGCAAAATTTCTCAATGTTTTGGATTTTTTTTTCAGATCCAAAATCTACTTCACATTTGGTAAGGTTAGATGAGTAATTTTTTCAACCTAATTAACCAACTACCCCATATAGTAAGTTCTCTTCTTCTGAGATTAACATGAAAAATAACAGACTGTTGCTTATTGCAATTACAGAAAAGAACACAGGATATGATTTATAGAAGTGAATGAGTTATTGTCAGCCACTCAAAATTATGCAGGAAAAAACAATGTGTAAGAATGTGAAAATTACAAATTGCAAACTGAATTCTTTATAAAACTTATTTTTTCATCAATCATGAAGAATATACTATATCTTTTAGTCTTTTTTAGGCAACTTTGCATAAGTTTAGAGTAATTCATGGACAGTTATACTATTATTTATGAAGACTGCTTTCTCTGGTATTGATTGTGAAACTTCACCCTCTCCCCCACTCTCCTGCTGGCAACATTTCTGTCAAGTGAAAACTGTGGCAGAACCAAGGGAATAATAGCAAAAGAAAAAGTTCATCTCAAGATCAGCTGTGAACACATATTGCTCTCTTTCAGTGATGTTTTATTACGAGTCATCTAGCTTGACACCATTTGACCACCATTAACCTCAGATCTGTGCACTGCCAAATCAATTGACAGGACAACTATGAGCCAATCTATGCATAGTTACACAATAACAGTTCTAATGTGCATTATAGCACTAGAAAAATGCCTCCATAATGCCTCAAACATGCTGTCATGTATAGCAGAGTGAATGTGTCCGTCTAATCCTTTTACAGTCTAGGGCACTCAGAAACACCAGCTGGTCTACACTTTGAGGTGTTTTGGGCAGCTCTCTGAAGGCAGAAGTGATGTGCAGAGGTGGACAATCAGTCCAAACCAGTCACTACCCAGGAACCAGTTACATTAAATATTTAATGCCAGACGAAGGAAGGACACCTTCTGCATTTCAACACAGAGGTAGTGATGTGTCCTTTTCATCTCCCATTTGAGTGAGTATAGCATCAGCAGCCTAGTTCTACATCTGCTGTGACTGTGCTTTAATGACAGAGCTGCAGCTGAGACTCACGGCACAACTCACTCTCCTGTTCCTCATGGACTGTAGACCATGGCAGATGGCAGAAGTTGAAGTGAATTTAGCTCAGCCTGAACCATTCACATCACTAGGAAATCTTCAATGTTATCTCCAGCTTACAGCAATCTGCTTCATATAGTAGCTAGGTTCATGAGGAAACTGCTGATGCTAGCAGTTTGGGATTGAAGCCTCCTGGAAAGAGACATTCAGGCTGGGCAAAAACTAATGGTTTTAGTTACTGGTGAAAGTGTGAACTCACTCCAAATTTGGTATGATGGACAGTGAACATGAGGATGCCAAGTAGTTTGGGAAAGAAAGCTGTGCTAGACATGAGGGAAATGGCATTCCTGATCCCTGTCACAGTTATCAGCCTCCTTTGGGTTGGAGAGATTTGTGAGGTAACATCCAGCCAGGTGATGAATACACCAAGTATCATACTGAGATTTGCTCTATGAGTTACCCCTGTTATGCAGACAATTGTTGGGATGCATATTTAATCAACTGCATCCTATAGCCAAATCTTCTTCCTAATCTGTAAGAATGATGAATCCCATACATAGCATCTGAGGAATCTGAGAGCTAACATGTGCTTTGGGTTTGAAAAGGGCAAATTGTGTCTGTATTCTCAGACATGATCTTTACAGGACTCATAAATGTGCACTTACAGAAAAGCAAGTAGCATTACTTTCTTGACTGTTTTCTGTAAGAGTAATTTTATAGTTAAAGTGCATCAAAAGTGATGAAAATAAATGAACAAAGAGATGAACCAATAATAACTAAATTATAGGTGTCATTCCACAGAAAAAAACATCAACCCAGTTATGAAAGAAAATGTTACAGGGACAACTTGAAATATTTGGCCAACTGGCTTTAATAATTGTCCTTTTTGGAGAGACTTTTAAATCTATATGAAAGAAAGCTAGGTTGCTGAATGTACCATTTAAAATTTTCATTATTAGCGTTTGTAAAGAGTTCATTTGCATTCATTGGAATGAGTATGGTTATTTACGAGCAATACAGAAAGGAGTCTCTGAAAATTTAAAGTGTCTTCCATGTACTTTTGGCATAGGTAAAGCACTATCCATTTATACAAGTAATTTCCCCAGCTAAAATGTGCTGCTTATAGCATCACTCTGACTTGACAACTGTGGAAATGTACACTGCATTCCCATACATGCTTTCTTAGAGTAGCGTAAAAAACCTGCTTTTGGCTAGCAAAGATTAATCTAGATATATAGCATCTGACTACTATAATCTTTTACAAAAAAGAGAGTAGTGCAGGTTCAGAAGTAGTGGGATTCATCACTTTTCTATAAGACCAGAGAAAAAAGTTAGGATTTGAGAAAATCTTCCCTATGGAAGATTCTACCATTTCTCATCTGCATCTGCTTCTCTCTCCTTCCTCTCCTTATAGTCTTCCCCATCCTTTACCATTCAGTCTGTGTTCCCTCCTACATGGCTACCTCCCTGTGCCACCTACTGGTGGCTGGACAGAATGTAAAACCGTGATGTTTTCCTTCGGTCCCATGTACTAAAACCACTTTGCATCTTTCAAGCCTTTTAGGTCTTTCAATGTATATTTTATGAATGTTGTTGAAAGGCTCCATCTCCAAGGGTAACATCCAAAAGCTTCTAATCAAACATTAATGCCACCAAATGTTCTCTTTGGTATAGACTGTTTTATATTCTGAAAATAAAAAATTATAAGTTCCTTTAAGAAGTTTAAGGTTATTAACTTTTTGAGAGGAGAAATTCTTGTAAATTGTGAAAACAAAAAATCTGAGTTTTTTGTCATTCAGTGGATGGCAGCACTGGACAAACCAGTATAGATGTGATTCTCTGAGCATTTTGAATATTTTAGATGCACGTGTAACATTTTATTCTTGGAAACTTTAAAACCACATTAACTAAGTTCTAGCAAACTTGATTTGGAAATCAGAATTACATTTTTACATGTTAAATCTTTTGTACTTTTCTGCAGAACTCACACAGTGCCAAATAAAACACAGTACTTGCTTAGCACTAAGCAATATATCTTCTTCCTTACTCTCAGTCCAATATGTTTTCAAAACACAAATTAACTGCTTTTAGGCTCTCAAAGTGTGTCTTACTAATTTTATTCACTTGAATCACTTCATTGCATACCTGGGAAGACAGGAACCAAGATTTAATATGTTGAAATAAAAAGAGATTGATGACTTATTCTTAGCAATCAGTAAGAACTGTTTCAAATTTGTACTGTTACACTAATTTTTGCAGGTAGACAGATAATATTATTATGCAAAAATCCAGATTACTCCAGCCATATGGTATGCAAAGTTTTATTGCCAGAGTAGATTAAGTACAATAACAAACCAGCACATTAATGGAATAAGTATGAGCCCCACTTGAGGGATCCATTAATGTACCTAAGCCTGTTTTTATGTATCCAGATTGTACTACCTCAGGGTGCTACAACACTACAATAATACAACAGCAACCTTTGGAATAATGGAATGCCTATACAATTTACCACTTCGTATCTTTAACTGCATTATCCCTTTTCTAGAAATCAGCATTGGTATTTCAAATAATTTCATCAAAATTCCACCATAGTGGATGTTTTTTCCCATTTACATGCCTGCTTCAAGAAGAGAGGTGAATACTTGAAATGCTCTACCTTTATTAAATCTAGCTGCTGCTCCTCCAGGGAAAACACCTAAAAATATGAATGGATGAACTCTGAAGATCTCATTGGTCCCATGGAACGATTCATGAACCACTACATTTATGGGTTTAAACCCATCATATTTCTATGTTATCCAATGATTGCATGTGAACATTCGCTGGAGTAGGTAATAGTCCTTTTACCATCATCCAGATATGCAAACTTGTGTTCACTGTCTCTTGCACATTGTTTGTCTAGCAGAACATTTTCAAACATGCTGCAGAGAGTTTGATAGCTAGGCAGGAGTTAAATCAGCCGTCTGTGGACCCAGGTTCTGGTATTTAAATATTTGAATAACTCTTCTGGCTTGTATCTTGTTTTAAACTTCTGTAAGTTTAAGGTTAGTCATTTTCACATGCATTATGATGAATTAACCTTTGTGAAGAAATCTAGGGAAGCATTTCTGTGCCCAAAACTAGACACATGCCAAAGTAGCTAGGTGATTCAGTTTCATAATTAAGCATTTGACTTCTTTAATATATAGATCAGGCATGCATTCAAGCACAAATTAAAAATTAAACTTTAAATGTCTCTGGAAGTCTGGGATTTTGAAAGTCAAGTGTGCAAGTCAATTTTACAGGACACACAGAGTAGATATTCTATGTACCACTGAAAGGCAGAATTTATTCATTAGATATATGCAGTTAGTCACCTATTCAGTCATCAGTGGAAAGTGATTAGGCATTTCTAAAGTTAAATTCATCATTTCCTATGGGAAGTGTGTAGGAAAGATGGGGTGGTTTAGCCTTTCCAGAAGCCCATGTCTCCTTGGTCACAGTCTGATACTGACTAGCATGAAAATTTCTTGGTACCAGGGTTGTTCTCTGGCACTGAGGTCAGCTAGCATAAAGTGACTAGTGCATATATTTTCATTCTAAAATGATGTAAAATCTAAAAAGCTGATGATTGTCCTTAATCCCTAGACACATGAATGATTTTTTTTTTGGGGGACAGTGCAGTAGGGGAGGTGAGAGAAATTCTATGAGATGATATTTCAACTGGTAACTATGGGGACTGGATCCAGTTATCTGAGTGGTCTTTTCCATGTCAGTGTTCTATTTAAATCCAAATTTTTATAAGACAAGATTCTTCAACAGAAAATTATGCCAGTCTATCTTTTCTGAAATAAAAATACTTTTCCCTGTGAAAAAACTTTAATTCATAATAGTTTGTTTTGTACTTAGATGCTTTGTTACTAATTTTGATTGGTGCAGGCACAGAGATGTTGATGTACTACTCAGATACATAATGTTTTATCTGAAAGCTCTTTGAAAAACTGAAGTAGTGTATTCCTAAGCAACCAATTTCCAGACCCTGTAGATCAAGACAGTCTAGATAAAATAACAGCCAACAAGTTCATTTCTTAGCTTCTAATGTTTCTCTAAACACTATTTACACTCCCACTCACTGCAAGATAAAATAATTATCTTACTTAAACATTTGCATTTATCACTTATTATGAAAATTTGTTCTGTATGTCTCATCTGAATTAGTGTGTGGTAAAAACTCCATATCCATAAACACTGCCAGTCATGAGCTCAGTTCATACGGCTTCTGCCATCTGTGAAGAAAGATGCATGTCTGGAAAGGAAAAATTAGTGTGACTCCTAGGGAAAATTATATTCTAGATTTCCCTCCATAACAGAATAATTTACGTTTAGATAAGAGATCTATTGGTGATATGAAAACAAGGAGGTAACAGGTAATCTGTAATGGAAAATGATGAAAATTGGGAAACTAGAAATAGGCCTAGTAGAAAACAGAAGTAGAGGCAATGGTACAGTAAGATAAGGACTAGTGCCAAGAACATCTTCTATTGTACTCCCACGTGCAAGTCTGTTGTGCTCTGCTGCTCAAACTCATTTTCTTTTTCTTCCTAGAGTAACTTTAAAGACAGTCTTTATAAAATTATATTTTATTCAGTCAGTTGAACCAAATGTATTTTAGAAACCCACTTGTATTCCTGCCCCATTTCAATTATTTAAGCCACAATATATTATTTAGTGTTCTGTGTGTTCATTTGTTCTTGGGCAATCAATCTATATGTATCAAAGAAACGACATTGTCATTTTAGTGCTTTTGTAAAAATAGTATTAAGACTTACTCTCATAAAGAACTTTTAGAGCTCACAATACTTTGTGTTTCAGAAAGCTATCAATGGCTCTTTCCTGTTTTATACCATAGATAGTTTAATCTTGTTTCTCAGATCTCTGGCAAATATATGCTGTGCAACATAAAAGTATCATCTAGCCTCTTCATGGTGTAAAATCTGTTTTTCACTTGTCTAAACAGTGTTGCATAAAACCTCCCTAATACTACTTGGACATGTTTATCCCTTTTGCTGGACTTCACATGCTGTCTGGCAGCTACCTGAGCCCAGATGCTTAAAGAAGGTGGTACATTGCCATGGAGGGGGTCCTTGCATGCTGAGGGGAGGAAATCCTCTTCCTACCAGTCTGATGCGGACTCTGCTTTCCCACCTTTTGACGCCATGTTTTTACTTTCATTTTACAAGTGAAAGTAAAAAAGTTTTTACTTTCATTTTAGGAAGAAGTTTTTTACCTAGGAAGAAGATTTTACGGAAAGGGTCATTAGGCACTGGAATATGCTGCCCGGGGAGGTGGTTGATTCGGCTTCCCTGGAGGTGTTTAAGTTACGGGTGGACGAGGTCCTGAGGGACATGGTTTAGTGTTTTGTGGGAGTGGTTGGACTCGATGATCCAGTGGGTCTCTTCCAACCCGGTGATTCTGTGATTCTGTGAAGTGGCTGTAGCAGAGATCAAGGGCACCAAAAGCATCAAAATATAAGGCCACATTTCCAGGCTTAAAGCCTTTAAGAAAATATTTGTTCAGATGTGACTGTGGAAAATGGAGGACTTTTGGCTACTGTGAGAGGAAAAGGGACTGTGTGGGCAAGGAAAACACACAGAAAGACACTGAAACTGGGAGCTGGAGTGAGATAGCAAGAGCTCACAAGATAACAGATGGGATAATGGGATACCTGTGATCACCTTGGCCAGGGACAGGACAAAAAAGGAGCATTCATGTGAAGGAACTTCTCACCACCTTTCCTTACAAGACAGGATCTAGACCTAAGGTAAAGCTTGCAAGCTCTTCCTCTGTTACACTCTCTTACAGGTGTTATTAGTCCTGCTATAAATAGCAATACTACATCTCAGAGATGTCTAGCCTGGTAGTTTCTATTCTGTAAAGCTGCTGACAGACTTTGTTACCATTCATTGAAAGTGAATGTAGTTCAGAAAACTCTGGTAGCAGGTTAGTGTTTTTTCATATGGCAGACTACAGTGGGAGAGTAAGTTAACTTCCTTCAGTTCTTCATTTTTCCTGGAGTAAGGGCAAACTACTAAGGAGTGTGTGAGGGAGCAACATATGTGTGTGTGTTTCATGCTTTTCATCAAGCAGTCTTTGTAAAAAGCTCCTGGGATACCTGTCATGGTGCAGCAAGTATTGCAGAGTCTCCTTGGTGTCATGTTGTGGAAGCCAGGTTCTTTGATAAAAGTCTGTAGAAAATATTTCTGTGTTTTGAAGAACTGTCTTTCTTTTCATACTGAAGTGGCTTTAAGAGAAAATTCCCAACCAACTTTACTACTTTTCACATGAAATATTCACTAAATGTGGAACTGTTTTAAGATTTTATTTTAACCTTATAATTAACTACACTGAAGTGGAAATTAAAAAGACCAAAACTAATTGTCAAGTCTTATTAATCTCGTTTTATGGCTTGATTCTTATTGATTAGACTGACCAAACAACAAAAGAAAGAAGCATATTTTCTGTGACTGGAGTAAAGAGCTTAGGTGTTCTTTTGCATCTATGTTCTATAGGCTTGTTTTGTTTCCTTAGCCTCATCCATGTGACTTTAGCAAATTTAATCTGTGATGTCTCTGGGATTTGTATAAGTAAGCAAGCCAAGTGCTTTTCCTGGCAATAGATATTTGTGAACAATAGTGATGCCTGGAATTTTATGTTGAAAAATAACTTTCAGGAGTGAACAGATATATTTCTCATAGCAAGAAAGTTGAAGACTACATGAAAGACAATTCAAAAAAGTGAAATAAATCAGAGCAAAGTCAGTCTGTTTTGCTTCCAAAACCTCAATGTCATGTAGTAGCTTTAACTCTAAGATTTTTTTTCTACACGAGAACAGAAATGTTTTACTTATTAAATAAAATGGTATTCTACAAAGCTGGTGCTGTGCACTCTTAAAGTAACCCATGATTTGGATTGGCATACAAAGTGAAATTCCACTTCTCCTATCTCTATAAGCAGTCTGTGGGAGTATTGCCATGTGAATATGTGGACAACAATTGGACATACAGGAATCAACTGGTTTTCTAATTGCTACGTTAAGTATTTAAATTAGGACAGGTTCACACCTTAGGCCAGTAGCTGACATAGGCAGCAGTACCAATTTGTGCAGTTTAATATAACAGAACAGCTCTCATATAACATTGAAGAAAATGGGTCTACCAATTTTCATTAGCCCACTTGGCTATTTCTTGTACTGTCACTACTGTTATAATTGTCATCTCGACTTAATCTCTTGATTTATTTAAAAACATTTTTACATAGGACAAATAGTATTTCCTTAGCTGAGCATAAGATGAAATGCTGAAGACCGAGACTCCTCAGGACTATGGTAAGGGCAGACAGAGCAATATTTTTCTGGTTTTGGTAGTGGGTCAATGACTTTCCTTGAAGAAAAAATTATCAGAAAAGAAAACCTTTCAGATGCAAAAGAAATAAGCTAGAAAATCTTATCCAAAAATCACGCTTCATGCATTTCGTATTATGTTGTGGGCCAATGGTAACTGGGTAACCATATTTTGTTAAAGAAAAACCAATAACTATATTTTTTAGTAGATCCTGCTGTCTTTGCCAGATGGCAACAAAATAACAAGCAATGCTGCTGATGGAAGCAAGAAAATAGGGACATATGCACCTGCTTTTCCTACTGCTTCAGAGATAAAATACTACTCATTTTGCCAACTGTGATTGCATTAAGTGACAGTTTTGCCATAAGAATTCAGCATTTGCTTTTTATGGCCTAAATAAAAATACAATGCTGCTCTGATCGCCTGAGACGCTGTGCAGTTACAGAGTAAGCATCCTCTATGTTCCGTTTAGTTACTAAAATCTTTCAGAGCAATAAATAGGAAGTGGCACATGGCAATTCCATCTTCAGCTGCACCTGGTCTTTGACTTCTGTGGTTGCTGGAAAGCCTGGGAATTGTATTTGTTTCTTTTGCCTCTTCCTCATGTTTTTCTTCTTTTATTCTGTGTTCTTTCCGCTTTTTTTTTAATCTTTTATTTTCAATAAGGCAGAGAAAGAGAGAGCATCAGAGAGCAGTAACTTTCAGATTGTGAAGTATCAGGACTGTTCCTAAATGTCTTTCCATGTAGGCCTCCAATATTCCGCTACCATTTTCCTAAACATGTGTATCTTTCTGTATTATGTCTTCAAGAGCCTGAACATTGCTGGCAACTTGTCTCTAAAGGTGTCTGAAGTATTGAGATGCTCAAAACCACAGAAAGGCGTCTGCGGAGAATTTACAGCGATTGATTCTTAGTGATTCCAGTGGCATCTCGTGATCACAGTCTTTCTAAATATATTATGAATCCTTCTAGTGATGTAAATACCTACCTTACTGACAGTATTGACCCTTTGGCTGGGCAATTATATCTGTGTTTGACTACTAGTAGATAGACTATTATGATAGACTATTAACATATCTATATTTGACATTGCAGGTCTAACTATTCACATTTTATCGCATATTTATACTTCTGACAGTCCAGTCTCAATCCCTGCTTAAGTGTGCACTACTAGTGACCAGTTTCACTGCTGAATAACTTCACAGGCTTTAATCTTTAGGTATATGCATTTAGCTTCTTTTGTGAGAAGCAAGCCACTGCTTACACCAACTGAGTGCATATGGTCATGTTTTCCTTTCTATCTGCAAGGATATGATTAAGCTTAATATTTCGTGGCGAAATGGCTAATCATTCCACTGAATTTGCAGAGTCCTATTCTTTGCCACTGGAGTTCCCACTTCCAGTTCATGTAGATAAATGGTGGTGTGCAGTCAATGTCTGGACCACTTGAACTTGCCAGTATGTTGGACACTTATTTTAAACACTGAAGAATCTCAATTTTTTTTACACACCATCTCTGGCAGATATCAGTCTGTCATAGTTTATAGAAACTCAAGATCTAGAAAAATATGCTTCCTGGTTTCAACAAAAAAATACAAAATTTAATTCCTACTATGGTGTAACAAAGTTTCCCCACTTCCCTCTCAGTTTATTGACCTCTTTCCACGTGCAAGTACAAACCAGCTATAGTAAAGAATAACAAATAGTAAAGGAGAATAAAGAAAAGCAAACATTTCATTTAATTGCATTGCATTGTTGGCCCAATGGCTATGTATCTAAATGGAAATTATTCTGGTAGCCAAGACTTCACTATAAATGAAACCAGGAGACTCCTTTCCAAACTCCTGCAGATAGTGAAGCTTTACTAAGCCAAGAACTATTTTCTTTTTCATAACAATACCAATTTATTGCTGACAGCAAGTTTCTACTTTTTACAGAAGGAAACTGATTGAAAAGAAACCTCTTCACTAAGACAGCTTCTTTGGGCCACCGCTGATCAAACTCTGTGAGGAGGCTGAGGTAAACAAAATGGATTAAAATGATTCTTTTTGTTACCTACAAGTAAGTTCTGTCTTGCTGGTATGAGGATTTTCTACTGTCAGTCTAAAAAGCTACTTCAAGTGAAATACTGAAGGGATACACTTTTGCCATGGTAAGATCAGTGTTAATGGATACTGCTGCAATTCATATCTATGTGATTTGAAATGAATGCTGTTAAGTTCACAGGTCAGTAAAAATATGAGTTCAACTAGCACAGAGACCTTATGGAAAAAAGATGTTAATGTGGCCATTTTTGGCCTTACTGAAATATTTAGAAAAAACATAAAGAAAAAACAATGACAGTAAACCATCATGAAAGCTCTGGAACTCTTAGTTTTTTCTCCCCTGTTTGACCAGATTAAATCAAAGTTTCCTGCTTCCAAATAGCTACTTGTCTTCTCAGTCCTAAAGATGAGTCCTCCATGCTGGAATGCTAACAAGGTGGGAAAAAATAAAGTGAAAGCTGATATGTGAGGGTCCTACTGCTGGAGTAGAGAAATACCTGATTAGATTTGTAGAGATTTTTTAACAGCATAAAACATTTCTGTGCACTTCTTTTGGGTAAATAATTAAGAAAAAACCCTATTTCCTTCAGTTAGTACATGCTGCCTTGTACTGGCACTTATGTGGCTCTTTACCTGATGATAAAGAGAAGGTAGAATGAGAGAAGGTAGGAGGGAGAAAACTGATGTCAGAGGAAGCATGATTGTTGTGGCTGGTGCACTCTGTACAATTTCCTAGACAGGGACATCTTACTTCTTTCTTCTAATGAAGGAACCTCTTGGAAAACAAAGAAGTTTCTTTCTGAATTCTGTAACTAGTATGTTTACTGGAGAGTCTCACTACAAAGTTTTGACAGTCAAAAAAGCTGTAAAATGAAGAGATTCATATCGTTAGAGTATAGAAATCACCCCTAACTTTAAATGTATCTTTAGAAACAAACAACAAAAATGCTTTATATTTTAACCTCTTCACAGTGCGAATCAGCAAATGCACTAATTTAATTCTGCCCACTTCCCTTGCCATAGTACTGCCTGGAGTTTGACCCTGACATTGTTCAGCAGTGGTTCCCTGAGCACAACTGTTTGCCTGTAGAAGGTGACAGAACCCCATACTGTCCTGGACCTTACTCCTTCTGATGTCCACATCAGTCATGGCTCTGGTCCAGGGCTGGTTGGACTGGCATGGCTGCCTGGCTTTGTCTGAGTCTTGCAGGTGCTGCTGTAGTGTACTCCACCATGTTCCCTGCTCCAGAGGCAGTGTGCAGATGTGTGGGAGACATCACAGACCTCTCAGAGCTTGTGTGACCAGGCTCTGCGCTTGTGCCTTGTTACTGAAAGGTGCTGTATGCTTGAGCTCTTGGGTACATTGAATGTGTGGCGTTTTACTCTGGTTACAGTGCATGGCAGTTCAAGCTGGAAAAATGACAATATATCAAGAAGTGTCAATCATGCTTCTTCATGCTAATTTGCTCTTGAAAAAGAAGAAATTTGACAATTCTGCTTTCAGGAAGCTAAGCAATGTCCAAAGACAGATTTCAATGCAAAATATTTTACTACAGGTGCTGTTGCTGTAACCTTACAACCTGGAACTGAAAGGTAGGGTGAGAATTGCTTTTAAAGACGATCATGAATTTAAAAAAAAAAATTTTTTTTTGCAGACATTTCTCACAAAAGTCTGAGGTGGACATTGGTGGTAAGACATCCAAACAAAATACTGAGTTAGATTCCTACATACAGAAAAATAACATTGCAAAGCATTTGTAATGTAACAGTTGTGATCATATTAAAAAATGGTAAAATCCAGATGAATAAACTTTGAAAAGATGTTTTGTGTAATTTATGCTTGACTTAGGTTCATGACTGTATACAGTAGATCATTTAGAATGAAAAACACGAAAAAACTGCAGCACATTAATGGAATGAATTAAAGTGATTGTATTCAGTGGGTAGGTTCTATAAGATCTATTTATATTTTACCATGTGATAACTATATTTTTGTAACTTTTTAAAAGAAAATTCTTAAATTTTGCATAAAAGAATCCAACAGGATGAAAATCTTTCTATGGGAATTTTCCTGAAAGCTTACTGCTTTAATATCTTTAGAAAACAGAGGTTTTTTAATACTGTATTTCCATCAGCTTTATACTCATCCACATAAATAACTGCTCACAGACAAGTAATCAAATAGCCAGTATAGCCAATACTGCAATACTGTGAGGCTCTGTCCATGAAGGGGCTCTTCAAAGGCAGTGAGATCTGATGAAATCAAAGTAAAAGAAGTACTTAAAGAAGTATCAGTTCCAAAGCATAATGGATTTATATTTGCTATCACTAAAGTTATGAGAGTTATAAGATAAGAATTCTTTTAAACCTCTGTTCTTTGCTCCAGGACAATGGAGAGAGAAATATGCACATGAGATGGAGAAGTCTGGTTCTTTTCTCTGTTCTTGTTGAACTAAAACTTAAACAGAAGTACCCAAAACTGAGACAAGTTTCTGTAGTCCTGTGACACACATGGTCTTCACTTGATCATTGTACTTACCATATTCCCAGGATGGTCAGTCCCATGGGAACAGCTTTCACACAGGAAGTTAACCATATGGAGGATGGGGACTTTCTGAGGGAGGTCTATGTGCAAACGTGTCTTTGCCTGTGCTTGATGTACTGTAGGCTTTGGAATGTGTCTCTCTTCACACTAGATCTGTCTAAACTTCTCTTACAGTAAAGGCAGCCCTAAGCAGTATGTTCAGTGGAGGCAACAGATACGTTAATCTCACTCTAAACCAGACATGTATGGTATCTTCCTCTGCCCCCTACCTTCTATGCTGGAAGAGTACAGGTATCCCTCTTGTCCTGTGTTGTATCTGCCTGACCTAGGCAGAAGTCTGAGGCATGCCTGGGTGTCTCAGATGTCTGCATTTAGGCAACTGAATCAAATTGAGTTTTCTCTAATGACTAACACATAGTTAAGATAAAACTGCAGTCGTAATCATTCAGTTGCCTGCATCCTGAGGTGGAATCTCATTTTAGATCCTACTATCATAAAAAAATTGCAGTCACTCATATACTTATAGACATCCTAAGGACAAATACTTATTTCATATACCTGCATGTCTGATGTGTATTGCCTTTGTCCGCTTTAGTTATTTGACTGAGGACAACAGAATTGTGCCCAAGGGCCTTTTTCTGCTTGTGAAAAGAGTTTAATGAATCAAAATCAGCTTTTGAAATCTACAGTGGGGACGTCCAAAGCTACTCACCCTGCGTGTATATACATGTAACACTGTGTTTAGGGAGTAAACTAGCCTAAAGTCACAGAGCTCAGCGTCTTTATTGGTGCTGTTCAACTGGAGAAATCCTGCAGACTCCAGGATCAGCCTGAGCTTTGTTGCTGACACATGGAGGGCAACAAGACTAACCCAAGTAATGTGGGAAATTTGAGAGGGCCCTGGGGCTGTCCAGAATTTACCATGAGGTGTTTGATAGAAGGAACAAAGGTGGGGAAAGAGGAGGATCAGGAGAGACATAGGAAGAACAAGCGGCTTCTCTGTAAGTGGATGTGTGACTGAGCCCTGTGACTTTTTCAAGGGCTCACCCATCTCTTTAGCCTTCTGCATTGTTTCTTTTGCTGCCTAGTCCTTAACGTTCTTAGTCTCTGTGAAGTTTCCTTATTACTTGGTGTTTCTTTCATGTTGAATAGTCATTAACCAGATAACTTAATGAACCTGAGGTCCTCACACTCCATGTACCCTTACAGGCATCCCTAGTATGATGGGTTTTTTTCAGTTATTTTCTGTCTTTCAACATGTATTTTCTTTATTGATCAAAGAACTTAGTATTGGAACAAGGGTCATCAACACTGTACACATCATAAGAGTAAAAAGTATGGTAGGGAGAAAAGGTTGGCTTGAGTTATCCTGTGAAGTCAAGGTACAGTAACATTCCTTAAAAAATATTTGACAAATGGGAAAAAATTTAATCATCACATGTTGCCATTCAATGAATTCTGAGCTACTCTTCTCCACCTCCCTGTCCCTAGGTTTCTATGTTTAGCATTCAATGGCTGATACGAAAACCATTCTGGAAAGCACCGAAGAATGTGTCTATTCTTTGAATCTTTGAAGAAAAACAGACCTAGAGCATGAATGAATAATTGGAAAATGTTACATTTTTCTTGTGGAATAGGTAATTATAAAAATTAAAAATCAGACAAAATGAGGGATTATGGAGACTTTATCAGTAGGAAGACCATCATGTTTCAGCTCTGTTTTTCAAAAACAAGCAACAGCTTTTATGTCTATGCTTCTAACATAATTGTTGCCAACTCAAAATACATTCACACTGGCAGCCTAATGAATGGAATGCATGTAATAATAGAGTGTAGACTACCTCTTCATGACAGAGGAATAATAAACAGGAACATAAATAAATTACATACTTTATGTAGGAAATCTGTGATTTTACAGACTAGACTCTGCAGTCTAAGGCAGTCAACACTAAACTTGAAAACAGGATTTAGCAGTAGCACAATAAAGTATTGTATTCATTATATAAAAGACTTTGTGCTAATCTACACTTTTAAATTTTTTTTTTACTAATAGGTGCAGAGCTGGAAGAAATACACTTAGGGGAAATTATCCAAAGACTGCAGACTAACCACAAAATTACCTCTTTTTTTAATTGCTATTTGTTTTTAGCACCACAGTAAAGAATCAGTATTTGTATGCCATATAGACAAGTGTCCCAAAGCTATTAACTCAATAAAGATTAGGAGGGCAATTAATTCTCCTGTTCTCTAAAGCAAGTATAGAAGTAGTGTTATCAAAATTACCACTTTAACATAATGTACGTCACAATGAAAGCTGATTAAAACTATTTTAAGATACTACTCAAGCTGGCTGCAATTTGTTGATATTATTTAGCATCCAGTCTTCAAAATGATCAGTAGATTATCACAATCACTTTGGGCACAAACTATTCCATATAACTGCTAAAGAGACTGAAAGTGTTAAAAAATCAGAGTCCTGTGTTTAGATAGTTTTTTATTAAAAGCATTAAAAAGATGATATTTACCACGGCAGGGAAGAGGGAGAATACACTTCCTCAATTATTTTTTTTGATGAAATATTATAATGAAAGCCACTGATTTTGAGGTTTAAGGTTCCTGGTATTTTTGCAAATGCAGGATCAATTCTGCAAAAGTTATTCATAAGCAGTAGTTCTTTCTCTTCTCTGTATTTGACAGATTACGTACAACAATTAAGGAGTGTTCAACTGGAATTCACTAATCTATTGCAATACCTAGGTACCTAGCAGGGATCTGAATTGATTTTCGTAGACAAAACTCCAAGATCAGGCAACTGGAAAGGCATTCCTTAACCATCCTGTTGAAAAGAATGTAGGCATGACCAGTCTGTGGTACATATCCCACATTTTGTGTAGTTTGGCTAAGAAGGAACAATATACATGGACAATCAAACCAAACATGTTCATTTTAAAAGGAAAATAAAGTGCAGTTATCTGTAGATGTGATCGAGTTTGAAAAGTTCTTAAAAAATCATATAATGTTATGTCAGTGTTTGATGACACTTCCTTCTACAGTCACATGCAGGTCACATGGAGTGCAATTTAAGCACCATACATCTATCCCTGCCTAGGACACTGACACCTTTGTCATTCACTCTGTGCAACCAGGCAAGTCTTCTTGCCTTTTTTTCTTCAAATTTTTATTTTCTCTTCAGCTTTCTAATTGATATTTTGACTTTCTGAATCTTCAGCTGCTATTTTCTCTTAGGTCTTGTAAGCTGCCTCTGCTCAATTAACTCCTTACGTGTCTGAGGCCAATTTATCTTGATTGCTTGTTCCTGTAGTGCAGTGGAAGTAAGGTCCAGCACTTGACTTTTTAGCCAGTGACTGCAAAGGGAGCTCTAAAATCTTTCCTTGATTATATCACTAATGGAAAGGCATCTCACAAGGCCTATGAGGAATAAGTAGGTAATTTCATCTATAATTTAGGATGCTATAGCTCATATTTTATCAGGAAAATGTACAATGATGACTCAGTAAAAAAAGACAACATTCTTTTGGCTGAGCTTAGCGATGGCGACTTGTGGCAAACTAAGAACTTTGTTCTAGGTAATTTAAATCAAGACATTTTCCAGATTTAAATGCAAGATATTTTCCAGAGCCACTGGAGTAGAATGGTTCTAGTGCTCACTTCTGAATGACTCAACTTCAAAGAGCAGTTTAAGTGTTTAAAATGCTATTTGTTCCATTTTGTAGTGAAACCCTTGCATTCAAAATAACCCAAATTAAAACCTACCTCATAGAAGAGGAAACAAGCAAAATTTCTATTAAAGTAATTTAAACAAATTTGTTTTGACTCAGCAGTTGTCCTTGGCTGAGTTGGAATTGTCCGGTTTTTGGGCCAGCTGGCTCTGCAGACTATCTGAGTCTCCAGTGTCAGACCAAGAAGCAAAATTTCAAACACAGGTTCTTTGAAATCAATATATTTCCACAGGACATTATGCTTTAGATAATTAAACAACTACTTATAAGAAAAAATATCCAACCAAAATTTTTTGAAATGGCAGCTATTATCTGGGGGAAAAAAAGAGTCATATCTCTGGCCTGTCTCAGAGAACTTCAAACAGGTGATGATGATATTCTAGAATTCTCCCTTCTCAAGTCTTCAGAGAAAAATCAAATGTAAGACTATTCCCAAATGAGTACTAGTGGCTCAGCACAGGGCGTAAAATTCAGTCTCTTTGGCACAAAGGTAAGAACTTAACTACTTATCTAATAGTGCTTTTCATCCTGCTAAATTCTAGACAGTGCAGACAAAATTTTAGAACAGTGTAAAAGATATTATATCTGGCCATCAATAGAAAACTGGCTGCATCTATGCCTGTGACTGGACACCAGTGACATTAATCAGCTGAACCACTGACATCTGTTTTTAGGAAAACTACAATTAGGACATGGAAAACCAGCTGGAGTGAAAAATATGAAGTGCTCAGAAAGGATCATAATTTGGCTTCAAATCAGAAGAAAATAAAGAAATTAATAGAGATATGCATATGCAAAGAAAGAATAAGCAAGAAACAGACATGACTTGGTACTTGCTAGAGGTATGAGCTGCTCAGTCCAAATGTGCATTCCCTATTTATAGCTCTTTAGCTTGCATCTCCTTTTCCCCCTGATTTGAAATTGATAACCAGAGGTCTCATCCTTTTCATTTCTTTGTTTTCTTTTTTTTTTTTTAGTAGGTTAGTACCCCTTTCAGCCTCTTGTATCTATGACTAGTGTCTGGACATGAAATAACAAAACCACTGCTTGCAGTCTGCCCAAACAGGGCTGTATTGGTAAATTTTCACAAAAATGAAAAACTTGACATTTTGCTAGTGAATACAGGATCACCACAAGATCTGTACATTTTATGTATTCCAGTCAAGCCCTCAGTCATGAACTTTGGATTCAACGAAAGCTGCAGCCCTTTGCAAGTAGTCACCTAGAAGGCAGATTTTAGTCTCATCTTTCTTGCCAATTTACCATGCAGCTTCTGAAAGAGAGGATTTGTGTCTGAAAACTGAAAATATATTTCGCAATAATTGGACAAAAAAGGATATTGTTTAAAAGCTAGGCCAGGTGAACAAGTGACTCAGGGTGACAGGTCCTCAGCATATCTGACTTCACACCTCTTGTTAAGTGCTCATACCTCCTCTTCTAACTCCAGGCACCGAGCTTAGAAGTACAAACTCCTCAGGCAGGATA
>WAAB01025261.1:0-13167 GCA_013389865.1 Piaya cayana
AAAAAAGGAGATCATACTAAGATTTTTTTTTTTTCAATGTAGTAAAGTTTCTGTATTTAAAAAAAAAATAAAAATCACTGTTATTCTGGAGCAAATAAATGCACTTCCAGAGTAGAATGAACAAGATTGCTCCTTTAGGACAGTTTTATAAACGTTCATGATATCTGATGCAAATTCTCTACCATTCCACCAAGGAAAGTAACTTCAAGACCTTACAGTTTGGCTCTGAAATACAACATGGGAAGAATATTACTCAAACCTTTTAACCATTTATGGACCTGTAAGATCAAAAAAGGAGACATACAATACACAGCACAGGAACCATAAAACCACTACTGCATACAACTCTCCATTCCGTTATTTTTTAGTATTCTCAGTGAAGTACAGCAAAGTCCGGTCTTTTGTACTGTTAAACAACACGCTGTACACTGATTCATGATAATCAGAAGATAATCAGCTCAGAATACAATGAAATAAAAATTAACTGACAACGGTCAGGTTGGATGGGGCCTTAAGCAGTCTTATGTAGTGAGAGGTGTCCCTGCCCATGGCAGTGGGGTTGGAGCTACATGATCTTCAAGGTCCCTTTCAACCCAAACCATTCTACGAATCTGATTCTATGAAACAGTAAGGTCCTTCAGAAAGCATTTCAGATGCTGGTTAGAAGGAAGACCTTTACTTGTTTGAGAAAGAAAGGTAATAATAATAATAACATCCATGAGAAAGCAGAGATCTAATGAGAAAATTCCTGACATGCAGACCTCCAATCTAGGCCATGGCCAACTATGGTATTTGAAAGACAGAAATGGGATGGAAGTAACTAAGACAAAGGCAGTTGGACATCTGGCTCTAAAGGTCTGTCAGCAAAGAATGCCAATACTCAAAGATCACTAAGTCTTTCATAAAAATAAGACCTAAATGGAAACCAATAGCCTGTAGTAACTGACACAAAGGTCTATAGGTTTGACTTAAACAGCAACAAAGGAAAAGCAAAACTAAACATAAATTTCAAGCATAAACTCAGTAAGAACTCGTACTTTAAAACTACATGAGACCTAAGTCCTGGCTATTTAGGAAATATGAGGAGAATAGAAACATATTGTATACACTGGCAAAAACTGCTGTCCGATCTTTATTATTTATGCCCTAGGGCATATTTGGATTAAAAAAAAAGCTTTTATACATCTTTTCTATTATGGTCACTATTGTCTGTTACTGCCTTTTTAGTACTTTAGTTTTGGAACAATTTTACTTTTAGCTAACTTTCATCTGTGTTTTGTCAGTAAAAATCACAACAATCCTACTTTTAATCCAAAGAAATTACACCTCTAGAAATTGACAGAAACTTAGCTTTAACCTTAAGCAATGTTTCCTCTGAAAGATTATCAATAAATTTGAAAATAGTTCTCAAAATGGCTTTCACCATGCACTTCATCTAGAGTTACGTTCAATGGCCACTACAAAGAAAATCTCCAATATTTAACCATTACCTTTTTTTTTGTTTGTTTTTTTCAAAGTTGTCCAAATTCTGAAGAACATGTCTTTCCGGCCACTCCAATGGATTTTCCTCCACTAATTCAGCCTCTGCAAGAAATATACAGGGAATCTTAATCTTTAAAGAAATATATGTGCATACACCATTTTATACACAGGAGAAAAATCTGCCTTGTGCTATGCTGAAAAATATTTTCTGCACGAATTTTTGTCAAAGGAAAAGAAAGGAAACAGGTAATGCAAGGGTAACTTCAGCGTGCAAAAAAACCCCAAAACCACCTAGAAAGCTACTTTGTATTCCTTCTATTTTTCCTTATTTTGGTTAGATATTCTCCTTCTTTTAATGAAACACTGACAACAGGTATGAAAATACATCAAAAGAGAATAAGCAGTGTACTTTTAAATACTTGCCAGAAGTGACATCACATGACTTGGTTTTACTGGTAAACTTCTGAAGAGCGGGTTTAAGAAAACTAGTGTTGGACAGGTCTAAAATAGATTTTCTTGTAAGTTCTAACAAGTTTTTGAACTCATCAGTAGAAATAACTGGAGGCTGCTCAGTCAACTCCTTTCTCTCTATAAAAAGAAAGAAAAAGAAGCTACTGCACCTGCTAAGTAACAAAGGATAACTGGAGCCTGCTAAAAACAAACAACAAAACAAAAATCCCAACCCCAAAACAGTAACACAAGTTAACTTGACGCTTAGTACTGTACCCTTAAGGAAGGTATGGGTGGTTTATTCCATAGGCAAGTGAAAAAACTTAGCAGTAAGAATAGGTGAAATCATGCAAATGGCCTTTGTTACAGTCCTTAAATTTCTATGTATGTGCATTTCTGAGTATATCCAGGTTTGAATCCCCTCAAGACAAACATCTGGACTTGCTGAGCCTAAATATGTAAAGATCCAGTGTACAGAGCTGCCTCCCCACACGTTTTTATCACCATTGTAGGAGCGTGGCTCCAATATGACTGACAGCCTATTCTGGTCCCCTTGGTAAGAACACTAAGGGTTAGGAAATTCTGATATCATTTAGGATGACTAGCAAATCCCAGCTGCTCTTATTAAGTCTTCATCTTTATGGAAATGGGTGACCCACTCAAAACAAACTAAAATACAAGCTCAAAAGCAGTCCCAAGCTCTGGGTTAAAACAGACAGGAATCTAGAAGGACTGCAAGTTGATGGTAGTGAGTGGTGGATGAAAAAATTGTTAGCAGAAATCTTATTTTCCTTAATCTGGTATTCTGTTAATGATAATACATGTAAATTATCTTCACAGTATGCCACTTTCAATCTAGCCAATCTCACAGAAGCATTTTTTGTTTTAATTGAACCTCTTTGAGCAATGGACTTACAAAAAAAATCAGGACAGTCAAATATACTTCTCTGCAAAGGCATGAATACCTACACAGGCTGACCTTTTATTTATTATTAAGAACAATGTACTTTAGTAAATGTAACAATCTCCAATGCATACTTTGCCTCTTGCTGTTTAAGACTTCTGCAAGGAAGAATAAATTAAAAAATCCTGAAAACTGTAAAACAGAATTCTTATTTTTGTATAAGGCACATCCTAGCGGTAAGGTATTTGGGGTAAAAAAAGCCTTAAAAACAGTGCAGAGAAAAAGTAAATTACCCCAGAATTATTCTGTAACTATGCTCAGTCCTTCAAAGTATTAGCATAACAAACACATACCCATATGGTTTAAATTCAACATTCTCTTTTTCTCAATATTTTAGAGTCATTATTTGACATACAATGGATATATCACAAAAAAAAAATCTTTTTTTCTTCATTCAACTCACTTGTAAGGTTAGCCATCACATTCCATCAGGAATAGACCTTTTATATACTAGTTTGAGAACTATCAGTGCCCTTCCCATTACTTACTGAGATATTCCCTCAAGGCAAACACTTGGAGACGAGACAGTTTCTTTTCTCTCTGTACAATCTCTTCTCCAGAAAAACGTGGCAGAGACTTGATATAGTCAGCAATATGAAAGCCTGTAAAGATGACAAGAAATCCACTACTAAAATTCTCTCATATGACTTCAGAGACACCAAGTCATTACTTCTTAAAAGAAAACATAAAATACAGCAGACATAAAAATTTCACATTCAAAGGAAAGAACCAGACTTTCAAATTTGGCTAATCCAAACAAACAAAAACAAACCAGGAAATTAATTGCAAATGAATTAAGAAACTAGGGGGAAAACATAAACTAACCAGTATTTTTTCATTTCTGTACAAAAGCAATATATTGCCAATAAAAATGACATGACTGACATTTAAAGGAGGCAAAAAATACTAAGCTTGATATCAGTAAAAGAAAAATTTTCTCCAATATATGGTCTAGGACCTCCAGTCTTCTGACACCATATTAATGGGAGTTTAAGTAGGACAAATGGTGAGCAGGAAATAAGAGGATAAGTTGCTGATGCTTTTCTTTGTTAGTGTTACTAAGAGCAAATACAACTAGCAGAGTTATCTAGTGTGTGTAGTTGTAAC
This sequence comes from Piaya cayana, assembly GCA_013389865.1. Taxonomy (NCBI): domain Eukaryota; kingdom Metazoa; phylum Chordata; class Aves; order Cuculiformes; family Coccyzidae; genus Piaya; species Piaya cayana. Next base: position 4,004 of record WAAB01025261.1, read on the forward strand.
AGGACAACTACTCAAAGGTAAATGCCTACATATATGCCCTCACCCAGTGGAGCAGTTGATCATCTGCTCGCCCATACCCAAACACTCTACAGTAATACGGGCATCTGCCAAGTAACTGCAGACATGATCACGAATTTCAACTTCCCAGCTGCCGTTGGGGCTTTTATTTTAAAACATCAGTGAAAGAGGCTTGCCAACACATAATTCCTAGATTTTAAAAATGGACTTGTCAGTCTGTACCGATAATACATACTCCTTGAACTTTAGGCTTTTGCAAAGTTGATTTGCATTAATATTACTCCAAGGCTCTCTACATTAAAATATTTACAACTAGCCACAGTTATGAGAAATGACTGACTACAAATATGGTAGCAGTAAATTGTGTGAATAAATAAGTTTTTTCACATTTTTTGCTAAAAGAGATATAAAAATGTAATGTCCCTTCTTGTTTTCTCCCTCTTAACACAGATGGGAAGGAATAAAATGAACATATAAATTTTAGTAGCATTTGCATGCATTTGGATATTTTTATGCAAATAAGTAATAACTCTTACTTGACTCTGTTTCTTCTGCTTTTAACTTTCCATTTACTGAAGCAAGAGCAGCTGTACCATTGATCTGGCTTGCCGAATGAATCAAGGTTGCTTTACACCCTCCAGATCCATTGCCTTGTAGCAAGAAATAATATCGGCAAGATTCTCCTTTCAGTTCAATTTCTGGAACTTAAAAAACATCAGAACACAACTGTGAAATACCCTCAGGAAAGCAGCTTTAAACCAAGCTATAATCTGCCACCAAATTCTTCCATTTGTTCTCTTCTGTTCTGTAAGAAATCTTATTAACATCATCTTAGGAGGCACACTAACTACTACTACAGCTAATATTTTACAGAACGACAGAATGGTCTGGGTTGGAAGATACTTAAGATCATCCAGTTCCAAGCCCCCTGTCATGGGCAGGGACATCTTGCACAAGGTCAGGCTGCTCAAAGCCACATCCAGCCTGGTCTGGAACACCTCCAGGGATTAGACATCCACAACTTCCCTTGGCAACCTCTTCCAGTGCCTCACTACTCTCACGGTGAAGAAATTCTTCCTAATGTCTAGTCTAAATCTGCCCTTCTCCAGTTTACACCCGTTATCCCTCATCCTATCACCACAAGCCTTTACAAACAGTCCCTCTCCAGCTTTCCTGTAGGCTGCTTTCAGGTACTGGAAGGTCACTATTAGATGTCCTCAGAGCCTTCTCTTCTTCAAGCCAAACACGCCCAACTCTCTCAGCCTGTACTCATATGGAAGGTGCTCTAGCCCTAGGATCATCTTTGGAGCCTCCTCTGGACCGGACGGACAGCTCCATATTCTTCTTATGTTGAGGATTCCAGAACTGGACACAGTACTGCAGATGAGGCCTCACAAGAGAGGAACACAGGGGCAGAATCACCCTCCTCAACCTGCTGGCCACGCTTCTTTCGATGCAGTCCAGGATACGGTTGACCTTCTGGGCTGCGAGTGCACATCGCCGGTTCATGTCGAGCTTCGCATCAACCAATGCCCCCTCAAGTCTTTCTCTGCAGGGCAGCTCTCAATCCCATCACCCCTCATTATGTACTGAAAACAGGGATTGCCCCAACCCAGGTGTAGGACCTTGCACTTGGCCTTGTTGAACCTCACAAAGTTCTCACAGTCCCACTTCTCCAGCCTGCCCAGGTCCCTCTGGATGACATCCCGTCCTTTCAATGTGGCAATTACACCACTCAGCTTGGTGTCATCTGCAAACTTGCTGAGGGCGCACGCAATCTTGCTGTCAATATCATTGATGATGATAACAAACAGCTCTGGTCCCAGTACAGATCCCTGAGGGTCACTACTTGTCACAGACCTCCATCTGGACTTTGAGTCATTGACCACTACTCTCTGAATAGACCCTCCAACCAGTTTCTTACCTACCATACTGTCCACCCATCAAATCTATATCACCAATTTAGAGAGGAGGATCTTGTGGGGGACCATGTATAATTGCCCAGAGATTTCTTTGTTCATGTTGTCCCCTCTCTACAGAGTCAACCATGCTGTTATATCCTTCCCTTAAATTATTTATTCTATGAAATCTGATGTTTGAGATTCTACTTCTTGAAACCTTGAATCCAGACTTCCAAGCAAACTGATATCTGGCACCAGACAGCAGGACACTCAGACAGAAGGTGAGCATAGTAGAGAAGCATGATGAAATGTTGAAATCTTAGCTAAGCAATATAAAGAATAGCATGTGCACATATAATCTTCTAGCTATTAACACATATAATCTTCACCCTCTATCTCTTGGCCATAAACCACCAACTGAGATGACAGTTTAGATTGACTGCAGCCGCACCTGGACTCCTGCCTGAAAAGTTTAGAAAGCACAATTCTGAACATCATGACTTGACAGAAGGGTCTCCCTCACTTTCCTGCATGCCAAGTCCCTGTGCAAAACTTCACATTGATTATAAACCCATTCTCCTTCCGTATAGTTCCCTCATGCGGTAAGTGACTATCATCAAACTCTATAAAGTCAGACTTCTATTTAAATATGAGTTCTATCTAAAAAATTCATTCACAACACTGCATTATTCATTAATAAGAGTTTCGCTTGCTGCTTTACACTTGGGTGTAGTCTGGGTGAGAGATAAACACATTCTATTTTTAATCACAGGCATAGAACGCAGTTTTGAAAATAAATTAATGTAGGACTTGATAGTAACATTGAAAGAATGGGTTTGCTATCTTTCTACACAAAAAATATTTTATAGCCCCTTGGTAGATGCAGAAATTCAGAGAATGAATACTTCTTGATGTACTAAGTTTTAAAGATCAAATCACTTATATTTGCAGTACCATCTCCAATAACTCAAGCAGAACTTGACAGCTCTTAATATTATATATTTTTGTTAGTAACAAATAGTATTTAATATAGCCAGGCTAGTGCTAGCCACTAAAAACAGTTTTCAGCTAAACAAGCAAATATGTTTCTCCTCATATTCTAAATTTTGTTCAAGAAGCCCAATAACCTACTACATATTACTAATCACTGGACACTGTGCAAAGGAGATCTTGCAGACACTGAGGGTACTGCACACATCTGACTGCATTAGGAATATCTTGCCAACAGCGCAAATGCCACCGCTGTGATCATCCCTGTAATTACACCCTCTCTGCTCTACCACCTCCAAACATGCAGAGATCACTTTGAATCTATATACTGACAGCACCTCTTCCACAGAATTAAGCTTCTTGCCCTGTTATACAGCTCTTCCTAATTATCTCATTTTTTTGCCTATCTCAAAACCTGAAAAGAATATCAATGTTTGTCAGTCATCCTCACCTGCATACTTGTTTACAAATGCTACCTTCAGCGGGCAACAGAAGCCACTGCTCCTTGGAATCTGTACAAATAACATAATTTCACCATTGTATAAACAACAAAATCAGATAAGGTGGCAGAATCCCACATCTTATCTCGTCTAGATGTACTTTAAGCACTAGACTATCACTGAGCCTAATGTTTTCGGTACCATACGAACCTGCCCCTACTTGTACAGTGCTTCCACTTGTAGGGCAGTGTGCAGCATCCTCTCACCTAAAATGCTAGCTTCCTGAGGAACTCCACCCAATCTTCGACTGTGCCAATTCTATTCTCTCACTTCCTGAATAGAATTTCTAATCATTAGCACACTGCAGGAGCAGTCAGCTGCTGTCAGTACAGCCCCCCAAAGGGAGAAGGAACCTCTTCTCAATCACTAGTTCAGCACACTGACTCTCAGGTGAATGGCAGTATCCAGCACTTTCTCATGCTCTGTATTTCCCTAGGAAGAGGTTGAAACTAAATGCAAGTGCACTAAGGAACATTTGGAAATGATTAAGTGAGAGGGGAAGCACCTAATTAATTGGATTTCCATCTGCAGAAGCAAACACCTTTGTCCATGGACTGTGCGATCAACTTAGAAAGGCGTGTGGAAGCTGGATTTTAGCTGAGAGGTAGGATACAGAAATGGTTTAATGGAGATGTATCGTTTCCCCAAAGCTTGCAATGGTGTTATTATCAATTTTCATCTACAACAAGACTGTGCAGCTGAACTCACATTCACCAAAACCAATCTTTGTCAATGAAGATTACAATTGCCGACTTAATTTCACTGGAGGAGAAAAAAGGGCATCCCAAATGTATACAAAAAAATTACCATATACATACACGGAACAAAATAAACCCATAATCATCATCTTTATACCTACCAGTAATGACCTTGGGTTTCCTGGCCATATACTCCTTCCATTTCTTGGTACTCAGCTGGGCAGGGGATGGGATCACTACGCTGCTTACATTACACGGCAACGTAAACAGAGCTCCCACCTAAATAATGAGAGCAAATACAATGCATGCAGTATTACTGAAACCTATTTTACATTTCATTCTTGAGCTTGATTTGGCATTATTTCAAGCGTATTTCAACTAAAGAAAAGTATCTTTATTCAACATTTCTTTCATTCACATTGACAGAGAGAACAGCATTTGGCAGAGAAGCTATAAAACTTGTGCTTATTTTTTGCTCCAGTTGAGAGATCATTAACTGCTGAATTTCTATTTCATACATAAGGCATTTGTTACCCATTATAAATCTTCCAATAATCCAGCTAATAACACTTCTGTAGAGTGGTATACAGAATGAAAAGGCAATTCAAAGATACAGTTGGCATTAGTGACTTTGCATGCCTTTGAAAATAATGTATTTTTCCCTTCCTACAAATTATGTTCTTCGAATAAACAGATACTGGTCTATGTTTATAACTGTATGTAAATTTTAGGCCAATAATCACTAAAAGAAAAGGTGTGTAAGTATTTGAATACTCAAGCAATAAAACAATACTTTTACAGCTATTGGAGTAGCCTACAAATACATAACATTTCCAGTAGTCAACTAAAAAAAAAAAAATCCCTATAAGGAACTGTTATCCTGAAAACACATTCCATTCAACATGCGCAGACTCTAAAATGTAGCCTGAGAAAGTGTTTTAACTGTTTTGGATTTTTCTTTAGAAGCACTGGTAAAAATGAAGAATCCTAGACCGCAAAAGATATTTGATCTACTGTTCAGTATCCTCATGTAAAATGAAAATTACTTGAAATATTTACCAACATAAAACTATTCCAAAAGATTTTTTTGGCACATCATTAGAAAAAGGACTTCCTTCTTTTCCAGTTAAGTATAATGGAGAATGGAGTGGCAGGGGAGGAAAAAAGCTACTAAAAACTAATTAACATGCTGAAGATGAAACATACAGCCCTAAAATGGAATACTATCTCCACAGAAATAATGATCCTAAGTTATTCATTATAACTGTACTGGCATTTTCACATTTCCACAGAAATAAAGATCCTAAGTTATTAATTATAACCGTACTGGCATTTTCACATTACAGACTTTGTTTTGCTTTGCACAGATTTATTTTATAAACATGAAAAAACTACATCTCCTAAACAAGCATACATCACCTTAAAGATAGGCTTGTAAATATTTCAAGAACTCTTTTTATCTAAAATCAGAATGGAAAAGCAGAATACACACATGCAATATAAGAAAGCTTACCACTTCAGACTAACTAGGTATGTTTTGTAAGCTGCACATGTCTGACTTTAGTCAAAAAAGAAGCGTTGGATTGTGATAGCACAGAAATCAACTGTCAGGATAGGATTAAAAATTAGAAAATATTTAAGGAGCTAGAACCTTCGCTAAGGTAAAGACAAGAATATTCAGTGGGCTCAGAAATTGTCAGGAGCTCTATATCATGCACTTATAAAAGCCAAATTTGCTTTAGAACTAAATATTGAAGCAGCTTACACAGATACCATGTTTGGAAATATTCTTTTATGAGTAATATACATATCTTCATTTTAATGTTATACTTAAATAAAAAGATGATTTTACCTTCCCAGAGAGAGAAGAAATTTGGTCCAAAAGCAGTGCAGATTTCTCTTTGATATTCTTTCTTGCCAGGCTCCTAAACAGAACAGTTTAAGGAACCTCATCTTCACAAAGAACTGTGTGCAACTCTACTTTACAATACACGTTACCATCATATTTCAAAGAAGGGCTGCAAGTGTCTAATAACTGACATTCCAGCCCCATAAATATAAGAAATTCACCTTTCCAGGCAAAGTGATACATTTGGAAATGTTGTATGATGAAATACACCACTGGCATCTTTAATATAGGCCAGCATAACCAGATACTTATATATTCAAAATCCTGGCAGGCTTACACAGCCCCAGTTACTAGTGTTACACTAAGATTAGTACCAAAAGTACATAAATTTAAAACCCACAGAAACACACTTTGAGATCTCTGTGGTATATACAACTCAAGACAACGCTCCTATGCTATACCTTGCCACAGATTTTGCACCTACACTATAAAAAGACTCAAGGAAAAATCTTTCTGTACTGTGAAGCACACTACATGCATTAAAGAGTAAGGCTTAGGATTTTTTTAAACTCACACACCAGCAAATATTTCTCTGTTCTTTCCCCACAACCAGTATGTGCATCAACAAAGTATATGTGCAATAATATCAAAAGTAGCTGTCTATGGTTAGCATAATTTAATTTTCAACATAAAAAAAATCCTGTTGTGAAGAATCACTGTGGCTATTTTGTCAAGTTTGAATGCAATGAGCCCTTGGAATTCCTCCTGTGTTGCTTGCATGGGTAGATCTTGATTGTTTTCTTCCTGCTATAGACCATTATCAGTACTTGTTTAGGTACTTAAAAAAGGATACAGCTCAAATTCCAAATCTGATATAAAAAAGGAAGGTAGCTCAGAGAGCACCACCAGCTGTAAAAATTCTAGTGCAGGTCCATAGTAATGAAAAACCTGAAAAGAGATCAAATTGAAAAAATCTGTAACACTATATACGACGTTATCTCAGCGGAACTTCCTCAAGTGTTTTGCAGGAGGCTTTTGCCTTACAAGTACATTTGAAAGAGGTATAAAGGACTATAAAGACAAAAAAATTCACAATACCATACTAAACATAACTGAATAAAAACCAGGGAAGGTATTTAATTCTGTTTAATAAAACTTACTTTCTAGGATGTTAACCACGTGCATCAAATGGGTTGCAGATTCAAAGAACAGTTTGGATTGGAAGGGAGCATGAAAGGTCATCAAGCACAATCCCCTTGCCATGGGCAGGGACACCTTCAACCAGATCAGGTTGCTTAGAGTCCTGTCCAGTCTAACCTTGAATGTTTCCAGAGACAGGACACCTACAACCTCTCTTGGCAACCTGTGTAAGTTTTACCACTCCCATAGTAAAAAATTTCTTCCTTATATCTAGTCTGAATCTCTCCTCTTTTAGCTTAAAAACATTACTCTTTGTCCTATTGCTATAGGCTCTGCTAAGCAGCCTGTCCCCATCTCTTATAAGCCACCTTTAAGTACCGAAACGACACAATACTGTCTCCCTGGAGCTTTCTCTTCTGCAGGCTGAATCCCACATTCACACCATCCCACCAATGTGTCAACTTAATCACTCCAGTTGGTGTCTATTGCAGGCTTGCTGAGGGTGCACTCAATCCACTGTCCACATCACTGATAAAGACATTAAACAGTACTGGTCCCAATATGGGTCACCAAGGGGTGACTGTTATCCCAATTCAAAGAAAAATAAAATCTACCATAACAGACAATGCAATCAAGATGTACATATTTTGACTAGGAAAATAATAATCTCTTAACAGATATCAGTTTTCATGAAAACTCATTATTATTTTCATGAACCAATATGATTCTGGAGTTCCCATCAAACACCTGCTTCCAGTGGAAACCATGAAACGATGACAGTAATTAAAAAAAAGAAAAAAAAAANATAACAGACAATGCAATCAAGATGTACATATTTTGACTAGGAAAATAATAATCTCTTAACAGATATCAGTTTTCATGAAAACTCATTATTATTTTCATGAACCAATATGATTCTGGAGTTCCCATCAAACACCTGCTTCCAGTGGAAACCATGAAACCATGACAGTAATTAAAAAAAAGAAAAAAAAAACAAAACTCAAAGTTTTAAAATTAAGTAGAAAAGGTTAGATAAACAAAAAATTCCTAAATAAATTACATATTTTTGACATTAAGACTGAACAAGGTCTCAATTTCTACTTGAAAAAAATTTAGTAATGCATTCCTCAGAACAAACAGGTAACATTTTAAGGACCTGTTTTGAGAACACATGTAAACAAAAGAAGTATTCCTCAGTCTTATGCAATTCATTACTTTTAATATTTAATTTTAATTTCTGACTAACATTAGCCCTATCATTACTTTTCTCAGGAAAGTAAAACATTAATTCTAGTGGCTCAAATAACAATGAAAAACACTTGCCTCGGGTAAAGCATCACTATTCCTCAATTGTCGCTCTTCTTTAGGAGCAAAGCAAGAACTTAAATGTGAAGTGCTGAATGTCCTGGCTGAAGTGCTTTTCATACAAAAGTCTGGAAAACTAAGTTCTGATCCAAACTGCAGGGAAAAAAAATGTGCCAAAAGAGAGAAAAATTCTTTGCAGCCAAGTACATATTATTTTAAACAATTAGTACTATATTTCTTTCCTGCAGATCTGTAAAACTAAGTACAAATATTAGACTTAAGAAGCCAACTACTATATTCAAAACCTTAATGCTGAAAATGTAAACAATGCCTTTCAGAATCACAAAGCTATTAGTATTTGCAGAAACTAGACATGCTCACAACAATGACTTAGAGTTACGTGACAATGATTTGTGACAGGTACAAACAATCTAAGGCTGAACAAGTTCTAAGACAAATACTTCAGAGGAGAGCACCTTGATTTCTGAAATTCATATCTCAACGCCTTGATCTCATCTATCATTTCATCACAAAAAAATAAGCTGTCAAAACCAAATTTAGCTTAAAGCATAAAATGCACCATACAATGCATGCTCTAGGTTATGCACACAGATGCTTTACAAAAATAACCACAGGTGAACAAAGTTATTTTACCTTTCTTTCCCATATCTGAATCTTTCCTCTCCAGAGCTCTTTCACATCAATATTCATGACACTATCTGAAGATACCAAGTCTGCTGATAGATAGTCTGCAATCTTTTGC
>WAAB01025262.1:0-12644 GCA_013389865.1 Piaya cayana
TATCAAGTACATTGTTCAAGCAGAAGTGATTTTGGAAGACAAACTATATTTTAATTTAGAAAAATAAAAATCAGCCAGAGAGTTGTCTCCAATTTAATGAAGAGGACTTAAAGATTTAAGTAACATTCTACTTTTAATTATTGTTAATTATGGTTTAATTCGTTAAGAAAAACACTCAAACATATAAAATTAAATTAATTCAACTTAAAATTGGTGCAGATTTTAGTTAGAGAAGGCATATTATTAAAGAGCGGGTAGATTAAGAGAAAAAGCTTTTGATCAAAACCGATCATGCTACCGTAAGCAAATGAGTTACCAGCCATCAGAGGTATCACAGCAATTTGCCATGTGCTCTTTTCCAACTGTATCTAATTAGCATTTTATTTCGATATTCACAGTAAGTTATTATGACTTAGCTTAAGTGAAGTGAATACATTTTACACCGCAACAGCAAACTAAAAATACACACACGGTAGATTATAGCTCAGCTGAGGTCCTGATGATTTTCAACATGTTTAATATATTTTAATAGGAACGGTTGGACTCGATGATCTGGTGGGTCTCTTCCAACCTGGTGATTCTATGATTCTATGATTCTAAATATTGATGTGAGCCTGGTATGTCTTTCTTCCTTAGCATGTCCTCTTTTTCTTCTCCCCTAGAGATGATTTCAGACTTAGATTCATAGAATCATGGAATCTCTAGGTTGGAAGAGACCTTTGAGTGCATCAAGCCAAATCGTACCTGTCCACTGCTAAATCATATCCCTAAGCACTTCACATACCCATTTTTTAAACTCTTCTAGGGATGGGGACTCCACCAGCTCCCTGGGCAGCCTCTGCCAGTGTCTGAGAGCACTTTCAGTGAAGAAATTTTTCCTAATATCCAATCTGAACCTGTGCTGGTGCAGCTTGAGACCATTCCCTCTCACACTGTTCCCAGTCATTTGGGCAAAGAAACCAACACCCACCTCTCTAATATACTTTCAGGTAGTTGTAGAGAACAATGAGGTCTCCCCTCAGCCTCCCCTTCTCCAGGCTCAACAACCCCTGTTGCCTCATCTGTTCCTTGTAAGACCTGGGAAGAGGAAAACGAGAAGGAGAAAGAGGAGAGAGAAATCACAGAGGGGCCATATGACCAGGATTTCCAGACACCCAGGATAAGCAGGATCTGCACATGGAGTCGCTCTGTGCAATTTCTAACCATCTGCACAGTGTGTGGATGCTCGATCAGATGTGTGCATATGTAGCAAGTTCAGGGTATGGCACACGGCCCACATTTCCCTCTGACATTCCCTGGATGCGTGCCCATCCTTCAATTCTGTGTAACTCAAACAACTCCTTCCATTCTCCTTTCTAGTGGCAGACAGGCAGTTAAGAACTCCTATACACAGAAAGTCCTATAAAGTAAAAATCACGATAAGAGAAGGGCAGCAGCCAAACACTTTTTAAACTTCATCAAGAAGACTGTCAACAATATTAGCTGCAAATTATTTCTTGCAAACAGGAGCAACCCACTATTCACATACAATGCTGCGACCAGCCGAGGACAAACACCGCGCACTTCATCACCGTGAGCATTTACATAACACGATGCAGGCGCTCGGNCTCAAGTGAGTGTAGTTCGGATGTTCTACGTTACACCAGTTATGGTGATATGTACTAACAAGATTTTACCTTATTTCACCATGTTTTTTGTGAATTTGATGCCTCAAAGAGGCTCAGAAGCCGCACTTGCTGCTTTGTACTCTCCTCCATTCCCTGAGCAGCATTTTTCTGAACGTTAGAAAGTCTCTGTATTTCTACCCACGAGGAAAAGCTGCTCCTGTCCTGTTCTTTCCTGGACTGTCAGCGCGGTGCTAACTTTGTCAACAGCTCTGGGAAAAAAGATTTGTTACTTAACTTGTACCCTAAGGCTGTGCAAATGATCTGTAGCAAGTTGTTGTCATTTCTTCTTCTACTTCTTCTGCTTCTGAAATGTTTTCACTATTTACAGTTTTCAACAATTTACTTATGTATTTTCTATGATTATTATTAATTCAAATATTTGTTGTGGCTATACAGTTATATATTAAATTAAAAGATGATCTTTAAGGACCCTTCCAACCCAAACCAAAACCCACATTCATTTGATGAGGAATATGCTGTATCAGGAGAATATTGAAGTGTTTTCTGCAAAGCTGAAGCAACTCCATTCATTTCACAATGCAGCGTTCCCCACTTCAAAGAAATAAAGGTAAAAATAATGAAGAAATGTTTACACCATTTTTCAGGTGGTGCAAGGGAACCATGAAGGTGAGAACAAAAAAAATTTAGTTTCAGGAACTGGTCAGACAGCTGGAAAAAAAAAAAACAGGAAATTTTAAGATGGCAAATTTTCCAATGAAGAATAATAAAAACTTTCTAGAGTCCAGGTTTGAACTGGTTATGAAAAACGAACAGATCAGGTTATAATCTGGTCTCTGGGACTGATTTTTTATGCTTACGAGTAAGGAGTTTATTTCCAAGCTCTGCTTTATTATTGACTATCTGCAAACTGGAACATAAAAATTCTTTACTAGTATCATTCACACAGTTTAATTAACAAGTATTAATAGTTGCAGAGGTGCTAATAAAACCGCTTTCTTTTTGTAGTCGCAGCTGTTCTCAATCTACCACTGGACTGGCACTGTAAAGGGAAAACCGTGCTAGAGCTCTTTATTGAATCACAGAATCGTAGAACAACCAGGTTGGAAGAGACCCAACAGATCATCAAGTCCAACCATTCCCATCAAACACTAAACCATGTCCCTCAGCATCTTATCCACCCGTTCCTTAAATCCCTCCAGGGATGGTGACTCAACCTCCTCCCTGGGCAGCCTCTGACACTGCCCAATGACCCTTTCTGTGAAAATCTTTTTCCTGATGTCTAGGAAAAAAAATGAATTTCAGACTACACAGAGACACGTTAACATCCAAACTGGATTTCTGAGCACCCTACATTTTCCAAAGCCCTCAAGGAGACGAGGAATCCGTTATCGCTCGCTGAGAATAGATGCGGCGCGTTTTCTCTGCAGCTGGTGAAATCTGCCACCACATCAGAAGTTTGCAGCGAGACGCAGATGGACAAAAGCAGAACAAACACCATTTTGAGTTTCCTGTTGAAGTAAGCAAAGTAGGATGTGTTTGTACAACGACAAATAAGGCCAAGCAAACATATGAATGTCTTGTGTGATGTCCTTATGGTTAAATCCTCTTCCTTTCAGTGCATAAAAAAAAATATCGGTTGCTATTAATGCACCTGCCTTGTATAAAACAGACTCGGGAGGCGTATTCCCTCTGAGACAGGTGCCCAGCATGTGGCTCTCAGCTAGGTTAAAAGAAAAACATGCATATGGATGTTGCCAGGCACAGGGAGAAAGGAAAACGGATGAAAGTTGATCTGATACAAAAGAGAAGTATGAAATGAAAGGACGTACAACACATGGAAAGGGGACAGATGCACAAGTCGACTAAACAGAAAAGAAAGTTCTGTGCGTTACAATGGAAATTTAGCAAAAATTAACACTTCGCTACACACAGAGAGTAGAAAGATTATCTTCTTAGAGAGAAATAACAATTACCAATGTTTTACAGGACATTATTTTTCTTAAATGAAATTAGAATATTAAAAAAAAAGAGCTCCTTTGTGAATGAACTGAAAATAGATAAAAGAGCTGAACTCCGAGGGAACTCGACCAGAAGATGCACTAACAAGTTAGAGCCGAAACTCTCTGATGTTCCTTATCACTTCATCTTTAGCAGAGTCCATCTGTACAGGAGCTCTCATTTCTGTACTAAAGAAGGGTTGTACAATGATTAGAAGTGATCAGATAAGCAGAAACCCCACAATGAATCAGGATGACGATTCAGCATCTTCTCGGCTCACGTAGAATCATAGAATAACCAAGTTGGAAGAGACCCACCGGATAATCGAGTCCAACCATTCCTATGAAACACTAAACCATGTCCCTCAGCACCTCATCCACCCATCCCTTAAACCCCTCCTGGGAAGAGGACTCAACCACCTTCCTGGGCAGCCTCTGCCTGTGCCCAATGAGCCTTTCTGGGAAAAAAAAATTTCCTGATGTCTAGCCTAATCTCCCCTGGTGGAGCTTGAGGCCATTCCCTCTCGTCCTGTCCCCTGTCACTTGGGAGAAGAGCCCAGCTCCCTCCTCTCCACAACCTTTCAGGGAGTTGCAGAGAGCAATGAGGTCTCCTCTCAGCCTCCTCTTCTCCAGGATAAACACCCCAGCTCTCTCAGCCATTCCTCATCAGGCCTGTTCTCCAGCCCCTTCACCAGCNTCACTGTCAACCAACACACCCAGGTCCCTCTCCTCCTGGCAGCTTTATAGACAGACTTCTCCTAGTCTGTATCTGCTCCTGGTTGTTGTGCCCCAAATTCAGGACCCGGCATTTGGCCTTGTTAAACCTTGTCCCATTGGTCTCAGCCCATGGATCCAGCCTGTTCAGATCCCTTTGGAGCCTCCCGACCCTCCAGCAGATCCACACTTCCACCCAGCTTAGTGTCGTCTGCAAACTTGCTAAGGGTGCACTTGATTAAGGAGTAGGAAGGAATTTTCAAAAGCGCCTGAGAGATTAGAATACTTTTACATTGTATTTAACTGCTTTTTTCTTTTCTAGTTACACTGCCTGTATTTATCCATCTCTTGTAGGCAGTACACATGCTTTTTCCTACATATTGCAGTGTATCTTTCAGAACTCTAAGCTCCCTGAAGGAAAACTAAAAGCCTGTGGTTTAATATGTGGCTCAAATTGATCTTGAAGTCCTATCATGCCCCATCTTCATCTAATTTGATTAGAATCTACGAAGAAATGGATCATTTTTTATTTCACTCTCCTGTCCTGAGTCTGATTCCACAAAAGATTCCACAAAAAAAGGTTACAAGATTCCAAAAAAAATCAAGAAAATTAAATATCTGCTAAATCTATCATAGGGATTTACAGAGTTAATTGAGCTTCTTTGTTCATTTTTTAATTGTATATATTGTATAAACAGACTGATATGTCCTCATATTAAAGGAATATTCTCTACTTGCAGTTCTTCCCAACTCAGTGGCAGATTCATACCTGTTTCAAGCCAAAAATAATTCAGATCCACAATGTACGGTTCGAAAAATGCAACTACAATAAACTTTGAAGCAAATTCCTTCCCGTGAACACTTTAAAGATGTTTCTAGAACAGAAAGCATCAGGTATAGGCTCCAGATTGTCTCTTTTAGTTACCTCCAAGCACAGTTTAATGTTAACATTAGAGAAATGTATAAGGAGGTTGAAAACAGTTGAGATGTTAACTTGTTCTCACGTGTATACTTGAATTCTATTTGGGTATAAAACTTAATTCTACCTGTGGTTAGACTGATTAAAAAACATAAAATCAAGCAAATATTTGCTAGCTCTCTCTGGTTTTAGAGAATTAAGAAGGTTCTCTTTTTAATAAAAATAATTGCTGCTGGTTTCTTGAAAAAATCCTTTTTACACAAAAAAAAATTTGAAAAAAAAGTGGAGGAAAAATAAATACAGCTCTTTCAATTAAGCTGACATTGTCATTCTGGGGATAAGGTGTCAGGAAGGGTCTTCTATCTAAACACTTCAATCTTTTTTCATGGTTCAAACAGAGCCTGTTTTCTTTTTTACCTTTAGGGTGTGCTACATATCTTGTCTCTAGGTGACCGTGTAGGTAGAAACACACAAGCCAAGCTCATGGATACTGGTTACACACAGCTATTAATTTCAGCAGTGGTCTATTTACAGAATGAAAGATGAATTCTCCATTGGCTTCAGTAAAGCCATACCCCAAGCCAACCCCACAGACTCTGAAAACAGGTAAATCGATGAGGAACTACTCAGCAGATGAAAGCCCCTTCATTTTCTAGTATGGAGTCAACCCACCTATGAAAGTATCCAACTTTAACTCATTGCTATACTCAGTTTAGAAGTTCCTTTGCTACAATGGCTTTGTATATATATATATTTTTTAAAAAGCATAGACTATAGCAAGGTGTCTCACATTTTTGTTAGGAAAAGTTACAGAAGTTTAAATAGTGTGTGAGTTTTTACAATTCCTGCAAAGTAAATTCATTAACTTCAAGGGAAAAAAAGAAGACCCCAGTGCCAAGTGGAATAAAACTTATCATGTATAGAACGACTCATAAGGAAACCAGAGGTAACCAGTCTGGAAATCTATCTGCTTTTAAAAAGTAGTCATAGAATCATAGAATAATTTGAGTTGGAAGGGACCTCAAAGCCCATCCAGTTCCATCCCTGCCATGGGCAGGGACACCTCCCGCTGGATCAGGGGCTCCAAGCCCCATCCAACCTGGCCTTGAACCCCTCCAGGGATGGGGCAGCCACAGCTTCCCTGGGCAACATGGACCATTGCTCAGCACTCTTATAATGAATGATTTCTTTTGTCTAGTCTGAATCTCCAATTTATTACTATTGCCTTATGTCCTATCACTCCAAGCCTTTTTAAACAGTCCCTCCTCAGCTTTCTTGCAGTCCCTTCAGGTACTGGAAGGTCAATCTAAGGTCTCCTTGGAGCCTTCTCTTCTCCAGGCTGAACAACCCTAACTCTCTTAGTCTGTCCTCATATGGGAGCTACTCCAGCCCTCTGATCATGCTTACAGCCTCTTCTTGATCCGTTCCAACAGCTCCATCTCCTCCTTATGCTGTGAATTCCAGAACTGGACACAACACTCCAGGTGAGGTCTCACAAGAGAGGAATAGAGCAGAGCAGAAGAATCCCATCCTTTAACCTGCTGGACACGTTTCTTTTGATTCAGACCAGGACACTGTTGGCCTTCTGGGCTGTGAGTGCACGTTGCCGACTCATGTTGAGCTATCAGCACCCCAAGCCCTTCTCCTCAGGGCTACTCTCAGTCACATCATCCACCATCCTGTATTGAAAGCGCAGGTTGCCCCCATCCAGGTGTAGGACCTTGCACTTGGCCTTGTTGAACCTCATGAGGTTCTCACAGCCCCACTTCTCCAGCCTGTCCAGGTCCCTCTGGATCATATCCCATCCTTCTAGTGTGGTAAAACACAGCATATCCTACACTGACAAAACGAAAATGAGGAAAGAGATTTCTACTGCCAAGACTGTTTCTTCAACCACGTAATGATCACGTAAACCAGTATTTAAAGTAAATGTCTGATACACAAAACCAGTTTATAACTCCACGAATCGGAACTATAAAATAATGTTAATAAATTATCAGTAGGATTTTCATTTCTGGTTTCATGGAAGGGGAAAGTATTATTGAGAGGGAAGTCAGGCACAGGAAAATCAAGAAGCATAGGAAGCAGGAAGGGGTCCAACTGTTCTTCTCCTTAGAGACCTATTACAGAACTAAGTGTTCAATTAACTAGTCATATTATATGTAGAAAAATATAATAGACAGGCATAAAGAATACAGACTGAAAATATGTGTGTTGTTTAGATGGTTGTTACAGAGAAGCTACTCTGAGGTCAATGTTCAATTTGCTTGGGTCCTACTAAGCAACAATTCGTAAAGAATCAAACTCCTCTTTGGCTACACAGGTAATAGCTTGTATATGGTCAGTTCTGAAAATCAGTGAATTTATACTGGGTTGTCCTCTATGAAAGACAAAAAACCGAAACAATAAAGTACACAAAACCCAGCAAGAATGAAGAGAAAGGGAAAGACCACTACCCATCTACTTCCCTCCTTCTTTCAAACCCAGTATTGACCTCACCTTCTTTTCCCTAGTCCTCCGTGTGTGTCCTCCGCACACATTTAAGTCCTGCTGGCTCTTCCTTTTTTCACCCAGTGCTTCAGATCACATGGAATTCACTTCACAGCAAAAACTGCTATTTGTTGTTTTTCCTCCATTTTCTAGGTGCTGGCATTTTTCAGTTTTCCTTTTCCCTTTCCTGTTATTGCCCATGTCTTTCTTTAAACTCACCAAGATCTACTACACACAAACCTTCAACTACTGAAGACCTTTCTGCTCCCCTGAAGGAAGGCTGTATCACTATTTCATTCACAAGAATCAGCCGACTTTGAGGAACTGACTATATGCAGAGTCCCTCTACTCTTTTAAAAGACTATCCCTATTTCTTTTTTAAGAAAACTAGAAACTGAATATAGAAGTGCAACATTTTTCACTTACGGAGTTTATAACAAAAAAATTTGAAGACGGCAGCGAAATTTGAAGGCAGCAGCCAAGTCAAGAGATTTTGCAGGGGACAGGGAGAAAAGGCAAGGCAAGTGGGAAATGCAATAAAACTCAATGTCCTTTTTTCCAGCAATTTGTTGCAGAAGCTTCTTTTTCTCCTTCTTTGAGATCATTTTTCTAGGCAGGATCCAGGAATCTGTTAGTTCTGTCTTGTCTTTTTTCTGTTATTCCCATTCTTCCTTCTTTAAGATGACCAAAATGCTCATTTGTGGACAGGAGTGGAAGCGAAGGGAAAGTGGGAATTCTGTTTCAAAGAGAGAAAAATCTCATTTTGGTCAAATACAGACAGTGTAGACTACAATCTGAATGAAGAAACACAAAAATAAAGAACAGCATTAGAGAAGCAGCAGCACTGTCTTTGGAGACTCAGGAAAAAGTGAACAAAACATGTAGAAGATTCTCAACCGAGATCCAATGAATACAATATAAATAACTGAAATTACACCACAGTACAACTTACAGCTTGGCCTGAATAAATAATGCTAATGAATAAATGAAGGCAGTTTTATGGTTGATAACTGTAACTTTTTTGTGGTTTAACCCCAGCTGGCAACAAAGCACCATACAGCCACTTGCTCAGCTCCCCATCACCTAGGGGGATGGAGAATAAAAAAAACCAAAAACCAAAAAACTCTTAAACTTATAAAACTCATGAGTTGAATCCTGGAACCATAGAATCATAGAATAACCAGGTTGGAAGAGACCCACTGTATCATCGAGCCCAATCATTCCTATCAAACACTAAACCACGTCCCTCAGCACCTCGTCCACACGCACTTTAAACACCTCCAGGGAAGGTGACTCAATCATCCTTTCATTAAGTTCTAAATCCTTCCAGGGTGCTGGGTGTTTCTCCCAAGTGACAGGGGACAGGACAAGAGGGAATGGCCTCAAGCTCCACCAAGGGAAATTTAGGCTGGCCGTTAGGAAAAAAATATTTCCCAGAAAGGGTCAATAGGCATTGGCAGAAGCTGCCCAGGGAGGGGGTTGATTCACCATCCCCGGAGGGGTTTAAGGGACAGGTGGATGAGATGTTGAGGGACATGGGTTAGAGATTGGTAGGAATAGTTGGACTCAATGATCTGGTGGGACTCTTCCAACCCGGTTGTTCTATGATTCTATGATTCTATGTTTCATACTACAGAATTCAAGAATTCCACAGAGAAAGCTAGAAGTTACATCATGACATCATTTAGGTTGGTGATATATAGTGTAGTTTCAGAAGTCAAACTGCAGACAGAGACGAAAAGAATCATTTGAAACTTATTTGATTGTATTTACTTATTTGCATGGGTAAATACCCTTGTTACAAGCAGAAAATTGTACTGTCAGTCATGAGTCGGTTGCTGAAACGCAGAGTTGGAAGCATTTTAATGTGGGCTATCAAGTAAGATATGCAATTGAATACTTAGGCACATCTACAGACAAAGGAAAAGACAAAGTGGGGCTGTGGAAGAGGACAAGTGCTTTCATTTGGCTGCTAGCAGCATCCTGAACGGAGTGTGTGTGTTTCTTTCAAAGAAAGCAGCTGGGCAGCTAAGAAAAATGCAGTTGCTTAGTTTGTCCTGGAACACAGAACCCTCTGGAGTGAATGGGGATGCCTCCTTCCCCAGGAATACTCTACAATAAGCTTCTGTCACAGCTGGGGCAAAGACCACTATGTCCACGGCAGAGAGGAATAAGAACTCAGGAACAAGATGTATGAAAGCAAACGACCTTCAGAGATGATGAAAAGAAAGAGATTCTTCCCGGGGATCAGACAGGATCATCTATAATTTGCTGCAACCCAGGGAGCCTCTAAAAGTTGCTGAGATCAGACCAAGGCTGAAAATAAGACCTGTGAGGGCTCAGTTGGTGAGAGGAAGATGTGCTGTGTTCTGGTTCACCCAGCTGATGCAATTCTCTCTGCTTTACTTACCTTGTTCTAAAAATAGGTTTTAATCAGAATAAGAAGTAGGTTTTGAAGACCTTTGTGTGCATCCCCACTTTAAGGGTGAGGCCAGGCAGAACAACACGAGAACAACTCAAGAGCTCCATCAGAAAGAGAAAACACGCTGGGTGCTCAGTATTTACATTGCTAGGGAAGTTATTAGCCCCGAGCTGTTAGTAAGGGCATGATATTTCATGATGAGATGTGAAAACTGTGCGGTTTATCCTACTATCTCACATCTTAACCAAGGGGAAGGAATAATGTTACAGAAAAAAAAGAAAGAAAACCCAAACCAAACTTAAGTAAACTTGTTTCTATTTCTTTTTACCTTCACAGAGAATTTTTCTATTTAGCATGCTCCCAAAGTAAGAGGCAGACGAGACTTTTGAAATGAGGCTGTCACAAGGTTAAATAGCTTGTGAATCAATATGGCTAGAAATTAGACATTTGGGGCTTTTAGCTTTCACATGCAAAACACCATGTAAAAACATTCATAAGAACTATGTAAGCTTGATAGTCATAGAATCATAGAATCACCAGGTTGGAAGAGACCCACCAGATCATTGAGTCCAACCATATAATTTAAAACTATAAAATATTGATCTATTATCATAACAGGGGTGCCCATATTAAATGATGTGGTGGGTTGACCCACTGGCTGGATGGTCAGTGCTGCTCTGTCACTCCCCTCCTCGGCAGGATAAGGGATAGAAAATATAACAAAATGCTCGTGGGTTGAGATAAGGACAGGGAGAGATCAGTCACCAGTTACTGTCACGGGCAAAACAGGTTCAGCTTGGGGATAATAAGAAATAAAACCAAATCTTTAAACTATTTCCTCCTTATCCCACCCTTCTTCCCAGGATCAACGTTACTCTTGAATTCTCTCCCTCCTGCCCTGTAAGCCCTGTGGGAGGATGGGAAATGAGGGTTGCTGTCTGTTCATCACACATTGCCTCTGCCGCATATTCCTCCTCAGGGGAATGACTCTTCACACCCTACCCCTGCTCCAGCATGGTGTCCCTCCCATGGGAGAGAGTCCTCCACAAACTCCTCCAGTGTGAGTCCTTCCCACAGGCCATGGTTCTTCATGATCTGCTGCAGTATGAGTCCCATCCATGGGGTGCCATCCTTCAGGAGGAGACTGCTCCAGCATGGATCAAACCTCAGGGTCACAAACACTGCCAACCAATCTGCTCCAGAGTGGGTTTCCCACAGGGCAACAGGGTCACTCCTTGGGTATATGAACATGCTTGGGAATGGGCTCCTCCATGGGCTGCAGGGGGACAGCCTGCCTCACCATGATCTTCATCACAGGCTGCAAGGAAATCTCTGCTCTAGAACTTCAGCACCTCCTACTCCTCCTTCTTCCCTTGGGGTCTGCAGACCTGCTTCTCTCACATGTTCCCACCCTTCTCTGTGGCAGCAGTTGCTGTTGTGCAGGGTTTAATCCCCTTCTTAACTATGTTACCCCAGAGCTGCTACCACCATCAGTAACTTTCTCAGCCTTGGCCAGCGGCAGGTCCAGCTTGGAGCCAACTGAAATGTTCTGTCAGAGATGGAGAAAGTTTCTAGCAGTTTCATATAGAAGTCACCCCTGTAGCCACCCCTGTAGCCCCCTGCCACTACCAAAACCTTGCCACACAAACCCAGTACACACGGATATATCATTAAAAAATGGCATATGTCTGTGTTGCACAATAGACAGGCTTCGTGCTTCAGTATTTCTTTTCTTCTCCATGCTTCATAATACTGTCTAACAGGTAAAGAACTCACAGAATCATAGAATCCCTAGGTTGGAAAAGACCTTTGAGATCATCAAGTCCAACCACACCTGTCAACTACCAAATCTTTTCAATAAGGGCCTCATCTACCCATCTATTAAACCCCTCCAGGGATAGGGACTCCACCACCTCCCTGGGCAGCCTCTGCCAGTGCTCGAGAACCCTTTCAGTGAAGTTTTTCCTGATGTCCAGTCTGAAGTCAATCACCAGACAATTCAGACTCAATTCAGAGTCAATCCCCCAAACAGTTTTCCCAGAATGTGTGGTGTGCTGTGCTGTTTGCATGGCTGCAGCTGCTTCATCATCCCCAAAGAGAACAGAAAATACAGGTGTGCTTCCAAAAAGGAGATATAGTAAACCAGCATGACTCACTGTTTTGGTGGTATGTTTAGATTTAAAATACTCTTCATCCTCAGGCCAAAACTTTTCTTTTTTTTAAAGATGGTTTTCACTTTAAAAAATAATGTATATATCCAGAAAACAGCAAACCATTCTACAGGACTTGGCCATCAGGACTTGTCTACAGGACATAAGCCAGCAATGTACCCTTGTGGCAAAGAAGGTTAATGGTATCCTGAGCTGCACTGGGATGAATGTAGCCAGCAGGTGAGGCACATAATCCTTCCCCTTTACTCAACATTGGTGAAGCCACCCATGGAGTGTTGGATCCAGTTCTGGGCTCCTCAGTGC
>WAAB01025263.1:0-31859 GCA_013389865.1 Piaya cayana
AAAAAGAACCCAACAGCTGTGAGATTAATTTGCCTTACATTGCTCAGCTAGACACAGCACTTAAGAGTGATGCAAGAGACAACAGGATCATAGGTCTGTGCTTTTCTTCCAGCAGTCTTTATCTCATATCTAGGAGGAAATTTGTCATATCTTAAGATGAAGAAATAAAACTTTATAAACTTTAAATGAGACTTCCATAATTAGTTATCTTCTTTCCAGGAAGACTTCTTTTCTATAAGTATTAGTGGCATTCTATTCTCTAATTTCAAGCCGCAAGAAAGCAGAAATGGAAGGGAGAGGAAAAAAGGTGGTGAAATAAGGAAATGAAAATTTAGGCTGAACAACAAGAGAAACTTCTATCTCTTCTAAGACAGCTACAATAAACTTTGAAATAACTGGTTGGTCAAAACACGGGAAGTAAGGTATAGAGAATAACTTTTTTACTGACAGGAGACAAACTTGTAGCCAAATAGCTTTTATCCATCTCTAACTTCTGATTGTACCAATAGAATAAGGAGAGGGTGTGGATATCAGGGAAAATTGCTTTAGGGAATTTAGTCTCACTGTTAGCTCTTTCTCCCCAGGAATATTGTTATGAAATGAAAAACACCTCCTAGAGCTGCCATAATGGTAACAGGACAAAGAAATTTTTATTTGGAAGAAAATGTATGTCAGATGTTTATAGGATAAGAGTAGACAATAACATAAGAAAGTCAGATTTTAGCAGATAGAAATGACTTTTGTGTAACAGAAGACCAGCAGGAAACTATGACAAGCAATATGTCTTTGTTTAAGGATTAATCGCCACCTTTCAGCAACACAGGGTTTCCATCAGTAGGAGTCTTGAAGAGAGAAATTTCTTGAAAGGGAATATTATCCTTATGATGTCCCAGTGGTTTCAGAAAGGTAATTGAGCCTTCTTGAAAGAGAAGGAGCCTCTGTAAGTGGCACTGCATTGCCTGTAATAACCTTTTATGCATCAGTAGTTCATTTCTGTTGAACAATTGTGTCATTAGCACATAGGGATATTTATTATGTACAGAATATCAAAACCAGACAACTTCTAAGAGTTTGCCTTGTTAAAAAGGATCTCAGTTTGTCTGGAGGGGAAAAGCAGTGTTGGCTTCTGTATTAAAGTGTATACTAAAATATTATGATGTTTGGAGAAAGGCAGAAAATCACTGAGGAGATGTTTTCAAATATCTTTTGGGTGTTCTGTTTTCCCCCTTTACCTTAGGGCTAGCTTGTACTGCCTGGGGATAGGCCTTTGTAAGGGATGATACATTTTCCCAATGTTCAAGTGTGTGGCTGTACAATAAACAGGCTCACGACATTGAAGTCTTCGCAACAATAGTCTGATCGCCTTGTAGAACTATGTCAGCATTACCTTTTCCATATACAAGTCCCTGGTAGACAAGGGGAGCAGATCCTGAAGTTGCAGAAAGCAGGAACAAATTCTCAATTAAAAGGCAAAAGCCAACTAAAATATTTCTTCTTCTCCTAAGTGCATGTTTTTAAGAGCCAGACCTCCTATGCAAGTGATGCAAAGGAGAGGAACTTCAAACAAATCTACCTAAGCCAAAGCCAGAAGCCTTAAATGTAAAAAGTAACTAGAGAGGAAAACTATTTTTAGCACTTCATAGTTAGATGATTTCATTTAGAAGAATATCCCTTTCAGAAACAATTTGAAGACTTCTTCTAAGAAGTGAAGTCACTCAGGCACCCAGGGAATTTCACACCAGTGAAACGAGTCATTCTTCTCCTGCAATTTTTATCACTATAACTGTTTCCTTTTAACCTTCCTTTTATTCCTTTCTGCTCTTCCAGTGACCTAAACTCTGTAATCACTTAAGATAGAAATAAAGGCATGCAGATTATACAGATCAGAGCTCCAAGAACTCCTCCTCCCAGATGCCCTCGATATCCTTGCTACTGGAATCTCCATTCTTGAGAATTTTCAGTGTCAACTGTGTCTGTTCCATAGACCTTGAAAATCCAGTGTGAGTTGGGCTGTTGTGCCAAGTTGCCATATAAATGCTTTAATTCACTTTCCATATACTTTCCATATACTTCTTTCCCTGCTGAAATGAAAGACGAGATAAAAGGCACAGAGCTGATGTGCGGTTTGGTGATCCAGCCTGCTGTCAAGAACTAAGATCTGGATCAAGACCACAAACTCATTTCACATAATCAATTGAACAGCAGTTATATTATAATGATTTCCACATCTGCTAAGAGCCCTGACCTTCAGACGGTATATTGAATTTAATATTCCCTTATGCAGATATGTAATCAATTTTTAAACTCAGAAATATAGTATCTCCCAACACAGGAGTAAATTTCCTGCATTGAAAGGACTACAAGGATCAAACCTGCAGTTTGTATTCCAGGCGCTCAGCTGTCATTCTGTGGCCTGCTTTATTGAGTTTTTCAAATTGAACCAAAGCCTGAAACCAAATGACTTTTCGTATCCTGTTGACAGTGGCGCTGAACTTTTCCATTAACATACTCCTTAATGGAAATACAGATCTATAATGTGATATACATTTAGAAAACCAGTTAAATATTAACAGTAAATTTTTTTAACAACTTAAAATTGTGCACTTAGCAGTGAAGGGGTAATCAGTTTGTCATTGCACAAAAAGCCAACGTGCAATTATTGTGCTCGTGTTACTAGAAGTAAAACAGATATTAAATTCCTTGGCTTTCATAGAATCATAGAACAACTAGATTGGACGAGACCCACCGGATCATCGAGTCCAACCGTTCTCATCAAACACTAAACCATGTCCCTCAGGACCTCATCCACCTATCCCGTAAAACCCTCCAGGGAAAGCGAGTCAACCACCTCCCTGGGCAGCCTGTTCCAGTGCCCAATGACACTTTCTGTGAAAAACTTCCTCCTGATGTCTAGCCTAAATTTCCCCTGGTGGAGCTTGAGGCCATTCCCTCTTATCCTGTCCCCTGTCACTTGGGAGAAGAGGCCAGCTCCCTCCTCTNACCTCCCTGGACCTGCTGGTCACACCGTTTCTGATACAAGCCAGGATGCCATTGACCTTCTTGGCCACCTGGCCACACTGCTGGCTCATGTTCAGTCAGCTATTGACCAACATCCCCAGGTCTTTTTCCTCCAGGCAGCTTTCTAGACAGATTTCTCCTAGTCTGTAGCACTGCATAGGGTTTTCTATCCAAAAAGATAGTCTAGAAATTTGCATGATAGCTCCAGTACAGGTCCTATGATTCTTCCAAGTAGCACACATCATTTCAAGAAATACTCATTTATTACCCTCCTATTTTTAGTTTTTATAGCTTTCAAAGAGTGATCTAGAGTGAAACAGTAAACAGCAATACATTTCCTATGGGAAGAGTGTTTTCAAACCCACATGGTGGAAAACTAAAGGATAAGATATAAACCACTAAAGCTATAAAATATTGTACTGTGCCCTTAGAATACAGAGCAATGAAGAAGTAATTTACAATTAAACACCATATTTAGCATACTGTGTATTCAGAATAAAAACTCAATAATGCAATGCAATAACAACTCAATAATATAATATCCAATACATTACGCGGTAATGAATGTTAATGATTAGACTGTTTATTAATGGCTAAAAATGAAACTGCAATAAACTTTTGCTGTGGTAACCGGTAATGATGCATTGCTTGTATTACCTCCCATTAAAAAATTAATTGTTATTGTGCATTGAACCTGAAGTTCCCAGAGGTATAATTTTGTCCTTAAATGTATGAGTGTAAGTTTCTGGTTAAAAAAAAAAAATAACAAAACCAAGAAAACACACAAATTAAAAAAAAAATTCAAACCCATTTCTGTTTTCTGAATCCAAATACTGCACTGCTTTGGTTTAGAAAGCATTTCCAGAACAACCCATCACCCACATGAGAACAAATTCTTCAAAATAGCTGCCTGGTAGCTCCTAGCTTGTATCTGCACCCCCTTCTGAAACCCTAACTGTGCCCAGATTGAAGATGAAATGTTCAAAAAAGTCATTTTGAAAAGCATTTTAAAGTGCTTAAGTTCCAGTTCCAATTTTACATCCTCACCACCAGAACATTGAAAAAGAAAAGGTTTTATCAATGACTGACATCTGTCTAGCAGTATTATATACTATGTAGAGCCTTTGTTTCTGCAGTTAACTGTGTATTAGTATCTATTGTACGCAGTAATATTTGTGAAGTCTGTGTTTTGATCTACGAGGAGCAACTGTTAAGCTTCATAGTCATTTTCCATCCCTGTTTCTTAATGTGTACTTCGCATATCTAGTCTGTCTATATCATATCCCACTGCCTGCAGGTTTTCCTGCCCACACACTTACGAACACATAGACACAGCTCAACCCAAAGATTGCTAAAGAGATGAGAGAAATCCTAAAAAGGATCCTACTGAGGTAAAAGCTAGAACTGTGAGAAAGTTCACATAAGTCCACAAGATTTTTCCAACCATGGAATAAAAATTAATTGGGAGGTATGGTTACACTCCGTTTAGTATTCTAATCAGTCACAAGAAAGACAGTCTTTTCTAGACTAGCTTTTGTACAATGAAGAGTAAGGGATTTTTGGAGGTGCAGAGTGATAGAGTTGGGCTTTACTTATTTTTCCTAAAGCTGATGTTTTCATCTTTGCCAAGTTATTAACTTCTTATGCATTATACCCTTTAATTTCTTTCCCCCCCCCCCCCTAAAAAATGTAGTTGAATTGTAATCTTAAAGTCAACTTCTGAAAGGTGCATTTGGAATTAAAAACATGGCTGCAAAACTGAAGAAAATATTTTATGGCATGTTTAAGGGGTATACTACAGATTTCAAGACATCTATAAGTATATACTCTTATGTCAATCTAGTAAATGGGAATGTCGTTAGATCCTTCTGTTTGCATCAACTAGGTTGATCAACTCTTGCTATGTGGCACAATGAAGGGGGAGGCAGAAGCCATCACTCTCCTACAGTAACCACAAAATAAGGTTTAAATTTGGGATTTTCTACAACTTTGGAGCATATTCCTATTAAGGAAAAAACGAGTTTGTATTTAGAGTTAGTCATTGTGTCCAAGGCAGACTGGCACTTTTCCTCCCATATCTTGTCTCTAACAAGTGAGAGACAAGCAATATGTTGTCAAAAAGCAGTTGAAATTTTACAGCCTATGTATTTTGTTCATTTCTTGTGTTATCCCTGCTTTGATTTTGTGACAAATCAGTCTGTGCTCTTCATGTGAGATATGTCAAAATTAGGTACAAGGCCACAAGACCATATTATTTTTAGCTTCTGAGAATTAAAACTTTTCCTATTACTTTTTTTTTTGTGCAACAGTAGAATTATTTCTTCAGCAGCAACTGAAGTTGAAAATGAAAGGAGCATTTTTGATCTTTAGACTGATTTATTACATCAATAATAAAATGCATAAACTAGAGTTAACACATGAAATATCTGTATTATCAAAAGTACATGTTTTCTACAGTGGATGTTACAAAAAGTTGAAAATGTAGTAAATCCAAAAGTGAATTCAGTACAGAAGCATAAAGTAAATGAAAAGCTGCAGTTAAGCGCACTTATTTCCACAATCGTGTTGCCTTTTGCAATCATATGAAATACATAAAGAACAAGAGGGATATAAAGAAATACAGGTTATTAGATAGAATTTACTTATAGCTTATGTTGCTTTGCGCAATATAAAACTAAACATGAAGATCTGACTATAAAAGGCAAATGTGGTTAATTATTTCAATGACTAGAACTTCACAGATTTGCTTTTAATTAAATCTTCTTTCTACCCCAATCCACTCCTCTGTTCTTTTCTTTCGAAGGCAAGACAAAAGAGGTTTTCATAGAAGTCTTGATACTTCCCTGAGCCAGGTCAGTCCTCTTGCATGATAGAAGTCTTGAGGTGCCCAGGCTGACCAGAACAATGGAATATCAAATATGGGTCATTGGGAATATCAAATTCTGGTCATGGCTGATACAATGCACAAAGGGAAGAGCAAGCTTCCGAGAACTCTTACTTGTGGTGTTTATGTGGTAGGCATAGTGACCTCCCCACTCCTGCATCTGCTTTCACGGCTATGCTAGCCCAGAAAGAGAGATTTGCTACTGGTTTCCTTTGTGTAAGGGACCCTTTACGATACCTGGCAACTCTTCTGTTTTGCTGCAGTGTAACAATTTCTTGCCTCATTCTGAAGAATGGCTCACAATGCAGATCAAAGTGAAAAACATCTACAATAGTTGCCTTAAAAAGACAGCTTTAAGTATTTTAATACAGGTGTCTCACATTTCAAAACCATGACCATGACTCACACTTACCTACAAGACCATTTCCATTATTTTGCCCATGGGAACACGACTACCATGGGTGCAGTGGTTTTGTTTCTGTTGGAATTGATACCAACACTTTCTAGGTAGCTAGGAATACCGCATCAACCCTCTCCCTATGGAAACAAGGTGCTGAACTTTTCTTTACTAGAAGGATCCATACTGAAATACCTCATTTTATGAAAGTTTCTGTAATAGAAATCCTCATTTCCATGAGCCTATTCAATTTTTTCTTTTATAGCCTTACATTTAAATGAAGTCCTCAGATTACTCCACTGCAACGGTCTCACATTTCTTACTTTATTCCTTGTCTCCCTTCTGACTGCTACACAGAATAGAGTATTTGGAATTCAATCTTTAAACTTTTATTTCCACAAACTCCTTTTTTTTTTTTTCTGAACCTATCATTCCATTGCTTCCAACTCACTGCATTACTTCTACAGTTGGCAATATTTATGTTTTTCAATAAGGTCATGGTTTCTATACAAACAACTAAGCCCAGTTCCAATGATAATGGTGTTTTCCTTATGCCATTTCTTGCTTAGGGTAAAGGTGAGCTTGTAAACCAGATGTTTTTGGAAAAAAAAAAGAAAAGAATTCCTAAACTCATGACCTAGCAAAAGCTATTTCTTTTCTATCTTAGAACCTGGAGGAATATCCTGCATGATTTATAACAGATACAGCACAACAAACAGAACACTATATAAGAAATCAGGCTATTATTAATTTAATACTGTTATTTATGACTACATACACAATGTTTTCAGGTGTTTCTCCATCTAGTCAAAACTGTAATTACTCCATTTTTTTATATATACTTTTTTTTTAAAATTCAGGCATGCATTGCAAATCAATCTGGTTTTGTACTTCAAATGGACAGCGGGAAAACAGATAAACAGTCTTTTTTTGGTGTGTTAAGTATGCAAATATATTACTCTAACCAGTAGACCCTACTGTTTACATATAATTCCTTATTCTTGCAACTGAGAAAACAGTCAAAATTCTAGAAAATGCTTATCTCATCTGCAAGTCAGATCAAAGCATCAGCTGTTTAAAACAGCCTACTTAGCTCAATGAAATAAATCCTATGTCTTGTTTCTGCGCTGTCCTGATCCATGCTAAAGTATAATAGTTTTTTTACATGAGAACAAATCTAAGAGCAAGAAAAAAATCCACTACCTTTTAAAGGATTGCAGTAATCTCTTCCTCTGCATATAAAGATCAAAAAAGAAAGGATTAGAATACTCTCAGTGCTCCCTTTCACACAGAGAGATGTGCAGAAACGTCTTTGCAAATAGCAGTGAGTCCAACACAAACCCTTAAGGCACTGTTCTGTGCTTGGCCAATTATTGTTTCCTTCATTTTTTTCCGGCACAGAGCTGTCTCTTGCTCAGGCCACTTGTAGGATTTGATTGTATTCTTTTGGACATTTTAAAGAATAGAAGTCGTTTTCAGCAATAACACCAAACTTAACTGCCATTTTGAAGAGTTTATGATTTAAGATCTTAATTAGCTAAAACTAAATGCTCATAAATAACTTACAGTCCTTGTATTTTACATCACTGAAAATTCTCCACATGAGAAATGAGTTTGTTGACTGTGGGCTTTGAGAAACCACGGGATACGCACACATCCAAAGTACATTTCTAAACAGTGATATTACTGGTGGTGTCAGCCATCCCTGCATCCAGGAGAATTCAAGAATTTGCAGTAACAAAAGCAGAAGTTTTGGGGTTTTTTTCTGACTCTGATCATCTACCTATAAAATGAATGTTTTGGGAATCTTTTTTTTGTCAAAAGTGTACAGAGACCTGCATAAGCAAAAAGGGAGTTGATCATGAAAGAAACGTGTAGAAATAATAATGCTTAAAATTTAAAAGCAATAATAAATACCATTGATATCCGCTGGGAAAAACAACTCCACCCCTAGCAGTAGACTCAATCCACTTAACTAAGGAACCTGAGACTAAGAAGTTTCTGAAGAAAAATAGAAGGCCTCATGCGATAAGCAGTTCTCACTTAATCAAAATTCTTCTGAGTCTTGTACAGTGTAGGAAATGCAAACAGTATTTGTTGATGTTGCCAGAGGACAATCAAAGGTTGTCATTTATTTCCCCTTCTATCCCCATTAAAGAAATTGCACCAGTACCGCAAGGTAAAATTTGTCTATCCTGATCTCTTCAGCCAATTGAAAAGCCTTCTGAAACCTGTCTGAGAGGATTAAAAAAAAACTTTGTGTAGCTCAGATGATGTGTTCTTATACTCAGGAAGGTCCAATTCTTGCCTTCAACAACAAAACCACCAAGGAGAAATGGCCTCAAAGGACAGTTTGGGACAGACTAGGACATAAGCTTGCCAAATTTCAGAAAATAATCAGAGATCCAGCTATCAAAAAGAGGCATTGCAGGAGATGAGGAAGGAAATTAAACTTTAGGCATCATTTCTAATTAGTGCTGAAAACATAACTCTATTCAAAAGAGCTTATTCTGTTAGACCTTCAGGACAGCTGTGCCCAGAGAAGGCAAGAGACGTACGTTAATGTTTGTCTTAAAGAAGGTCAAGATACTAGGCTAGATGTCCTGAGCAGATTACATCCCCTATTTCCTAGATTGTCTCATTTAATTTCAGAATATATCTAGGACTGCACAATTTAGCAAGTGTTTCAGAATATCTGTCACTTCTCTGTTTT
The DNA here is from genome assembly GCA_013389865.1 of Piaya cayana. Classification (NCBI taxonomy): domain Eukaryota; kingdom Metazoa; phylum Chordata; class Aves; order Cuculiformes; family Coccyzidae; genus Piaya; species Piaya cayana. The sequence goes on from WAAB01025263.1 coordinate 9,013, forward strand.
CAGAGGTTATACAAATGAGGCATGGAACAGTTTCACAATAACTAACACCACAACAGACCTAGAGGCTTTAAATTCTATTTTCTACCCTTCAGAAAAGATGAGCTATTGCCTTACTTTTACGTAGCCAAAGAATGGAATGATTAACTGAATCAAAACATGTTTCATCAGGTGAGTCTTGGCAGTTTTAACAACAAGAGTTATTTAGGAGCATCTGAAAGCAAGATCACAGCACAATAAAATTCAGTATTTTGTCAGCTGTGGTGCTTTGCTGAATGACTGACACATGAAGGGGTCACAATACTGATTTTTACACGGCTGCATATTTATCTTCACCCCTTATTTCCTCTCTCTCAGGCTAGTGACATTTCAGGTCTGAATGACAATCCTTCATGGTCTCTGTTTTTCTGTCTCATATGTTTTGAAAATTACTGTGATACAATGGGCAATACACATTTTAAAATAAGCATTCAAAGTTAACGTGGATGTAACTGTAGAATGCATATAATCGTTTTATGCTTTCCTCTGGTTTTGCTGTATTGCACACAACTGCATTTGCAACAGTTTTCAAGAGTTTATAAAGCTGGAGTGCACAGTACAAAACAAAAAAAAATTGCATTCAAGGCATCAGTTTTCATCACTACTGAGCCCCACTGAAAGCCCAGACAAATTGGTTTCACTAGTTCCGAAGAATAACATCCTGCTAAATATAGCTTGGTGAGTTGACTTAGCTGTGAGGAGACACTGGAATTAAATTTACTCTACAATTTTACATTCCTCCTGAAACACAGGATGTCTGTGAATGGAGCTCAAAGATTCAATGAAATAAATCAGATAACCACCCTTTGAATGATGGCTCAGGGGAAAAGAGTATCAGTCCTTTACGTCATGCATTCGCACACATCTGTATATTAGAAGAGTCAAGAGGCCCGTGAAATGATTGCTATTCTTTCAATGTTTGATTTAGACGACTTAGATTTACTATAAAACCACAACATATACCCACAGATTCAGTACTCATGTTCAGAAAATTATATGTTAATTTTATTTCAAAGTGGTCAGCTAGAATACAGAACAACACTACATATATTTCAATGGGGTTTAATTAATTGATTTAAAGTAATCTAAATTTTATTGGTAAAGAATCGGACGACAAGAGGTCAAGAAGAATATAATCACCAGTGGAGGTTTTAATGTGTATCAATTCCCTTTACCTTTTTCTAAAATCAGTCAATCCTGCAATAATAAACAAAGAAACTAATACTAGCTGCCCAAACAGTAGTCAAGGGGTTTGCTGCCTGCTTAGGAAAGATGTCAGGACATACGTGACACCATACAAAGTTTTTACCTGTTTTGGTTCTACACACTCCTTTGCCAGGGACAGGAGAAAGAGAAATGAGGGCCAGAGACCGTGGGTTGGAAACTAAAGTAGCTTTAATGGAAAAAATAATAATAAAAAGAAGAAGAATATCAATAAGAAAATAATGAAAATATACAAATATATACAAAACCAAATTGTATTCCCCTGATTACCGTACATAACCACTAATGCTGCAGGGGAAAGAGTTCTAGACTGGACTTAGCTGTACACAGGAGTTGGATTCAGGAACTGGATTCAGGAAAGCATAGAGAGGGATCAAGAACAGATGGACGGATGAGGCCCTGACTGGACAGTGGCCACCAAAGAAGAGGGCTTGACCCTTGTGATCTCTAAGCTTTGTACTGAGTATGATGCATATGGCATGGAATACCGTGGAATACCTTTGGAGCCCTTTCTGCTCCTCCCTGCAATCCTGTTCTGGTCTTTGCCTTAGAGTTCCACAAGCTCTGGGATGGCCTTGGTAAGAAATGGCCTTGCATACCAACACCCCATTACAGACACTGTCTAATAAACATCTTAACTTTTAGAAAATCCAGTTACTTAGGAGAGGCTTAGCTGAAAAGTTAGAAAATTGGTTCTGCTTTAGCTCAAACCAGAACATCACCAAATTGGGTTCATCATCATTGAACCCAAACAAAATTAATAGCAAAATAATCTGATCAAGAACTGTCATTGACAAAATTATCCAAATTATCTAATGTATTGTAGCTTTTCCTAATACTGACAGATTAACTTCTGGCTTGAAAGATCCTTCTAAGTCTACATTTATGAAGCACGTACTGGCCTTTTCCATATTTGCTTTACTAAACCTCTAGGGATGTTCCAGGATGAACCCTAAAATCTTTGAAACAGTCTGAAAATAGCAGCTGAACATATTGTAAGATCTCAAGTTGCAGGAAAGAGTAAGCCATATCAGTAAAGCATTTTTCACTTGGTCTGTAAACCTGATTTCTTCCAAGGATTGCTCTCAAATAGTAACATTCACCCCAACCACTTCAAGAAACGGCTTGTGAAAAAAAACAGAATTTTAAGTGTCGTATGAGAAATTACAGTTCTGAAACACTAGAAAGTAGATAAATACAAAGACATGAGTCGTGACTCTTACTGACTGTTAAGTCTACAAATAGAGTAAGCAAGATCATATGGAAAAATTGGCCACAATAGCTGTTACTAAATCTTCAGAAATCACAGCATCTCCTTGTACATTTTCACCAGGAGAAGCAATCATACCTCAATCATCATCACTGGATCAAAGAGTAGGAATACCTGTAGTAGCTGAGGAGATGGAGTATCTTTTCACTCTTATCAAAACTAAGCGGGTTTTATTTGACAAAATTTATATCAAGGTGTATAAGAAACACCCACATCAGACCCAATCACTATCCTGATGGAGAAGCTTGATCGAATTAGTATCTCTTCCAACTAGTTTCTAAAATGACCTGGTGTGCAGGTAGAAGTTGTGACAACTCCTGGNCATTTTAAAATAAGCATTCAAAGTTAACGTGGATGTAACTGTAGAATACATATAATCGTTTTATGCTTTCCTCTGGTTTTGCTGTATTGCACACAACTGCATTTGCAACAGTTTTCAAGAGTTTATAAAGCTGGAGTGCACAGTACAAAACAAAAAAAAATTGCATTCAAGGCATCAGTTTTCATCACTACTGAGCCCCACTGAAAGCCCAGACAAATTGGTTTCACTAGTTCCGAAGAATAACATCCTGCTAAATATAGCTTGGTGAGTTGACTTAGCTGTGAGGAGACACTGGAATTAAATTTACTCTACAATTTTACATTCCTCCTGAAACACAGGATGTCTGTGAATGGAGCTCAAAGATTCAATGAAATAAATCAGATAACCACCCTTTGAATGATGGCTCAGGGGAAAAGAGTATCAGTCCTTTACGTCATGCATTCGCACACATCTGTATATTAGAAGAGTCAAGAGGCCCGTGAAATGATTGCTATTCTTTCAATGTTTGATTTAGACGACTTAGATTTACTATAAAACCACAACATATACCCACAGATTCAGTACTCATGTTCAGAAAATTATATGTTAATTTTATTTCAAAGTGGTCAGCTAGAATACAGAACAACACTACATATATTTCAATGGGGTTTAATTAATTGATTTAAAGTAATCTAAATTTTATTGGTAAAGAATCGGACGACAAGAGGTCAAGAAGAATATAATCACTAGTGGAAGTTTTAATGTGTATCAATTCCCTTTACCGTTTTCTAAAATCAGTCAATCCTGCAATAATAAACAAAGAAACTAATACTAGCTGCCCAAACAGTAGTCAAGGGGTTTGCTGCCTGCTTAGGAAAGATGTCAGGACATACGTGACACCATACAAAGTTTTTACCTGTTTTGGTTCTACACACTCCTTTGCCAGGGACAGGAGAAAGAGAAATGAGGGCCAGAGACCGTGGGTTGGAAACTAAAGTAGCTTTAATGGAAAAAATAATAATAAAAAGAAGAAGAATATCAATAAGAAAATAATAAAAATATACAAATATATACAAAACCAAATTGTATTCCCCTGATTACCGTACATAACCACTAATGCTGCAGGGGAAAGAGTTCTAGACTGGACTTAGCTGTACACAGGAGTTGGATTCAGGAACTGGATTCAGGAAAGCATAGAGAGGGATCAAGAACAGATGGACGGATGAGGCCCTGACTGGACAGTGGCCACCAAAGAAGAGGGCTTGACCCTTGTGATTTCTAAGCTTTATACTGAGTATGATGCATATGTCATGGAATACCGTGGAATACCTTTGGAGCCCTTTCTGCTCCTCCCTGCAATCCTGTTCTGCTCTTCGCCTTACAGAGTTCCACAAGCTCTGGGATGGCCTTGGTAAGAAACAGCCATCTAGCATACCAACACCCCATTACGGGCACTGTCTAATAAACATCTTAACTTTTAGAAAATTCAATTACTTAGAAGAGGCTTAGCTGAAAAGTTAGAAAATTTAGTTCTGCTTTAGCTCAAACCAGAACATCACCAATATTAAAAGACACTCGTTGAACCCAATCAAAATTAATAGCAAAATAATCTGATCAAGAACTGTCATTGACAAAATTATCCAAATTATCTAATGTATTGTAGCTTTTCCTAATACTGACAGATTAACTTCTGGCTTGAAAGATCTTTCTAAGTCTACATTTATGAAGCACGTACTGGCCTTTTCCATATTTGCTTTACTAAACCTCTAGGGATGTCCCAGGATGAACCCTAAAATCTTTGAAACAGTCTGAAAATAGCAGCTGAACATATTGTAAGATCTCAAGTTGCAGGAAAGAGTAAGCCATATCAGTAAAGCATTTTTCACTTGGTCTGTAAACCTGATTTCTTCCAAGGATTGCTCTCAAATAGTAACATTCACCCCAACCACTTCAAGAAACGGCTTGTGAAAAAAACCAGAATTTTAAGTGTCGTATGAGAAATTACAGTTCTGAAACACTAGAAAGTAGATAAATACAAAGACATGAGTCGTGACTCTTACTGACTGTTAAGTCTACAAATAGAGCAAGCAAGATCATATGGAAAAATTGGCCACAATAGCTGTTACTAAATCTTCAGAAATCACAGCATCTCCTTGTACATTTTCACCAGGAGAAGCAATCATACCTCAATCATCATCACTGGATCAAAGAGTAGGAATACCTGTAGTAGCTGAGGAGATGGAGTATCTTTTCACTCTTATCAAAACTAAGCGGGTTTTATTTGACAAAATTTATATCAAGGTGTATAAGAAACACTCATACCCACATCAGACCCAATCACTGTTCTGATAGAAAAGCTTGATCGAATTAGTATCTCTTCCAACTAGTTTCTAAAATGACCTGGTGTGCAGGTAGAAGTTGTGACAACTCCTGGAAGAGATGGCTGAGACCAGAAACTAAAAATAAAGCAGAAACTTGCCATGACCATCTGCAATGTTGGCTGTGATCCTGAGAATGTTTTCCTGTCCTAGATTCAAGGGTGGCTTTTAGACACTAGGATTGTGAATTTGTTTCTGACCTAAATCTTATGTTACCCACTGCCATAACACAAGTATATCCTTTAATCAATTTTTACTTTTGCTGCCATTCAGCTTGAGTCTCCCTTCACTTATGATTATGAAATATAGCAAGTGTGAGAAAGTTAGCTTCTTCGTACCACAGACACCACCAAAATAGTCTTTCTCATCATCCTTGATTGTTTCTGATTTAAACAGGTACAACCATGGATTCTCAGGTTCTGCTATCATAATTTAGATATTAGTTCTTTTCTGTAATTTGAAAACCTTTCTTTCTTTGTTTTTCTGAGCATTACTGAAATAGTAACTGCAAAAATAAGTTAAGCATTTGCATGTACATAAATCTAAATTAGTCAGTTAAGGAAAATCCTTCCAAGAATATTATGGAGCAAAACAAGCACTTATGTGCCACAGATACAACACTGTAATTTTTTTTTTTTTTTTTTAGAATGGATATTTATGGACTGGAAGTAGGAACAAAGTTTTCTACAGTTTTACACATTCTCTGAACATCATAACACATTGCACTTTTCACTGGTGTTCAGACCAAATTCATATATAACATTGATTGATATATAAACTGCTTTTATAGGAGAGGACTATCCAGGCTTTCCTATCATGAAAAAGAAGGGGAGAGAAGGCTAGCAAGATACCATAAATTACAAGAGATAAAAGTACATCAATCAAGGCTGGCAGTGGTACACTGATGACTGACAAATACAAGGCACGTATGCTACTACAATCTCAGCACCAGAAAGCTCTAAAATATAAAGTAGAAAGTTGCTATCTTATGGAATACGATAAAGTTAGCACTGGCAAAACTTGGAAGTTGTAGAAATAATCAACGAGGAAAGTAATAGTGAAACCGTGTATTAGAGGAAATGCCACTATCTAAGATGGCAGGTGCAAGAAGAGATGGGATTGGTATTTGCTGATAAAGTAGAAAAAAATATATATCAAATCCAGTATCAGCTGTCTTGTAGGAGTAACTCACTGTTATATCAATAGTTTTGTCAGAGGCGTCAAGTGGAATCAGAGCACCAGTCTTCAAGGCACCAATATAATTATACACACTGCGAAACAGATGAGGAAGAACAGGGAGAGAATCATGGCTACAGGGAAGTCACATAGCAGAAAGTCACTTTACAATTATATTTGAAAACTTTTTCCTCCCGCTACATCATTTTCATTCCCCCCTATATAGTTTGCCTGAACCCCTATACTTTCGTCCTTCAGAAAAGTCCTCAGGTGAGCTGTGCTCCATACCAGGAGAAAAGCTCACCCTTTAGAGTCATGATTTCTGTTTGCAGAAAGATCATGTAATATCCAAATGATATTAATGTCATTTGATTACATCGTGAATACTGAAATACAAAGTTGCACAGGGAAACTGTATCACTAGCACAAAGAATCTCTTGCTTAGGCCATTTCAAGTTTCCTGTTCCATTACTGTAATTAATACAAGTGCACACATATCATTTCAGCCTTCGTACCATGATTGTTCTTTAACAGCTTCGCAAGCGTATGCTTAGTTGTACTTTATGAATTGAAACAAGAATTGGAAGCATTCCAAAAGAGATGCTTAACCAAGTTATCTCAGGGAAGTACATAAGAAGCAACAAAGATAATTCAGTCTCGTAAGGATAGTTTTGAGTCAAGTAGTTAATTCACAATGTCTTGAAGCTCACCTATGTCTAACACACAGGTATAAAGAGAGGACATCATTGCCTCACTGAAACCAAAAATACAAATACCATCAACTTCAGTGGGATGCAGATTTTGTCAGTAACTTCTGAGAGGTTTGCATCTGTGGTATCTAAGGAAAGCACATTCTATACATGTGGTTTTAAATAGATAATTCTGATCTTGTTGCAAATGTGAAGTGTTTTTCTTGAATTACTACCTACTTCACTGCTAATGTCATACCTGCATAAATCTTCCTAGTCTATTCCCATTTAAGAACAAACAAGAACTTTCTCTTAGTAAGACACTGACTTCTGTTCCTTGCATATGAAGGATTGCTCAGCGTATAGTCATACCCACTATCAGTTTCATTGATCATAAATATTTTACAGAATGAAAATCAGGTTTTCTGTTCTTTTTCAAGCATTCACTTATTCATTACCTCATTGCAGCTAACCATCAATAAATTGCTTTGGCTTTTTCTTCATTTTTTGATTAAGAACTCAAAACTTGTCCTGTGTGACTAAGTTGCTTTCTGTAATTAATTACTTATTACTGCTTGTCAGATCAATGTCCCCTGTCCTGGAAGGACCACTTGTGTACTCTCGATTCTTTGCAGATGCTTCCCTCCTCCTTCTGCAGGAACATTCTGCTCACTTCAATGAATTTCAAAACCTGGTGGAAAAAGCAATACCATTTTCTGTCCTGGCAAAATTAGATTTCATGGTACAGTTGTCAAAGGAATAATGGGAACCCATTTGCCACATGCAAAGACCTGCAAAGACCTGCCGGTGTGGGAATTACCTGTGACTGTCACAGATGACAAGTGTTAATTAATGTTTTTTTTCTGAAGTAACTATCATAGTGAAAGAACCCTTCGCCTGTCAGTTTTATGAGAAACCCCTTTTCAGTCCTGACCAGTCACTACATGACTTCAGGTCCTTATTGGTCTGTAGTTCTACTTCCAGCCTTAACGGCTGCGACTTCAAAGAGAAATTTAAAAAGAAATATATATTAAAAAAATCAATATAATGTGCCTTTATAAGACATGCTGACAGTTAAACAGAATTGAAATGAGATGTACACTGGAATGTGTAACAGCTCAAANCCTGCTATAGCTTGTTAAGGACGTCTAGGCTGTGCTGAGATGCTGTATTAAGTAGATGTACCTATGTGGATTATACAACCCTGAAGTAAGAAACAATCACTCTTACATATAGGCTCTTACATGTGGGGGTCACTAGGAGTCACTTAACAACCATTTCCACATTACAAACTTAGAGGGGGGTTTGTTCCCTCAGCATGTTTTATATTGGTCCTAAAGCANTCTACTATAGCTTGTTAAGGACATCTAGGCTATGCTGAGATGCTGTATCAAGTAGATGTACCTGTGTGGATTAAACAGCCCTGGAGTAAGAAACAGTCACTCTTACATGTAGGCTTTATCAGTAAGTGTGGGGGTCATACTAGGAGTCACTTAACAGCCATGTCTACATTACAAACTTAGAGCTGGGTTTGTTCCCTCAGTATGTTTTATATTGGTCCTAAAGCATCACTGCCACTCAGTAAACGAATAGAATTCCTGAAATAAGTTCAACTGAACTGATCTGGGGCCAGGAGGAGCAGAGAGTCCATACTGGCTTGTACAGGACTTTATTAATGACTGGATAAAAGAAGCAAAAAAGGAGTTGCAGAAGGGGCAGATAGCAAATGGCTGTTATAACCAGTGATATTAAATATAAAAGGCAAAAGTTTGGACACAAAATCAACAATAATGCTCCTATTAATTTCATAATGCAAAACTTCCACCTACAGATTCAAAGCTTTATTAAAGGCTTTATTTTCAAAGCTACTGAGGAGTTTAAAGGTACCTGTTAGTTGTCTAGGAAGATTTCCAGTAGAGCATTTACATCTTTTAGATGTTAAATTCAACTTCTGTTATAGTAAAAGTCCCAGGTTTTTGACTGTTTTGTGCAAAGCCCATTTGGTGCTTGCTAGCCCCACAGATACTTATGCATTGTATCTACTGGTTATAACAAGTTATTGTGAATTATATCCAGCACTTTTAGAGTCAGTTCAAAATATCTTCACTCCTTATCCAGCGAAATTGAGATCCACACGTTCATTTTCATTCCAAGAGGCGTATCATACCTGAGTGTGATCACATGAACTTCCAATAATGTTAAGTTCAAGTGTACTTCCACATATAACTTTGTCATACCAATCATTTATATATACTTTAATTTATTTGGTATTTATTTATAAAAATACCATACGTGACACCGCCCCCAAGCTCTAAATTCTACGTTTAACAATATTGAATGCTTGATTTGACCCCTTTTAACTATAGAATCATAGAATAGTTGGGGTCAGAAGGCACCTTGTAGATCATCTAGTTCCAATCCCCTCTGCCACAGGCAAGGACACATCCCACTACTACCCAAGGCCCCACCCATCCTGGCCTTGAACACCTCCAGGGCAAATAAATGAGGCCTAGTGCCCTTGCCTGTTAAATGCTAGCTTTGGTTACCTTTTGAAAGCAGCTACAGATCACAAAATCATAGAATAACCAGACTGGAAGAGACCCACCGGATCAAGTCCAACCATTCCTATCAAACACTAAACCATGCCCCTCAGCACCTCGTCCACCTGTGCCTTAAACACCTCCAGGGAAAGTGAATCAACCACCTCCCTGGGCAGCCTCTGCCAGTGACCAATGACACTTTCTGTGAAAATTTTTTTTTCCTAATGTCGAGCCTAAATCTCCCCTGGCAGAACTTGAGGCCATTCCCTCTTGTCCTGTCCCCTGTCACTTGGGAGAAGAGCCCAGCTCCCTCCTCTCTACAACCTCCTTTCAGGTAGCTGTAGACAGTAATAAGGCCCCCTCTCAGCCTCCTCTTCTCCAGGCTAAACAACCCCAGTTCTCTCAGCTGTTCCTCATAAGGCCTGTTCTCCAGACCCTTCACTAGCTTTGTTTCTCTTCTCTAGACTCGCTCCAGAGCCTCAACATCGTTCTTATGGTGAGGGGCCCAGAACTGAACACAGGATTCAAGGAGCGGTCTCACCAGTGCTGAGTACAGAGGGAGAATAACCTCCCTGGACCTGCTGGTCACACTGTTTCTGATACAAGCCAGGATGCCATTGACCTTCTTGGTAAATGACATTTAAAAAGAAAAAAAAGTAGGAATAAATATAACATTGGAGAACTAAGAGTGGACATACAATAGAATATTAAGAAAAAAATTTGAAAAAGGAACATTTATTTGAGAAAAAAAAATAAAGGGAAGTTTTCAGCTTTAAAGTTAACTTTTAAAATGAACTTTTATGCAACCATAATTGTAGATTTTTGCTTATAATTTGTGAAAATAACTGTTGTTAGCATACACAACATTATGTACACCTACCAAGCACTGACTCAGCAACCTCTATGCAGGACAGCGTCACACTCCCTTACTCACTGAATGAGCCCACCTTCGATCCCTGTGTAACCAAAATTACAGGAGTAGATAATTCAAAGACAGGAAAGATACATACTGTAAATCAAAAATCAGAGAGAAACTTTCAGTTGGCTACATCAAGTGGCCTCCACATCCTTTACAAGATGAAGTTTGCAGCAGAGAACACAATATCCCTGAGCAAACTCAGCAGAGAAGCCTTAAGCCCACTCAGGACAGGAAGCAACAAAGAAGACAAAACGCTCTTTCTGTTAGCAAGACACTGTTAAAAGATTTGTCATGGTAACAAAGAATATAAGCAAGAATGGACACAGCTTCAAAACTGCAGTCAAAATGAGCAATTCTCAAGCAAAATGAGATAAAGGCAGGCTTATAAGTGAATAAGACAAAACTGCAAGGAAAAAAAAAAGCTCAGCTCAGGAAACAATAGACAAAAAAATAAGACCAGGTATAATAATTCTCTTGGGGAAAAGAATATAAAATCAGAAGAAAAGGAAGTGCCCTACCAAGTGCAAACAAAAGATGATGGATGGAAGGAAAATAAAAAAGAATAAGTCCTGAGTCCTAACAAAGAAATATTAGACAGTTTGAAATAGCCACCCCAATCAAAATAATTCCAAAAGTTACTTTCAAAGACAATAAGTTACTTGCAGAAATACTTACAAGAAGAAAAATGTGTCCTTTTCTTACAAAAGTCATTAGCCAGCTCCTGTGTCCTTTCCCAAACTTTTCTAAGGGGATTTGAATATCCAGCTGTATTTTCCAGACAGTATTATTTGGTCTTGGTTCCTATCAATATCATTAGTCACCATGCTTTTGTATTTTTCCCTGCAATGGCATTTTGTGAGTCAGCCAACACAGCAGTCCAGAGATAATTGACAGGCGTCGCTCAGAAAGCACATTCCAGACTCAGAAATAGAAAAGCAGACTATACAGAAGAGTGCTCAGGCAGGCAGACATTGTGTTCTACCCTTTGTAATGATATTAGAGGAAGATTGACTTAATATTTAAGAAGACATAATTTCTTTTTTTATCTGAAAGGATTATGAAAGTTGGTTTCCTGATACAAAAGTCCTGGGGTCTGAATCTAACATCTATCAAAATCAATAGGAAAAAATAGAGTAAGTAGTTTTTCTTCTGTTGATTTCAGATATCCATGAGTCACTTTCTAACAGATGAATCATAATGCACAAATAAGAAATGAGATTTCTTTGTTTTATTTATATTTTGCATGGATAGTTCTACAACCGCTAAACAACAGGCTTAGCAACAACATAAAGTTAATCTTCCAAAATAACATATTTCTCCCTTATCCTAACCAGATACATCTAAAAAGATGGGTCGTATAATGTTAGAGTTGACCAAAAGAATAACTGTACTTTGTGGTAATCATCATTGGTAGAGCAAAATTCAGCTTCATTCAATGTTACATGTGAAACATTTTCATTGAGGAGTAGTGTACACACACAGAGACTTTTAAAGAAAATAACCTCAGGTAGCAGATCAGGAAAGTGTTGACCTGCTGGTTAAACTGGAATAAGACAGAAGAAATTGTTTCAGGTCCTTTATTCCATGGCTGCTAGATACCTACATGCACATGCTCACACAGAGCCACACGGGAGAAACAGCTGCTTCAAAGACTATCAGAGGGTCTTGCTTTTTGCACTTCTCTGGAGATGGCCCAGCCAGCCATGTTTCTTACACCTCTTCTGTCTGCAAATACCAAGAACATATATTCTTGCCTAGCACAACAAGAAATTGAAATATCTAACACTTCAAGCATTTGCATGAGTTGAATTGAGAGCTTGAAAACAAAACCAAAAAAAGGTAGAATTTTAAGGACAGGTGATAAGCTTTCTTGAATATCTCTATAGATTTGCACAGCAGGAGTCTAGTTCCTCCACTGCTTTGTCAGAAATGAGTACTTTTTTCCTACCAGAATAAAAAGATGATTTTCTTAAAGTATCTTAGAGTAAAGAAAGCTTTCTAGCATATATTTTCTGCGGATTTCCTATTGGGCCAAGGAATATTTTAGATTACTAAAAGCAATGTATATTGTAATAAAACGGACATTCCACCCTTCATAAATATCAGAAGAGAAAGTGCCTGTGGTGAGCATGCTCTGAGTAACTGATGACAAACTCAGCTGCTGTCTCCAGACAGAATATTCCCTCCCAGGAAAGTCAGAGTGGACTTCCCTTGGATATATTTTGGGTGCCCCGTTCATTTTATAAGCCCAGCACTTTCATTTCTTTGAGGCTGTCTATTCTAAACAGTTGGACAATCCTGTTTTAAAAGCTTTAGTTTCAGCTGCACAGCCTTTCATCCTTGGATGTGGGAGGGCAGAGGTTCTTCAGCCCCTCTGTGAATCTCTCTGACATCTGCTCTACAGCTTGAGCCCCTTCAGGTCTTTTCCTCATCTCTTTCTGGATGGCAAATGAACCATCTCCTCCCAAACAGATGTATGCAAGAAACGGGGCTGTTTACTTTTTTCAGCCACTTATTTTTTTCAAAAATGATAACCAAAATACTTTACATTTACAAAAATAAAACATAGACTTGCATATATATCCCATACTTATATACATTTTATCATATGTAAAAAAAAGAATTACTAAAAATATACTTTTGCAGAGCAAGTAAATAAGTTAAAATTTTTCCCAATTCTGAAGCGAAATGCCCAAGACTAGAATTGTGTGAATAATTGATTGTTTCAGTTCACTGCTTATTGTGAATTTTAGCAGGTGTTTTTGTGAACATTGCTTCCTCTCCAGTTTTTCCTGCTCTTGCTTTTATAAACATTGGTGAAAATGAGAGCATGGCATTGCCTCAAGTTACTGCAAAGGGTGCACAACCCCAGAAGCTGCTGTCAGCATCTTCCCAGTCTAATTTCTAAGCTTTGATGACCATTAATGTCCGCTTTTCGATTTTGACTCTCTTATTTGACCTTTGGCTTATAACACAAAAGTACAGCTGCTAAGCTAGGGTTTTGGGGTGAGCTGGTTGTAAGAGTTTGGGTTTTTTTCACTAAATGGATATCATTTCATGCTGCTCATAGGACAGGTTCTGCTTACATTTAGCATGCATATCCATTCAAAATTCAGAAATCATTCATTACACACACGGTTCTCTTGTTCCTCTTTGCGAAACAGCAGTTTTGTCCTGTGCAAGGACACCTTCCCTTGAACAAGCGCTCCATCCATCCTGAGGAGGGTTAATTTTAGCCACCAGATTTAATAAATTGCATATTAAATGTTCTTAATGACTAGTCCACAAAACATGTATGGAAAACTCACCATCCCTTTTTAGATTATTGATTGAGCAGGTCCTGTTTGTAGCAGATGCAGTACTCCACGAATGCATACAGTCTACTGGGATTGTGACTGTTCTGTGTTGGAAAATATATAAATTAACAAAAGACCAATGCTTCTGAAAGTTGCTCTAGGTCAAAAAAGAAATGCATACTTATCAGAGCTAACATCAAGAAAAGGATAGGGAGGAGCTGAGTTATCTTTACAGGATAAGAGCAATGGAAATACATTATCTACGGGATATCAAAATGTGCATCAGGCATTCTTCATGCACCAAAAAAAAGCCTCAGGCTCTCCTAAATATACTGGGTTTATTCTGTCTCACATTGATCCCAGAGTGAGAGCTAAAATAAGCCACTTTTTTCAGGTTCTTTTTGGTTCTTGTTTGTTTGTCTGTTTAAATCAGTCATTCAGGATCTTTCTCAGTTATGGTGATGACAATAAATGTGCATGGTGTTTCCATTTAGGACCATGATGTGCACATCTTTAACCCTATTACTCAGAGGTAGGTGGTACCATATAGTAAGATGCAAGAAGAATAGCCCCCAGTGCAGAAAAATCTCTCTACATCACCTTACATTGAGAAGACTTGATAAATCCGTATTAATGGTTATCACTGCGATAAACTCAATTTTCTCCTCAGCTACTTTTCTATTATTCTTCCCTCCCTCAGCCTTCCACTTCCTTCTAGGTTATCTGTTTTTTCCATTATTCTTCCTGAAACATCTGTAGAATTCATCCTAACCACTTTTTTCTCTCCAGATATTACCTGTCAGGCACCCTATTTCAGGCAAGTGTAAAACCCCTCCCATATTAGTGACAATTTTGTTGACAGAGTTCAATTCTACTATATTCTTGCATTGCCCCAAATTACAGCTTCCATCTGCAGCAATAAGTATCTTCATTCCCAACTTCTTTTAAAGGTTACCTAAATCAAATAAATGAAAAGCCTGCTGGTTGACCTATTTGGCTGCTGTTCAGTTGTAACTCAGCTCCACCTCCAACAAGACATTAAGCTACAGGGTATCATTTCCTGTTAATTAATAGGCTCAATTACAGCATTTTTTGTCTGACCTTCCTTCCTCTGTGTTACAACCAAGCAAAACACACTGACAGACCCAAACACAAGCTCTTGGCCAAATCATGACCAGCTTAGTTTACCTTATAACCTCTTCTTGCTGACGGAGATCTCTTTCTCAACGTGTGATTTCCTTCCATATGGTTTGCAAAAAAAAAAACCTCGGGGGAGTAGCGTATGCTAAACTCCTTGGTCAACACATTTGTTACTTCCGTCAAGATGGCCCTAAACCCTGATCCATCATGAGATTAGACAAGCAAGGAAACAGCCAGCCAAAACCCAAAACTGGAAATCGAAACAACAGTGGAAAAACTCTACAAGACAGTTATTTAAAATATATTTAAGATCTACTTTAATCTTGTTTCTTAATTCTGATGGCCATAGGAGTTGTGACCTATATAAAAAAATAATTTTCTATCAATAGTGCTGAGANAACCTCGGGGGAGTAGCGTATGCTAAACTCCTTGGTCAACACATTTGTTACTTCCGTCAAGATGGCCCTAAACCCTGATCCATCATGAGATTAGACAAGCAAGGAAACAGCCAGCCAAAACCCAAAACTGGAAATCGAAACAACAGTGGAAAAACTCTACAAGACAGTTATTTAAAATATATTTAAGATCTACTTTAATCTTGTTTCTTAATTCTGATGGCCATAGGAGTTGTGACCTATATAAAAAAATAATTTTCTATCAATAGTGCTGAGAACTTTTGCAAATAAAAGTCTCCTTGGGTAGAGCTTCTGCTTTATAAGTATTACTGAGCACTCTGATCCTTTTGGAGTAGACTTGATTTGCCTGCCTTCCCTATACTTTCTTACCTCCATCTTCAACCAAAAGACTGAGAGCTGTTGAGGTAAGAATGGGCTGCACTTAAATCCTGACGATGCTCATTCACACACAGCCCATCAGGACAAAGAATAGTTTACCACATACCACAAACCATACCCTCAAGTATTTTAATTCTGTTGAGGAAATAACTCGTCAGTGAATAAGTATATTGAAAGGTACTTAACCTTTACCATAGAAACAGGTGAAGAGATTATCACCGAAGAAACTGTCTTGTTGGAGAGGCTACAGAAAGCTGGCAGGAGCAGAAGTGTGATTTGAAGACTGAAGGTGAGCAAAAGTGAGAAAATCACCATGTTCTGGAAGAGTCACATGCAGTAACGAAAAGATGTCAACTCCCCCAGCAGGACTTCTCTGAAGCATTCCCAGATGGTCAGACCACGTACGGTAGTTTTGTCCTGAATGTCACTAGTAAAATATACATAAATCAATTTTATTTACCCCTATGGTGTTGTTTTCATGATTAGTCTGTGTCTTTAAAGAGGTGAACTCAAACTACTATGAATGTACCCACCAGGCTGAAGCCCCACACATGGGGTAACATTTAAAAAACACATCAGCGAGGTTGAAATTACATCATACTAATGTGACTGTGCTGAGTCTCCAAGAGAGAGAAGTGATGGGTCCAGAGGCTGGCCAATACAGCCTGGAGAGAAGCCACACTCCAAGATGTGGTGCTCTGGCACCCTGCAAGCATCAGTTGGTGGGCATTAGTTATTGGGGTGGTTTTCCTTGCTACAGANAGGTAGCATTTAAAAAAACATCAACAAGGTTGAAATTACATCATTCTAATATGACTGTACTGAGTCTCCAAGAGTGAGAAGTGATGGGTCCAAAGGCTTGCCAGTACAGCCTGGAGAGAAGCCACGCTCCAAGATGTGGTGCTCTGGCACCCTGCAAGCATCAGTTGGTGGACATTAGTTATTGGGGTGGTTTTACCTTGCTACAGAGAAAGACCACAGCCTCTCTAACCTAACAGTGTTGGAGATCATATTTCCACTAAACGTGTTCTCAACTGGAAGTTGGGTACTTTAAGCACAACACTTTGTTTCTCTACTTGGTGAGAAAAAGCACCAGCAGAATGGGGTAGAATACTACCCTGCAGTCTGGGCATGACGAGAGCTGAAAAACAAAACCAAAAAAAAAAGAGAAAAATTCCTAGACAAGAATCAAACCAGAAAAGCAGGTGCCTCTGGGAAGCTTTGTTTTCCCTTAACACTGAACTTGCTGGTTACACAGACCATAACTGGGGCAGGGAGTGTGAGAGGCAGTATCTTTAAGGCCTTTTCTCTTACATGCTCATTCCCAGCTTGACAAAGCCAAGCTTAAGGTATATCTCCTTGTTACAGCTAAGTAACTGTAATGTTCACATGCTCACTCTGTAGAAAAAAAGGTAATATGAAAGAGTATGAAAAGCATTAGCCCATCTGGTGCCTTTTTCAGAAGCCAACCCCACCTATCGTTTTGTTCACCTATTACGCAGCTTCGATCTGTTTTTAATCCAGTAACTTCTGTGTCTGTTCTTAGTGCACATTTTCAAATAATTTCTCCCCCAACTCTTTTCTTCTAACTGCATAACGTAACTCAAAAACTTCAGACATCAGAAGCACACACAGTTGATCACTGTGCTTAGTTTCATAGCAGAAACAAAGTGTTTGGTCAAGGGTACGTCTGCATTAATGGATGGCACAGACTTTAATCCCAGATGACAAATGTATCTGAAATGCTATTCCAATGCATTTGCAAGGATTTCAGTGAAAGCATTTGTCTTAAACATGACAGCAGGAAACGCACATGCACAGACACACGTTTGCACAACATGCACAGTCTCTCCGGCAAGAAATGTTAATCAACTACATATTAACACAGGTGAATATGCATCAGGGGACATTAAATGCTACATTTGCAACTCAGAGCACATATGTGACTGCAAAAATGAGGACTGCTGATTATATTTACACTTTGTTCTCTGAATCAAAAACTGTGTGTTCAGAAATCATGACACTTTGGGCTTGGAACAGTCTTATCCCCAGCAGCATAATCTTATGGTTATTATCCTTAGTTTTTTTTTATTTTCTCCTAGCATCACATGAGTTTCACAGGCAGAAAAATTATCACCGAGATCCATACTGTGTTCAACAAAACCTCACGTACTTTCAATCGTCTGTCACACTACGGCATTATTCAGTGTTTTGATGGGTAGCAATCGTGTGTGCTATTACCAGACCCATAACAAAGTTGCTTTTTCTCCAGCTGGGGCTGCTGGGTGCTGTCATCAATTCGAATAAATGATTCTAGTGCACACAAGAGCTGGCTAAGTCGATTGGAAGAAAAGAGCCGTGCTGAAATAATACAATCTGCATAAAACACCTTCACTGAAACAGCAATATCCTCAGTTGAAGGTAATTATGACATCCTTGGCAATTCCTTCATTGATTTGAAGAAGGGCATTGTACATTTGGGGTTCTCGATCAATTGTTCTCCTTTTGCTACATTTAACTGCTGCGGAATGCAGAAGTATTTTGTACAGCTATTTCCTTGTTCATAGAGAAATGTTACTTGAAGAACACCTCAGACTCCTATTTATTTGAAGTCATTAGAGCAAAATCTTTTGAATGGGCAGTATGATTTATAAAGCGAGAGAGATATTTTATGAAGTATCTTATGAATTCTAAACCTTCAATATTTGTTATAGCTCTTTATTCACTTGATCTATGAAAAGAAAGAAAAAAGCTTAACCGCTGAATAAAGAGGCAAATGATTCTCAGATTTCAAACAATAAGCACATATAATTAAAATATCATTTATTTCAGTGCCTCTCATACCGCTTAGTCACAAATGCATACAATTGTCTAGCCAGTCCTTTCAACCCACACACATCTATTCTGTGTATTTGAGACATAAATTGAATGCAAGCTACTCTGACAGATCGCTGAGAGGAATACACACACTGTAAAGTGGAACCAAAACAGCAGACATCCTCAAATGTATGTGCAGTTTGGATCTGGCTACCTCGATGCTCTTGGAGACAGCAAGAGCTTTACCCATTTGGGTAAATAAATTATAGACCAACTAGCACTAACACTTGTCTTTCAGCTCAAAGCCTGAGAAATGCAGCCCCCTGCCCCACCACCCTCACAAGATAACTATTCAGTCCCTCCAGCCCGGAGCTATAGCTTCTGGAGAGATAGTACAACCTGTTCAATCCTCAACTAATCTGGCCTCCTAAAGCTATCCCTGCTGGTAAAACAGGTAATCCCATGACACGTATGATTTTCAAGTAGCTCAAGGACATCCTATTCTAGAGCCCCAAAGCACAGGAAGAAACATCACACAAGCAAAGAATAATGGTTCTTAACACTTCTCACTGCACAACAGGATGGAAAGGAACATTAAACAAAAAAATGTACAACCTCACAAATACAAGATCTGCATTCAGTGCACTGCAGCTGGTGTTTTCAAATGGTAACCATCTCCAAAATGCTAAACCATGGTCTTTTGCTTCTCTGGGAAAGGCAGCACAATTGCACAGCATGCTTTGTACTCAAATTCACATGTTTATTCTGGCTCTTTACAGACTCAAACATTCCAACCACCTCCATATTTCTCTAGAGACCTGAGACAACTTGTAAAGTTGTCATAGATAGATGCTATTCATTCTCACTCTTCAAGCTCCTGGACAGGTAATAGCACTGCTGCTGCGTGAGTCTAATAGCTCTGAATCCAACTGGTTCTTTGCTGTTTACTTTTTGTTCTTCGCCATTCATCCTGTTTCCTATTTCTCCTCTTCCATTTACTGGGTAAATCTTACTCATCCTTTTTCATCCATCCACAGTCATGACTTTTTCATCCATCCACAGTCATGACTTTTTCCAGTGTTTTCTAAGCTATTTTAATCTAATCTTTCATGGGACTGCTGGCTCAGAATGATAGCTCTGCTTTCAGATATCATTTATCACGTTACTATATGGCAGGTATTTCTTGATTGCTTGTAAGGATTCAAATTTTTTCTTATAAAAATTTGTTATGAACCTCTCTCTCGACTCTCCAATATTGTGCAAAGAGAAGTAATTATAAAAAGTACTCCCTCTCTTTAATATCAATAATTTGTCATCTACTGAGCTTTTTTTTTCTAGGTATAATAGTAGTGTAAGTCATTGGTTCCATATTAAGTACAGCAAATTTGCTGTAAACTAGCCAAACTTTTCTAATATTAACCATACAGTTTAGATAATATTATTAAAAAATTGTACATACAGTCATTTCTGTTTATTCCTGCAATGATCATCAATTAACTTTAAGGTTTTAGTTCCAATCTTTTACTCCCAATTATACTTTAATATCCCTCATGACTGTTTTGTAACAGTTTTCTTTCTTAAATTTCATAATCTAGTTTGACATTAAATCATTATTGACTGGAAGGAAGGAGAAAAGAGATGAGTGCCTGGGAGCACGTTCACTTCTCAGCAGACTGAAGGAGCAAGTCTTTCAGATGCTGTCTTCATAACATAATACTTTTAAAAAACCTATAGATTATCAAGAAAAATGTGTTCTTAAAGATTTTTTTTCCTCATGATCCAATTCAAACAAAGCTTAAACCAGGTATTCCCCTTTGTCCTCACTAATAACTTGTCAGGAACTGCAGCTCTTCTTACTTTACTGAAGTGATGTGGGCCTTCCTACCAAAGATGAGAACACAGTCTGAAGCTGTTTAACATCATGATGGAGTTCAGGATACAAGCAGGACTCTGTGGAAAAGGTAATCTTTGTCCCAGTCAAGAAAAAACTGCTTTTACTTCTTTGTAAAACCCTGTATGGCCATAAGCATCATAGAAGTAAGGAAAAAAACTCTGCAAAATCCTTGATAGAACCTCCTGCATTTTTTTAAAAATGTGATTAAATTCCCTGAAGTTATATTAAACCTTACAAACACTCCCGCAAAATTAAAACCTTCAACAGCAAGTCACCACAGACTAAAACTTGGAGTGGTATTTGCTGTATTTACAGCACTGTGGATCCATTCTAAAAGATGAAATTGTTTAGCACATTTTGCATATGAAGCAAAACAAAAAACAGTGAAATAGGTGCAACTGATGAGTCTTAGTCTTATCTTTCAGCCTCAGTATCACTGGAAGTTTTTCCCCTCCTGCCTCAACACCACATGTTCAGAATAGTTCCAATTTTTCCATCTTTTATTTGCATAGGTAGGGACAGTTTATTCAAGCCAATTATCCCAGCATGATTCATCATCATGATGCTCTAAAATAAAAGCAATCATGCTAGATTGGTCACAATTAAAAAGGTATTTTTACATTTGGAGGAAAATTACCTGAACTGGCAACTTTTTCCAAATAAAATCAGGATACCTGTTGAACTGGTATGCCACACTTCTTCCTGCCTCTGAAGCTCAAGTGTGTAGTCCCCTGCTCCGTATTTTCCCTTGATTAAATATCTGTAAAGGTGAAGTGAAAAGTTCTGTTTATCCACTAAGGAAGTACAAATTATTACTGACCTATTTATTCAATAAAGGTACCCATATTTACACAGCACTACCAATGAAGGAACCAAAGGAATTAGTATTCTGGAACCAATAATCCACTCCAGAGAAGAAAGAGAGAATGGTTTTCACCTGACAAGATTTTTCCCAGAACTTCTGTTCTAGCTGCTAATTAAATATTGCCTAACTGATGCACTCAACCTATGGCAGATTGCAAGAAGCACATTTGCAGGTAGGGATCTAGCTCAGCATTGAAACTTCCTTTTATATTTAAGCATAAGACCACTGATCTACCCTCCTCTTCATCTGAAACAGCAGTGCAACCATCTGGTCCTCAGTCTGTGCTCTTGTAACAACAGCTTCTCACCTACTCACTTCTGTTGAACAGGATGTGTTGAAATCTTGCAGGAATAAATTAAAGGCTGTATTAATTTATACGAACCTCTGGAAATAATGATAAAGACTAAGTAATTTCACCTTCCCTGGAGGTGTTCACCTTCCCTGGAGGTGTTTAAGGCACAGATAGACGAGGCCCTGAGGGACATGGTTTAGTGTTTGATAGGAATGGTTGGACTCGATGATCCAATGGGTCTCTTCCAGCCTGGTGATTCTATGATTCTACGATTAATTACAAAAATTAGGAATGAGCACTTTTAATGTTTATGGTCATCACAATATATGTAGTCTTCATTCTTAGTGATGGGAGAAGCAACATATTAAAACATAGAATCATTTAGGTTGGAATAGACCTAAGACACCTAATAAGATAATTGAGTCTAATCATAAGCTATATTCTATTCTATGTAGAATAGAATTTTTCTTTTGGAAGGGACCTACTGGTCCAACTGCCTGACCAGCTAAGGTCTGACCAGAAGATAAAACCTTCAAATGGGAGTTGAAGTTCTGGTTACAAATAAATGAGGCTGTTTCCAAACGGAACTGCAGCTGCATCATCTTTAAATACCTGCTGTGTTCAGATATTTGATGTTTTTTAAGTTCCATACCATCTTTGATCTTTGCAGAATATGAAACTTCTTATTGTTTCCATAGTTGATTCTTCCTTCTGTTCTTTTCTTCTTTAAAATTCTTGCTTTCTAGCAGAGCTGAATTAACTTTTAAAACAGGACAGAAGCCCAAACTTTGCAGACTGCTGTATCCACACAGAGGAAGATACTGTACTGCTCTGGAAAGCAGACGGTTGCTGCTCCAGTGCTGTCCTGACACAGCACAGCAGAATGCTGCACCAGCGAGCTTCCCTGATGCACAAAGCCATCCATCCAAATTGCCACCACTGCATGAAAGCACTTTTCCTGCTAAACAGCAATGTATTTCAGTGATAAACAAAGTAAAAATACCCACTTCTGTCATTCTTCCTGGCACTCGTACCAATGGGATCCAGTTTTTTAGATTTCCCTGTTCTTATTTCGCTGTGCTAGTGGCAGAAAGGGGATACAGGATATTTCCACATGGCAGCTTACGCTCTTTGCCTGTTTGAATCTCATAGCTGGGAGCACCAAAAGGACCAGAGCAGAATCGCTGAGTGAGACCAGCTTGGGTCTGGAAGCCAT
>WAAB01025264.1:0-27875 GCA_013389865.1 Piaya cayana
TGTGGAGAGGAGGGAGCTGGCCATTCACTCTCATGCCTGTTTTCCTTACAGCCTTTTTGATCTTACTATCCAGAGTTCTTTATTTGTAGCCTGATGTAGTTGGATGATAAAAGCCTTGCTGTGTAAAGGAGATGTGTAGCCTGGATTAAAATGGTCTGTTACATGCCAACAATGAACTTTGCCTGCTAAAGAGGAAGGGAAAAAGGAGGAGAAAAATCATGACTATGTTGAGGTTAAACGTCATGTTGGGATACACATACATCTGGTGTGAAAGAGCACTTCTCACAACTTATCTGGCTAAGGGGCTATAATAGAGAAACAATAAACTAACTACATCTCTGCTAGAAAAATCTGTCAGGTGTTTCTTTAAATTAGTTATATGGGAATAGAGTGCTACACTATAAAGAAATTGTTATTATAAAGAGCGGTTCCATGGTATGATAAT
The DNA here is from genome assembly GCA_013389865.1 of Piaya cayana. Lineage (NCBI taxonomy): Eukaryota > Metazoa > Chordata > Aves > Cuculiformes > Coccyzidae > Piaya > Piaya cayana. Next base: position 446 of record WAAB01025264.1, read on the forward strand.
ATAGAATGTTCCCAAAGAGCAGTCTGTTGTGGGACTCTTCAATACATATCATTGGGCACTGGAACAGGCTGCCCAGGGTGGTGGTTGATTCACTTTCCCTGGAGGTATTTAATGCATGGGTGACGAGGTGCTAAGGGGCATGGTTTAATGTTTGATAGGAATGGTTGGACTAGATGATCTGGTGGGTCTCTTCCAACCTGGTTGTTCTATGATTCTGTGATATGACACTTCTATGCATCCTGCAGATGTGAAACACAAAATGGTCTCTGAATTCCTGTTTTTCTCTGAGTTTGGCTAAAGTCAACCTGGAGCTGCTGTAATATGAACTGTTTTGGGATTGTGTTTGTAAGAACTAGAAGCTGGTATGTGATCTGCATTCAAACTACTCCAAAATCTTATTCTGGGCTTGAATCCTTACAGCAGGGACTAAGGAGAATATAAAACATGTTCAGATTTCATGTATTTATGAAGTGAGGAAAAAGTGGAAGCTCACTTTAAATCAGAGGCGAGAGCATGGGGAGAAAGCCTTGTGAAGTGGTACAGAAAGGGTCAGGCAAGACAGCTCCAACACCCTGTGAAGTCAGGAGAGCAGCAGAACAGATCACGCTATCAGCAGGAGGCAGCTCATAAGCCCCAGTAAAGACAGGAGAGCACATATCACACCCCTGTTTCAGCCTATGCCTGCTGGGAGAAGCCCTCCCCCCACCCCTCCCAGGAGTGGCTGCAGATCTGGCAGGACTGCGCAAAAGGATCCTTGCGCCCTCCCACCCCACTTCTCCTCCTTTGCTATTGCAGTATCTCCACTGTTTTGAGGGTTTCACAGGGTTGACTTACTCAGATTCTATTTATTTTGAAAAACATTGAAGATAATTGCATTTATATATAAGTACACAGATAGATTTTGTGTATGCATTTGTGTGTGCATGCGTGTGTAATATTTTAAGCTGTCTGGCACATTATTTTAGCCACCTGTTCTAGCCTCTTTCTGCTGCACAAATTAGATTGTCTCAAGGGAGCCTATGCAGCTGATTGGGTCTGCCTCGTTACTAAGGCAACCCTTCTCCTCTCCACTATATGCTTTATAACTCAGATTCACCAGGCAAAAAATGGAAGGGGGATAAAAAAATGCTTCAGACCCTGGGGATACCAGTACTTAATAGATGCTCTTAGCAGACTTATTTATTCAGATAAGAATACAGTTTCTAAATGCAGAAGATTGTTGAAGTAAGCAAAGTCAAACATAATGGTACTCTATGAAGGGGATGATAAAGACCAAATTAAAGGCTTGTGTAAACACCATATGAATCTTAAATTAGCTATGCTGTATGCAGTTAATGTAAAAGTAGCCCAATTGGATACAGCAGTTGTCACTTTGAAGGTCATTCTGATAAAGAACAACAAAAAATCTTTATGCCAAAAAAGCCACAAGTGTAGGGAGGAGCCCTTAGGTTATATCGGCTACAGCTCAAACAGTATTTTATGCTTATGTAAATTTTATGTTTACATAGATTTTATATTTATGTAAATTGTATGTTTGTCTTATTATTGTTTTAATTTATTTATGTTTTAATTTTATATGTATGTAAATCAACAAAATTCTAAGAAAATTCAAAGGTGACTATACTGAAGGATGGATTACCGATTAGGGTAATGAATCCTATATGCAAATGGAAAGCAGGGATGGACTTTTAAGCATTATGTCCCAAACATTCCCTCAAAGTGTCATATTCTGGAATGTGGTTTTGTGTTTACTTTGGCACAGGCAATGTGCACTTAGGTATAGTGTATGACTTTTATGTTTATCTCTTCATCTTGTGGTCAGTTAATTAATTGCAGATAATGGCCTCAGCAATTTTATGCCATTTGGATATTCAAAAAAAAATGTGTAGATAGAATTGCTGTGAAGCATTTCCCAGGAGGTAGATTTGTTTATGGATGGATTTAGATGCTTATATCTAAGGGGAAGGCTCATACACTGTAGCTTTGCGCAGAAAAATAAAAAGGTGAAAAAGTGTTCAAGGAAATACAACATGTTGGATTTTTGAGGAAAAGGCTTGTTTTAGAGCCTATCGAACAGCCAAATCCTTCCTTTGTTGCCAGATGTTCTAGTACCACTGTCTACATCCAGCTCAAAGTAGAAACCCTGACAAACCCCAATGCATCTGGATTTGATGAGGAGAAACATCATCTTTCTCACATGAGTCTATATTCTGACCCTAGAGGCAACTGCCACTAATAATGCCCACATCACAGTGCTTCAGAGTTGTCACCCCTGCCTTAATATGTGCTCACTGGAAACCAACGTATAGAGTAAATGAAGTGTATCTCCTAATGACTCCCTGAAACATTGCATCTATCACAATGTTAGGTTTTGTAGATTTTATTATTCTTGGCTTTAGCTCTGACAACTTGAGAGACTCAAACTTTGATCATAGTAGCTTAAAGCCTGCTGTCTTTTGGCGTCAGTGGAATTTTTTATCATTTTGAATTAGTTTACTTATTCAGTTTTTAAAATCTTGACTTGTAAATGAAAGGAGTATCTTCAGTCAGGCAATTAACTATTGTTAGTGCCAACAGATGAGGGAAAACAAATCTGAAGCAGAATTTTAATATATCACTGTTTTGCATGAAGGATTACAACCTTATACTACTTGATATTCCACAAGAACATTTTGAAACTTAATGTTTTAATTGTCATTCTAGAACATCAACATTTTATTGATTAAAGCTGTGTCTTATAGAGGGTTTTAATAGTTAAACTAGTTGGTTACATCAGGACAGAACGGACTTTATCATACAGCTGCCTTGTGAGGTATGCTTTACTTGCACCTGACCAGAAGTCCTTCTAGAAGATCTAATTGTCATCCACTCTAACCATTTAAGGCCATCTTCAAGGGTTTATGACATTTCTTTTCTAAACATCACTCACTGTGAATATCATAATGCTGTTATCATACTTAGATTCATATAAATTTTAAAATTTCTAGGAAGACATTTGTTTTGATAGCCTTGCATTTCTCGGTGTCTGTTGGCATATGTACATTGAATGTTGCACATATTTTATAAAACACGTTTTTCTGTACTTACATCCTACATCCTTTATTATTACAGAAACAGATGGGATGTTACTTTCTCCATCTTTTGTGGTCCTGCTGGCTTCTGATGCTTGCTCTTACTGTTCTGGTGGTGGACTCCGAGCTGCTGCTGTCCACAACCCCTTCTGCCCAATTCCTTACACCTCACTCACTAAATGGTTGAATAAGTCCTTGAAACACATGCATGTAGGCTGATTTGGTACCTAGAGATCCCCAGAGATTCTTAGCACCCTTCAACAACCTTCACTTCCTTTTTTAATTTTTCCTCCTGATTCGTCTCACTGACAGGACCTACTGTTGCCACTTTCTCTTCCCCTCTTTTCCTTCCTTCCTTCCCAACACCTACTACCAAATCTGTCCAGCAGCTTTTCAGATGTTTAGTCTGCAATTCAACTTCATATAAGGCTGATGTCTTTGTGGCAGGTTTATTGATTCAGTGCTATTTCTCAGACGCTATAGGTGTGTTTTCATTTCATTTCTATAGCTGTGTTTTCATTTTGCACAACAATTACACTGGCAACAACATTTTGCATGATAATTATGCCTTTGCCAAACTCTATTAAAAAACCCCAAACGAACACAACTATTGATAAAACAAACCACAAACAAACCCAAAAAAAAAGTTTTTGTATACCAGAGTGGTATAATGTTCTTTTCTGCTTCTGTGGAGCAGTGGAAAGAGGGTAGTATTGGCATCAGAGACACATCTGTTATCTGGGTTTATTTGGATAGAATGAATTTGATGGTTTCAAGATTAGGAGAATGCAGAGTCAGGAAAAATTAATTCCCTCTGAAATTTCCAGTAAGCAGCTTCAGATAGTTGGAAAGAAGAAAATATTTACTTTCCAACAGGGCTACGTTGAATTTCCTTACAGGATTAAGAACTCACACCATGTTAAATTAGAGACTTAAGGTATTTATGTGCTAGACACTTTTTTCCCTGAGATCTAGCATGTTTGCATTCCTATAGCTAATGTAGCTTGCATTTTCAGTATTCCATTGTCAATAGAATTTTTTTTTATACCAAATAACCTAGAGGTCATCTTACTTTTTCCTCCTTACATAGCTACATGTGCATTGATGAAAAAAGTGGGTGACTGGAGCCATAATTTTTGCCTAACGAAGTAGCATATGTCAAAGTTTTATTTGCTTAGCTTTTAATTAAATTAATTGCAGAAAGTTGCCCTGTTAATTTCAGAAGACTAAAGAAATGTCCTTACTATAGAGACTTTTGTTTTAAGGCTGAATTTAATCTCTGCTTCTGCTTTGAAAGTAGAGTAAAAAAAAAGCTTTTGAAAGTTACAGGTGACTGACATTCATCATGGATTAGAAATGAGAATCATGTGGTTGTAACTGTAATGATCAATGATGTTTTCCTATCAATCAGGCACAGCATCTATATATCATTTCTAGTCTGAAATCTTCATTAGGAGAAAAAGATGACAGCTGTTTTCAGGAAAGTATTGAAGGTGGACCACTGCCAGATATTTTGGGAGACTAAGGAAAGAAATAATGGCTGTTAGGCATTTCCTCTTTATGTTCAGTCGAGTAGGATTTGTCCACAACACTAATGCAGTTTGTAAAAGAGATATTTATTATCCGAATGTATGTGTGTCACGCTGTCTCTTAACCTGTACATGACAAAAGATGCTGTAAATCTGATTTTACTCCTGAATCCCTGCCAAATACATTTAAGTCTGGAGGAAACATTCTGATTACTTTGCAAAGTGTAGATTGCTAGTACAAGTCTGAAGGAGAGTTGGAACAGCTAATCGATAGGTGTGCAGTGCTTATGGAAATAATTTGGCAGAGCAGTGTAGGAGACCTCATTGTTGTATATGCTGCTCCACAAAGGCAGGGAAAAGGAAGACAAACAATGTAAATCAGTGGAGAAAAGTTTCCTGGAAGGCTGTGTTTTGAGAACTGTAGCAGCAAGCACGTCCCACTGTGAAACTGTATGATCCTGGGAGGTATATACAGGGAAATAATAGACAGGAAAAGACTTTAACATCTGCAGACAGCATTGCTTGGAGCAAACCACGAAGTTGAGTTTTATTATCCATGTTTTGTGAGGGGTGTCAAATGACTGACATATTGCAGAGAGAACGGCAGAAACAAGTTGCATACAGTGTCCCAAAGAGCTCAGTCAGCTTAACTCAGTAACAAGAGTATGTGGTGGTTTCAAGCTAGGTCAGAAAGCTTGGACTAAGCTTGGAGATTAATTTCAGAAAGTCTGCAGGGAAATTTGTGTCTGAAAACTTGAAAACTGAAAACAGTTATTAAAATGAGAACTAGCAGGTAATACTATTAATTTCCACTCAGGAAAAACGATTCTATCTCTTAATTTTATCAAGGCATGGTTTTGAAAATAAGTCTGTGCTTTAGTTAGTTGGGCTTAGTGTAGCACAAAGTGCTATTTGCTGGCCTGCTATATAGAAAAGACTGAATTAAATATATTGTCTCTTTCAGACTTTCCATTCAATGAATATAAATTCCCTTCCATAGGGGTAAACTGAAAATCTTCTTTTTCTGTGGTAAAAAATATACAGATTATCCAAGTTCCATTTCCAGTGATCTTAAATGGAGTCCAGTTTAGTATTAGCAAGCCTGTGATTTTTATTAGAGAATTAATGAGTCACCTTGCAGAAGTCACTCTATTGTGGAATACTGTGTGCCCCAAGGAATAAAAAGTTGCCTCAAATATTGGCAGCCCTTTTCCTCCTGCACACAACTATGTGTAGCAGTTTCATGTAGAACTGCCTATTTTTAATTTTTTTCATCAGAGGCTTTTACTGTTTAGTAACACAGAATTGTAAAGAGACAGAGGCAGAGCCCCTGGCTCAGAGTCAGGTTACTTGTTATTTTATTGCTCCCATATTGTGATTAAACACTATCTTGAAAATGTATCTATCTGTCATATTTTTTGGGCCTACTCGAATACCATGGGGAAACTGTTTTACAACTTTGTTGTTATGCTATCTAGAAACCATCTAATTCTCCCTCAGTCTGCAATCACTTGGTTTTTTTGTCAACATAGTCTTTAAACTTTTCTGTTCCTTGTGCTTAATCACTTGATGCATTTATAAAGACCAATCAAAGCATTTAAGCCTAGCCTATAAAATGGTTTATCCATTTCCTTAAACATACTCTTTTCCTGAATCACCTGAATACATCTTCAGGTACATGAGCAACTAGAAGCACAGGCAGCACAGCTGGGCCTTAGTAATGTTTAGTATACTTACACAAATATTCCTCCAAGTCTACTAGGAAATACCTCATCTAATTTATGCTAAGGTGCTAAGATCGGACTTTGTTCTCCTCTGGCCACATTACAGTCATCCTTGAATTTGCATTCTTCACATCTTATTAGCTGATGGTCTCCAGTTGATGAGTTCCCATAACCACTACCTGATGTTTTAAACCTTACTGCACTAGGGAAGCTACTTTAGCTGTACTTTAAGTGCAATTTTATTATGCTTAATACCTCTGGGGGCCTTTGCCAGAATTAGGAAGCTTTGCTTAATCAGAGTCTTATAGTGCTGCTTCCCCTTGCACATTTAATGGGTCATTAAAAACTGTGGTTTCCAAATTTGAAGGAATATGTACCATTTCTTCCAAGAATTTCCAAAGATTACTTTCATATCCATCTATCTCAATTTAGCACAAAAAATTCTCAGCTTTGTTTGCACATAAGCTTTGATAAGTCCCACGTTGAGGCATGTGTTCCCTGAAAAACCATTTTATTTGTGACCCAGGGTTCAGAATTGCACTTCTTTAAAAGCTGAGGTAAAATGTTTATCTACAGTCATTCACATGTCATCTTTAACTTCATTCCTACTGCACAATTATCTACTTTCTCTTCTACCTTCTTAATTCATATCAGTAAAGTCTATTTCCTATTTTTTAAAAAAATATTATTTGCATGATTCAGTTCAGGCTAATTTCTACTGATTCACACTTTTCTCCTGAACTTTTTGACCTCAAGGGCAGAAGTATTATTTGCCATTTCTCTGTATTATTGCCTAATTTTTACATGGCAGTTATTCATCCTGTATTCAGCTCCTCTTTGAATATATTTTCATTTTATTTTTTTTGTAGGCAGCTTCCAGAAAAAATGTTCATCCTTTATATTTTAAAAAAGTAAAGCCTGAAATTTAAGTCCTTGAACTCTTCAGTCTCCTTGATTCACAGTGTTCTTTTTCCCAATAAAGTAAATTGAGTTANGCTAAGATCGGACTTTGTTCTCTTCTGGTCACATTACAGTCATCCTTGAATTTGCATTCTTCACATCTTATTAGCTGATGGTCTCCAGTTGATGAGTTCCCATAACCACTACCTGATGTGGCATTTGGTATAATTAAGTGCATCCTACTGCTTGTCCTGTTCTTGCTAAGGTAAGCTTCTTTCATTTTACCTCCTACTAATATCAGTAGTAAAATCTTACTTTTAAAGTCTAGGTGAAGAGTAAAATTATTAATGAATTGTGGGTTGTGGTACTGTAACAACTTGAAGATGTCTGTGAGCAGTACTGAACTGTGTGCTGAAGCCATCCAGGGACATATCCTCACCATCTTCTCTACTTGCATGCACCTTGAAGCATCTTCCTGGTTAAAAATAATTGCTGATACTCAATCCTAGTAGTTTTCTTTCAGAAGCAGCTATTGTGTTTCCCTCTTCACCCAGGTGTTTGTCTACCTTTTAAATTTTACCAGTCCCATAATCCATGGTTAGCAGCTGATCCTTTCTCCTGTACTGAGGTATTAAAACCTTTATTGCTGTTCAAATGAAATCTTAACCTCTTTTATTTTGTCTAAAGATTGATTATTTTATGAGACAAACTTGCATGCATTAGCAAACTTCATTGTATTTTCTGTGTTATAATATGCTGGGTTTTTTTCAAAACTTGTTTTAAACCTTACTGCACTAGGGAAGCTACTTTAGCTGTACTTTAAGTGCAATTTTATTATGCTTAATGCCTCTGGGGGCCTTTGCCAGAATTAGGAAGCTTTGCTTAATCAGAGTCTTATAGTGCTGCTTCCCCTTGCACATTTAATGGGTCATTAAAAACTGTGGTTTCCAAATTTGAAGGAATATGTACCATTTCTTCCAAGAATTTCCAAAGATTACTTTCATATCCATCTATCTCAATTTAGCACAAAAAATTCTCAGCTTTGTTTGCACATAAGCTTTGATAAGTCCCACGTTGAGGCATGTGTTCCCTGAAAAACCATTTTATTTGTGACCCAGGGTTCAGAATTGCACTTCTATAAAAGCTGAGGTAAAATGTTTATCTACAGTCATTCACATGTCATCTTTAACTTCATTCCTACTGCACAATTATCTACTTTCTCTTCTACCTTCTTAATTCATATCAGTAAAGTCTATTTCCTATTTTTAAAAAAAATATTATTTGCATGATTCAGTTCAGGCTAATTTCTACTGATTCACACTTTTCTCCTGAACTTTTTGACCTTGAGGGCAGAAGTATTATTTGCCATTTCTCTGTATTATTGCCTAATTTTTACATGGCAGTTATTCATCCTGTATTCAGCTCCTCTTTGAATATATTTTCATTTTATTTTTTTTGTAGGCAGCTTCCAGAAAAAATGTTCATCCTTTATATTTTAAAAAAGTAAAGCCTGAAATTTAAGTCCTTGAACTCTTCAGTCTCCTTGATTCACAGTGTTCTTTTTCCCAATAAAGTAAATTGAGTTATAGGCATTATTTTAAAATTTTTTTTGATTCCATTCAAGGCAAAGGAAATTCATTTCACAGTCATTGGATCCATAAATATTTTTCTATCCTGGCTCTTTTAAAAACATACTCTTTCCTTAGTTTATTCTTTTAAAACTTAAAGCTTCATTGTTTTTTGTTTGTTACTATTATCACACCGATGCTACTTGTCTTCTCTAGTTTGATACCATTTACAATATCAACTCTACCCTCGTATCCATTTGACCATACATTGGAGACTAGACATCATCTGCTATTCCAGAAAAATGGATGCATAGTGTTACTACTTAATGCTTTAGTTTACAGCATCATTATGACAATGCTGTTTCCACTGCCATCCCTTTTTATACGTTATATTTTTTCCTGAATTCCTTGTAGTTTTCATCAGTTTGAGTCTAGTCTCATATGCTCTTCTGACACATCTCTTTCAGCCCTGTAGTACTCATAATTATGGGACATGTGTATATTTCTAGTAATTCCCTTTTATGGCCTAATTTTCCTGCACTGGTATATCGGCATCGTAGTTTGGCTTTCATTTCATCCAGATTTTTAAGTGGATTAAGCACCGTATTTGATCGCCTATATAACTGACTGTAGACTCTTTAAAATGCTTTTCAAAGAAACATAAATGTATTATGGGAAAGTGGCCACTTTGCCAAAGCCATTACTTGGAGTTACATAAAATTCACTTTTTCATTTTTGTTGACAAAATAAGTCGTAGAAAAATTCTGTATATTGTATAACATATCTGTACTGTATCAGGGTCCAGTTTAATGTCTTAGATATAGTCAAGAATATCTTTCTGAACAAACTGGGAAACATCTCTCTCATACTCTTGAAAAGCACAAGGCCAAAGGCAGACAGTGACCTGTTCATCAAGAGGGTAAATGGTCCCACAAGCTTGCCCTTGGTTACAGTAATTTTGTCCATAAAACATATGCAAAGACTGTCTTTGACCAGGCTTTCTCTAAATTTCTGTCATTTTTTGGCCTGTTTTTCAGATGTATTTAAACATTACTATGGGTTTGTTTGGTTTATTTTGTTTTTTGGGGTGGGTTTTTTTTTGTTTGTTTGGTTTTTGGTTTTTTTATCAGAGTGGTGTTTGGCTGCTACTGTTCAATGTAAACACCGAAATACAAATGGACAGACCATAATTTAATACTGCTACATGGTAAGAGTTAGGCAGAGTGATTTAATTAAATTCTAGTGGAAACATACTTAACCTATTTAATTAACCAGTTTGTTATGCATAAAATGCAAAGACAAAGGCAGTTTGCATCAAATTCTGACTTCTTTTAACCAAAGAACCGTGGAGAGATTGATTGCATTTGCTTAAGAGGAAGTAGTGCTGAAAATGTTTTAATTCAAGTGGCTTCCTTTTAATTGTCAAGTGGCTCCAGAAAAGGAATGACTATCTGTGCATAAATGAGGATCCTGCAATCCCCCTGTGCTGCAAGAATTGTTCCTAAGAAACCATTGTTTTTGCTCCTTCCCAAAGACCGATGTTTGTAATTGCAGTGTGTAGGACATTCACATATTGCAAGTAAATTGAGCTTATTGGTTTGATGTCTAAATATCCATATTCATATATACAGAGAGAGAAACAGAAACACAAAGAGATTTATAAGAATATCTTTATCCAGCACTCCCTTGACCACAGAGGGGAGAATTATTCAGCTGCAGGAAGTGGCTATCTTTCTCGGAAGACCAGTATAAGCTTACCTGTCAGGGATGTTTTATTTTGTTGGCCTCAGTTACTAAGGAAACCACTTCTCTGTGAAGACATCATAGATGCTTTTTTTGGGGGGGGGCTTGAATCTGGGACTGCAGCATGATGTACCTTGTAAATTGAAGACTTTACTGCAGCTTACTTAACCCTTGATGTAACCAGTGATATACAGAATCATAGAATCCTAGAATGGTTTGGTCAGTAGTGCTCAGTATCCTCCTTTAGAGGATCCTCCATGAGAGTGAACAACACAGGCTCTGCTCTGCAAACATTATCGGTACTGTAAAAGGTGAAGGTTTGGCTTAGAGACAGAATATATTAATCTGAGACTGTTCTCTGGAGTGCCAGAGTTAGCTCCCTTTGCCTTACTCTATGACATTAGGGATAATGTCCACAAAGGTTTTTGAACTACAACTTCAATACAGGTGCAGAGCTTCTCACACATTGCAGTGGAAGTTCAATACTCAGTGGCTTTGTGGCCCTGGCACTCAGTCCTTCCTGGTTTTTAATTCATCTTGCAGGGAGGTCAAAGGATTTATCACTTCTAATTAATGTAGATAGTTAATGCTTGTTCTGATAATGGTGTTCTGTTAGAATCCAAGAAATTCCTGTTCTTAGTATCTGGTTGGCTAAAATACAAATTATTTTATATCCACTTTGCTTCAGACAAGACAGGGACGCATGATGCTTGCTATATTCTTAAATAAGTGCTGGATATTAGGAGAAATCTTTTAGGATCAATGATCAAAATAGGTGATTATAGAAAGTACAGGGATTTACTGCAGTTATAAAATGCAAAGGATTGGTGGCATACTTGCCTCTTAAACTAACCTGAACCTTCTAAACGTTCACACCAGTGCTTAAGCAACAGTTAAAATGGGACTTAACCCTCAGCAAGTCAAAGCTTTTAATGGTTAGCATACATGTAGTTCCCTCGAGGAACCCTGAACATCTGTTTATATGGATGAGTAAAAATAAATATACATTAAGTCCCTTTCTCCTACTTTCTCTCTAATTGGATGGTAACTCTTGAGAGAAGGGATTGACTCTTTAGTGTGCTTATGCAATGACTAGCACAATAGGTCACTGATATCAGCTGTGACCTTTGTCTTTGCCACAGGACAATGGTAGTCTTCATGAAAATGACTGTTTCAGACTGACCTTTCAGCATAAATAGTAAAGAATTTTAATGATGGTTAGCGGATTATATGCTTACATTCCCCTCTTTTCTGTTTTTAAAAACTGCAGTATTTAATGTGTCATCTATTTCTAAAAGATATTATATGGCTTACTTTTATGGAGCAGCAATCAGAGTACACCAGTACACTGCTGGACCAAAATTCCTCTTTGGGCTTTGAATTTCCCTACTACTGCCAAATGTAAAATCCAGTTGTAATAGTGTCATCTGATTCAAGAAGGAAGAAAAGAAGATAGTTGAAAGAGTCGTACAGCCAGATGGTCACTGTTTGCTTAGATCTTTCCTTCATTCCCCATGGCTAAGAGATTTACAAGCATAAATAATGAAATCAATTTCATTTGAATTTTGTTATTGATAAGACTTGCATCCAGAACTATATTCTCTTTATAGCAGATACAAGTTACAATCCCTTCCAGCCTTTCCCTTTGGTGTTTGCTCTCTTGCTTTTTGTATGGTGACATTCTGTATGGATCACTTAAAGCTAAATGCACAAGAGCGCAAATTCATTTATGAGCATACATGGTGGAGGAAGGGAAGGATGGTGCAGTCACAGCACATCTTCAGCTTTTAGAAACACATGAGTTGCTGAAAATAATTCTGATGCTTGCAGTACGTGTTCAGTGAAAACAAGTAGTTCTGTGAGCAGCTAATGTACTAATGAAGCCAAATTTTCTACAGATTTTGGTGTCTTAACTGACTTTTAAACTGAGATACAGTTTCACATCATGCCTAAAATGTTCTGAGAAGCATGCCAAAAGAGGTAGTCTTGGTTTCTGTACTCACTTTCAACTGTGTGTTACCCCCCCCCATCAGATCTAGATGGTCTCAAGGTGAATTTGAAATCTATTAATTCACATGTAGTATTATTCTAGCTGTATCAATGAGCTGATTATCCCTCTGCCAAGTTTGAAATTTAGTCAATAAGTTCTAAAGGTTTTAGACAGGAACTTGAATATGTCTGCAAGTATATACATGGATTTGATGTTTCAGTGATGTAACTGTGTACTGCAGCCAAATTTTTAGGGTTGAATGTAGAGTTAATACGGTAAGCATGTCTCTGAAATGTCTCTATAGCCCTCAACCTGTGACAACAAAGATCTCCTTGGGACAGCAAGATGGTGACCAGGTGGGTAAACCCCCCTCCCACCCTAGAAGAGGGTCAGGTTCATGACCACCTGAGGAACCTGAACATATATAATTCTATGGGACCTGATGAGATACATCCCAGAGTCCTGAGGGAATTGGCAGATATTGTTGACAAGCCACTCTCCATGATATGTGAAAAGTCATGGCAATCAGAAGAAGACCCTGGTGACTGGGGGAAGGGTAACATTGCATCCATTTTTAAAAAGGGCAGAAAAGACGACCCTGGGGAACTGACAGCCTCAACTCTGCACCTGGGAAGATCATGGAACAGATCCTCCTAGAAGCCATAGTAAAGTATATGAAGTACATGGAGGTGATTAATGGCAGCCAGCTGGCTTCACCAGGGTCAGGTCCTGCCTGACCAACCTAATGGCTTTCTATGATGGGACAAGTACTGCAGTGGACACAGGAAAACAAGAGATGTGATCTATCTAGACTTCTGTAAAGCCTCTGACACAGTCCCCCACAACATCATTCCCTCTGAATTGGAGAGATAGAGTGGACTGTTCAGTGGATAAGAAACTGGTTGGATGGTCTTATTCAGAGAGTAGTGGTCAATGGTCTGAAGTCCAGGTGGAAATCTGTGACAAGTGGTGTCCCTCAGGTGTCCGTACTGGGACCGGTGCTGTTTAATATCTTCATCAAGGACACAGACAGCAAGATTGAATGTAAGTTTGCAGATGACACCAGGCTGAGTGGTGTAGTTGTCACACCGGAAGGATGGGATGTCATCCAGAGGGACCTAGACAGGCTGGAGAACTGGGGCTGTGAGAACCTCATAAGGTTCAGCAGGGCCAAGTGCAAGGTCCTACACCTGGGTCAGGGCAATCCCCAATTTCAATACAGGATGGAGGATAATGTGATTGAGAGCGGCACTGCAAGGAAGGACTTGGGGGTGCTGGGTGATGAGAAGCTCAACATGAGCCAGCAATGTAAGCTCCCAGCCCAGAAGGCCAACCGTGTTCTGGTCTGCATTAAAAGAAGCATGGCCAACAGGTTGAAGGAGGTGATTCTGCCCTTCTATTCCTCTCTTGTGAAACCCCATCTGGAGTACTTTGTCCAGGTCTGGAATCCTCAACATAAGAAGGTTATGGAATGGCTGGAACAGGTCCAGCGGAGGGCTGCAAAGATGATCAGAGGACTAGGGCAACTCCCATATGAGGACAGGCTGAGAGAGTTGGGCTTGTTCAGCCTGGAGAAGAGAAGGGTCCGAGGAGATCTTATAGTAACTTTCTAGTACCTGAAGGGGGCCTACAAGAATGCTGTGAAGGGATTTTTAGAAAGTCATGTAGTGATAGGGGCAATGGGTATAAATTGGAGAGGGCCAGATTTAGACTAGACATAAGGAAGGGTTTCTTTGCAATGAGAGTGGTGAGGCACTGGCACAGGTTGCCCAGGGAAGCTGTGGCTGTCTCATCCCTGGAGGCGTTCAAGGCCAAGTTGGATGGGGCGTTGGGCAGCATGATCTAGTGGGATTGGAACTGAATGATCTTTGAGGTCACTTGCAACCCAAATTGTTCTATGATTCTATGGTGTATTCTATGATTCTAATGTAGTTTGGGAGACAGTGCTTGAAGTGTTTTCTTTGCATTTGGAGAGGAAGCAGAAAGGGTGTCTGGACTATATGCAAATGAGCATACTGATGTGTTAACATTATTAGCATTGATCCTTACTCCCTGGCCACTTCCTATGTTCTCACTACATTTGTGTCATGCTCATCACTTGGTCTGGTAACCATTAGGCCAGCTCAGTGTTATATTGCTTATTCTAGTAGGTGTACACCTGGAGAGCTGCTGCCTTGCTACTTCTCTGGCTTCTGCTGTAGATGTGTGTAGCTCAGCCATTGCACAGCATAGTACAAATGGTTTGCCTTCCTTCCCTGTCCAGTTTCACTATACCTTGCAGGATACACATCAATGAGCTGGTGTGTGCATTACAGTACAGAACAGACACTGGGGAGCTGAATGCAAATCAGTTGTCCAAAGCTGACAATTTTGCAGTCTAACTCAAATGTCAGATTTTACCTTGACAGCTAAGTGACAGTTTGAGCTCTTGTAACTCCAAGATTTTGACGCGGAACATTAGGGGTCTAATCGCTGCTTTGCTGGTGGACTGCTTTATGGCCTTAGCAGAATTGCATCATCTCTCCTTCAGCATCTGAGAAATGGATGAAGTGGAACCTAAAAATTTTCTTAAAGTACTATGATCTGTGCAGGATGTGGGCTGTAAAACAGCTGAACCAAACCACCATGGTGCTTATATGTGTTCTTATCTACTCTTCAAATTTTCTGACAGAGCTAGACTAGGGAAGCAGGTATTTTGCTGTCTACAGCAATAGCACGAAGTCATTTGCCATTTTACTAATGTAGTCTGAATTTAATTGGGTGAACTGATGTAAGCAGAGTCACAAAAATAGGGAGGTTTATAGTATAAATCATATCTACATTAGAAGTATCTGGCAGTTATGCTGGAAAGCACTTTCTAAGCTACCTGCAGACACAGGAATGTTGTATATCTGCTGCTCTTCATCTTCCAAAACTGCCTGTCTGAAAGGTGTCATTGATGATTGTTACAGTTTATTGTTCTGTTACTATATTTGGGTGTGAGTTTTACTTCCCTTTTCATCCAGATAAGCAGAGCTGTTCCCTTCTAGCCTTCCTTTCACTTCTCTCTCCACTAAGATGCACAACAGGCTTCTAAGCACTGAAAGGGGTTTCAGGTGGACCTGGGGTTTGGGAAGGGCATTCCCTGCTGGACTTTTCAATGGTCCTCTTCCCTTCACAGTCCTATGAAACTATGCCACAGTAAACATTAAGTAAAATTTTAATATTGGACTATTCACTTTTTGCTTTGTGTAGTGATAACGAAGAGCAATGAAACTGGTGAAGGGGTTGGAGAACAAGTCTTACGAGAGGTGGCTGAGGAAACTATGGTTGTTTAGGCTTGAGAAGAGGAGGCTGAGGGAAGACTTTATTGCTTTATATAATTACCTGAAATGAGGTTTTAGAGAGGAGGATGCTGGCCTCTTCTCCTAGATGACAGGGTAAAGGACAAGAAGGAATGGCCTCAAGCTCCGCCAAGGGAGGTTCAGACTAGATATCAGAAGGAATTTTTTCACAGGAAGGGTCATTGGGCACTGGAACAGGCTCCCACAGGCAGATGGTTAAGTCACCATGCCTGGAGGTGTTTAAAAGATGGGTAGATGAAGTGCTCAGGGACATGGTTTAGTGGCAGATAGGAATAGTTGGACTTGATGATCCAAGAGGTCTTTTCCAACCTAGGAATTCTATGATTCTATAAAACTCAAAGATAGTTCTTCAGTATTATCTTACAGAAGAAATTTGATTTAACTTCTTTGTGAGGACATTGGGGTTTTAACTGGTTTGGGTAGTCTTGCCAGCTTGGGAAACAAAAGGAGACTAGCATATATATATCTATGCTGTACTATTTGCCCTGCTGAGAAAAATGTGTTATAGATCTACCCAGATGAACAGTGAGTGATAGCCACACTTCTAACCCTTCCCTTCTGTAAGTAATTACATTTAAAATAAAAATGCCATAGAATTTTTCTAGGTATAATTTAAAGTGCAATGACTTTCCATGAGTCTTTCTTTCTCTGTCAAGCATATTTAGAAAATACAATTTTGGTATTTTGTATTAATACTGTTAAGTTTTAATTTTAAAATGTCATTTGATTGTGGAGCACTAACTAACCCCACATTATTTGATGGCCTGAGAATACTGCTAATAGGAAAATGAGAAACACACATTAAAATATGACTGACTCATAGTAATGCTTTTCATATCTCCCCTTTCAGAATAAAAACCCAAACACAACCAAGCAAACTGAACCTAAACTGCCTACAAGTGTAGAGCATCTTCGTAAGAAACTGCTATCACACATTATTGCCTGTATACTAATATCCAACAGTGCCAGCACTTAAATGATAAAATAATAAAAACAACCCCAAAGTATTTCTGTAACCCTGCAGAAAGAACATCCAATTTTCTCTCAGTATTCAGGAACCAATGTCAATTGTAACATTAATGTATTTATGGTTAAATAATCACCTAACTGTTTTAAAATCCAAGTCCTTGACCAGCTCCATCCCAAATATGTCATCTAGACCTTACATGATCTAGAATACAGACTTCTGGAACAAATGAATTTTTACATGTTTATACTGCAATGAAAGTAGTGGTCATTTCTCTACTAACTTGGTTTTGATGGCACCATTTCACTCATCAGCTCTGACACTACATGCATATAATCTTCTGCTCTTGTTGGTGATGTCTTATCTTTTGCATCAACAGAGCTCCTTATTTTTCTTTCAATTGTAAGATATTAATTTTTAGAGACACCAATACATCTATGTAGCTGTTAACTTTTGTTCTGACAGGGAGGTGCTCTACTTTAGTCTCAGGGATCCGGATGATTTAGGTTCTGTAGGCTTCATAAAAGCAAAGTCTATGTATGAAAGGAATATACATAAGGGTCATCTTACATCTGTCAGGTGAAAAACAGCTGTCTAAAAGCACATAGCAGCTCTATGCAGCAGTTTGGGATAGGATGTTACCAAGTTGAAATTAATGGACAGGAGACAGATCAATTTTTTTATGCATAAGCAACCCAAAAGGGTAATAATGAAAGAAAAGAAAGAAGTCTACATGTTTTCCTGGCCCACGAAAGGTTTTTGACACTCAGATAATTCCCAAGGAATTAATTATAAATATCTTTTTAGCTTCTTCATGGGAAAGCAGATCATAGAATCATAGAATCATAGAATCACCAGGTTGGAAGAGACCCATCGGATCATGGAGTCCAACCATTCCCACCAATCTCTATACCATGCCCCTCAGTACCTCATCCACACATGCCTTAAACACCTCCAGGGAAGGCGAGTCAACCACCCCCTTGGCAGATGAGGTCACCTGGCCACTTTGTCTTCTTTGTCAGGTTGTTTTCATGAGCATAGGTGGCAACCTGACTAAGAGGCATTATTTGCTACAGCAAGCAACTTGGCTACATATTTTACGCTAAAGATTCTATGACCTCCCTTTTGTTTTAGAATTTCTACGTTACTTTTTATGTGCTTACATGGAGGGAACAGACTGTTTGTTGATGTCCAATACTTATCTACCACTTTTGAAATTTTTCCTTTTCTCATTCTAGCTTGTTGCCGGTCATACGTTCATACTAGATGGTGTGGAATTATAAAACTTCAGTTAATATTGCTTTTACAAAGAAAATTCAGATCCATTGGCTACATAGTGCATAAATGTACATTTGGTTTTAGCATAAGTGTTTTTAATATCAGTGGATAGTATGCTATTGAGAATTTAATTGCCATGAAAACATGATAGCCAATGGCATGGATTAAAAACTGTATTATATAACTTCCATTTATGTATAAAAGTGGAAGTCAGTTTGGAAGCTTGCATATAACTAAGGTTAAAAAGTTATATCTGATCACTGTCTCAAGTTGAGTGCCATCATGTTTTGAAGAGGTCATGTGTGACATCAGTAGTGATCTGCTTCACTCTGTGCATGTCAGAGGACATCCTGGTGAGCTTAGTAGCTGCATCTGTACAGTGAGGCTTTGCTAGCATTAGCAATTCTATTTGTAAGTTGCTACTGACTATTTAAAAAATATTTGAAATTTATTGCAGTCATCCTGGAAGCACTTCTTACAGGAACCAAACAGTCCAAAATATGCATGCCATGACCTAGAAAGCTGGAGGATTGTTGAGGGCGTTATCTTAGATTAGGATTTAAAGAAACGTACTCTACATTGACTCAGGCCAGAAATAACATACCTAGTAACCTTAACATTTAAACCATGTCCAGCTTAATTACCGAACATAATCACTATTTTTGCACTTCAGATTACTTACAACCAAAACCAGTTGCTGAGAATCCTGTATTTCTCTCATTTCCAGTTTCATCGTCTGACCAAATTTGTACACCACTTACATTCCTTGTGAATTTCACTATCAAAGTTGTCAGACTTCTAAACACTGACAGCAACATGTCACATGAACTGCTTCTGGCAACATAGAGAAATTCAAGAGCTGAGAGAAGATCCATTATGTTCTTTTATAAGTCTCAAACACAAGGGACTGAAGTATCTGCAAAAAACTAACTATGTGGTAAGGTATGCTATAGAAAATCCTTGCGTTCTCATACTCTGCTGGTTTTACCATTCGATAAGCAGTCTTTTCAAGTATAATGGTTTCAGCAATACTGTAGTTCAGAGCTAAGATAGTGGTTCACAGCCTCTGTTATAGATGGTTCCTCTTAAATATCCTTTTATGTGAAAAATTCTTTAATTCTCTCATTGTCCCCAGTGGAATATCTTGGAAAGGTCTAAGTAAATATATTCCACTATTTTGGAGCCAGCCAAGCATTTGAAATTAGTATTGTTCAGCAGCTGTCATTTTTAAAATTCCTTCTATGCTCTGTATTTTCTGCAATTAAAGTGACTCTAATTTAGACCTTTGTCTTGAGTCAAGGCATCAGTGGGGGATGAGAAACATCTATATCTGTGTAAATAATAAAAAGATGTGCATGATCCACTTGGGTTTGTTGCTATCTTAAGTAGTGTATGATATATTACAAAGCAGTCCTAATGTGACATTTGTGTATGTCATTTTACTTTTAACATGATTTAAGAATTGATTGAAAAAAACTGCTAGACTTTTAATTGAGTGTTGGCACATGCACATACAAAATCTTTGTCAGTTTCTAATGCTTAACATTTGTACCAGTACTGGCTTAAGATTCAAAAGTAAAGTCATAATAAGCATTGAGAAATATAATTACGGTCTATGTGCCAGTAGTAAGAGAATCAAGATTAATTAATAAATTGCCATTTGCAGATACATATGTTCATGGGATTCTAATCTCCAAGTTAGACACTAGATTTAATTTCTGTGTCTATGACAGTGCTCATCAGTCACTGATGTTTGAGACAGTATATTTAATGGCACTAGAGAGCTAAATTGTTTCCAGCTTGAAGAAAGAGGTGGGAAAACAAACATGCAGAGTAACCTGTTCACAGACAATTGCCTCTGACCTTGAGGAAAGTGACTGCTGTAACAGATTTCAGGAATGATGCTGAAATGCCATCAAAAAACTTTGGAGTTGTACTGATTTGGTGCAGATTCAAACTGATTAACAACTTAAAGGACATACCATCAACAAGATCTATTCAGTCTTATCAAAGTTTTCTAGTTAGTACTGTTACTTCTAATGAAAAGTATATTTCTTTAATATTGAGGTGAACACAATTTTCTGAATTTTTCCCAATGACTCTTTTCTTGAATAAGAATTAGAAAATTGATGGACAAAATTGTTCTTTACTAGACAAAATGTTGGATACAAACCAGTAGGAAAAATTATTTGATTCATCACAATTTGTGGATAAATGTTTGAAGTTTGACACCTTGTATGTTGGATCTGATGTGATTAACTTCAGGTCCTCACTATTGATAACTTGCTGTATTTTCATAATTATGCCATTTTGCAATAACTTGAGGAAGGCTCATAGAGACTTTTGTTCCAGCTCTCACAATGATATCTCCATAAGAGATTTAATCCTTCAGTTGCCTTTGTGTTTCTTTTTGGTCTCAGCCAGAAGACAAATTTAGTTTCCTTTACTTTCCAAGTTGGAATGTTCCTATTACACAAACGTTGCAGAGAAATATTGGCTGAAAGATTTACAAATTCCAATTTCATTTAGTTACACTTAATCTAGTGATACACAGTTTGGTGATATCTTTCTCCCTAATACAGTAATATAATGGATACACACACAAGAGTATTACTGCTGTTATAAACATTATGTTATTACTATAACATCTCTTTATGAATAAAATAGTTCTTAAACTTGTAAATCATGATTATACAGATGTATCTATATCCCTATAACTTTAGGGAATCTTTATTACAGAGAGTGAAACTGGTAAATGCACTTATGGGTTTTTTTAATCGAATAGAAGTGGAATATGATGGAATAAATATTTGTCTGGGTAGTTGTGTTGACTGAATGAGGAATCTCATAAGCCTTTGTTTTTGAAGGATCACAGAGTTGCATTTAAGATTGTGTATCATGTTTGTGTGAACAGTGTAACTGAAACATTTCCTATGATGACTGATTTTTAGAGTCAAGATATTACATTAAGAAACCAAGTGGAAGAACAATTGCTTCTGCTTTGTTGAATACTTACAGGAGAGCTTAATTTTAAGAACAGAAGTAATCCTCTTTATTACTTGTCATTTATACTTTAGTAGAATAATTTTAAGTTTATCCTGTGCATGAGTGTTTGTAAACCACAGTCTCTGTGTGCTATTATCTTTCTTCCAAAAGAATGAAAAACTGGAAAAATGTGGATATTGACAACAGTAAGTCCAAAATGAGAAATGAGATTCAATTTGGACCAGCATTGAAAAGTCTGAACACCTTCTTTATCAAGACTATGAATGTCTTCAAAATGTATTTACCTTTAACAGTAGCAATACATAACTACATATAAATATATTTTCATAATGACCAGAAATATATGAATAGATCTGCAGACCTCCTCCCTTCAGAGTTTTTCTTTTTAATGTGGTATCATATTTAAAATGAAATACTAAATGTATTAGGAAAACAGAGACACTGATTTCAGGGATATAAGACCGTAGACTTCAACTCAGTATTAGAAAGCACAGCATGGAAACTCAGCTGGAAGCAGTAACATAGCTTTAGTCATAAAAAAGAAAGGGATCTGACAGGGTGACCAGGAAGAAATGTAAAGAGAGAGGGAATATTTAATAAGTTCTTTTTCACCCTACCCCTATGGCAGGATTTATAACAGTTTTAGAAAATATAATGTTAAACCAGGCGGCATTAAGAAAGCAGATGAAAATAGGCTCAGTTGTGAGGGGCAAAATACTGAAGAAGAAAACATCTCTTCATCCAAACTGACATCAGAGAGACTAGAGCTGACCTTTACGGAAAAGTGGGTAAAGAAGCCTGAGGCACTGGGATAGATGGTTGTCTGCAAGTAGGTGTGGTAAATCTATAAGATATCAGAAATATCCCTGCTCTTGAAGGAGACCTTTGCTGGTAATACTATTCTGTGCGATAATTCAATTTGCAACTCCCTTCCTCACAAAATGCAAAATAAAAGCTCTGACATGTCAGGAAACAGAGAAAAACTTACAGATGCTGTATTGTATGCACCTATGGCACAAATCCCTGTACATACTGGTATTGGGTAAAGGTAGTCACCCTAATGTAAGGTAGTAGCTTCTACTTTGAATTCATAGAATCATAGAATAACCAGGTTGGAAGAGACCCACTGGATCATTGAGTCCAACCATTCCTATCAAACACTAAACCATGCCCCCCAGCTCCTCGTCCACCCGTGCCTTAACCACCTCCAGGGAAGGTGACGCAGGTGACTCGGAAGTCATTCACTGAGACAACAGGAGAGAAGACTGGAAAAAGTCTTCTGTAAGTACATGATCTTGTGGCAACATGACAAAGCTGATGTAAAGCACTAAAATCCAAATATGAAACACATTGGCTGGCATGTATTTAAGAGTATGTTATTATTCATGGTGTGTGTAAAATTCGCATTGACATGAACAAAAATTGTCTGAAATGCTCACATAGCTACCTGTTAATATGTTAAAATTGCTATTAACACATTAGGTTTTGTAATGGTAGAAATTAATGTTTTGTTTCTAGCAACTATATATATATCATTTTAAAAGTAAATGATTAAAAAATTTCTTATAAAAGGTATTGACCCTTCTGCAAAATCTTGGCTAGCATGAGAACAATTCCACCTGTCTTTATGACAGATCTGAGATCCATACCATACATTCAGTTCATTTCAGGGAAAGAGAATAATTTAAATCCAGGTCAAAAATCTAAATCTACTGTTGAATGTAACATATAGAAATGTACTTACAACTTGCATTTGAAGTATCTTCAGAACTTCTAAGGCACTGATCCAGAGCTGTAAGCCTGTTGCGTTAGAACATTTCAGCTATCTTTGCCTTGTGATATAAATCTCTGATACCTGGTCCTGAATAATCATTTACTTTAGACCCTTTACAGGGAGATTTTTCCATGGAAAACACTCCATGAGCATGTAGTCATTAGCTATCCTTACATGCTTTTATATCCTAAAGCATAGAATCATTAAATCATGTAAACTAAATGCCACATTTTGCACTGTTACTACTGTGCTTAGCCTAATGAATTTGTTGTATTATTTTCCATTAGCACTGATTTTTTGAGAACATCTACTATTTATTTTAGTAGTGACTTACTAGTCACAATAGTAATAGTAATGCTTTTATTTTTCTAGTCTGTGTTTGACTTTAAAATTCAAATTTTTGATTCTTATAACTTTTTATACTGTATTAAGTACTTTGTCATTCCTTGGAAGTATGTTTTGTAAAGTTGTGTAGAACATGATAATTGAATCATTCTTGGCCCAGTTTTTCAAGCATTTACAGTAAATTGAACCTTTCATTACCTTACACTATGGCATTATCACTGAATCTCCTAGAATTACTATGTATCTTTCTCATGCTCTTTATGTTTTCTTTCTCAATAATTTCTTGTAAATTGTGATATAAGTAATATATACGGAAATAATACTGCAACCATGTTCCTGAATGACACTCCACTTAGAGCCTCCTGGTTGAATAATATTGCAGAGGATTTCTGTGTTTGATAATCATGATCTATCATCATAGGATTTGTCATCAGATTTGGCTATCATTCTTTGAACCTGTTAAAAGATCTAAGTATTTCAGTCGTGCAGATGGATGGAACTTTGTGGCTACAGTATAGTTCAGTTAGTAGAAAAAGGTTTACTAAAACTAGTTGGTAGATGATTCTGCAGCTTATTATCTTGAACTAAATTTTTTTTTTGAAAAATAAGCAAAATAGCTCTGGACTTCATAATGTAATAGCATTTAATAGTAATTCTTTTTGGCTTGAATGGCTACCTGAGATATTCAAAGATAAGTGATCTGGAATATAATTTATCTGCATTAGAAAAACTAAACCAAACAAAATACAGACAGGTGGAGATAGTGGGATGGATACCCATTGCTTCTACCATTGTTTCTAATAAAGCAATATTAAGCAAGGAAGCGCGATCTTTACACTGCACAGAATATCATGATCTATATTAAATATAAATTCAGAGAGCTAAAATTAGCTTTAAGCCCTTTTCAGAAAAACACCTTATTCTCTGATCCCTGACAGACTCTTGATAAAATACATGTATATCATGCTAAATATTCAGTTTAACCTTTTCAATATTCTTTATTATTCAAGAGAAAAAGATTCCTAGCATGATGGTATATGTTAGAAACTGGTATGGAAGCTATATACATTTAAAAATTGGCAAACTCATCATTAGGGTTTTTTTAACCTTAGCTTTGAAAAATCTTTCAATCAGAGCTTGAAACAATAACCTTGTAATATCTCCTACTGTGAATATTCTCTTTAAAACTTTTTTATTATGCTTGTCCCCTTCGATATACAGGGATTAATCCTAATTGCAGTTTTCTTTGAAAGCAAGAAGGGAAAAAAATACTCAACCTACAAACTTATCTTTTGGAACTTGCTCAGTTCGGACACCTTTGCTAGTCATAGCTTTGGATCGTCACTATATTTCTTCATGCTGAAGGTATATCTAGAAAAATGAATATGTGCTGAATATTTTCCTGTGCTTAGTATAGGCTATGATTTTCTGAAAAAGGATTGTTTTCATTTTGATCACTTTGACTGAGGTTGTCACAGCCATGATTGCTGTGGAAAAGGGGAGAAGTGGTGAAACAGCTCTTAATCTCATACCTTCTCTCCAGTCTAAGCAAGATTTTGGTGAAAAGGCAGAAAGAAGGAGTTTAGGGACGTACCTTTGCTGAGTGCTTCTTGACAATTACATTATCAATTTGTGTATAAGCATCTGAAGAAACCAATAGCACAATGTTATGAAATACCAATTAGATCTATTTTGCAGCGGGGAGATAACAAAATGGAGGGGTAAAATGAGAGCCCCAAAGTTCCTCCTGCTAGAATGTTTTTATTGTGATATTAAAGCAGGGTGCAGATGTTGCTCCCAGGAAAGAGGTCTGCTCTGGCTAAGCCTCATTAGACCAGAGAACAGGGCACTGCTATGGGGTAGCGCAACCAGTCTCTGTTACCAGGATGGTCACTGAACTTTGTGCATTATCAAGAAAGATGGATCATAACTGCTGCATCAGCAATCATGGTGAAATTGTGTAAGCAAGAGATTTTTACTCCAATGAGGAGTAATTGATGTTTGACTAAAGTCACTTAAGCTCCACTTGAAACTATAGAAACCTTATAAAAATTAAACACAAAGTGGGAAGTTTGGAGAAGATTTCATCAAACCTTTCTGCGATCAGCTGATGGGTTGCAACCAATTTTTGCCCTGCCACAGGGATGCCTATTGGGCAGGGATTCTGTGTTATGTGCCCTGTATACTAACATCCTGCTACATGATAATGGCTATCTATACTTAGAGTTTAGCTGTGTATTACTTGTCTATGCTTGAGTTTTTAACGGTGTACTGCTTAAGGTGTGTTTTTGGAAACAGTATTGATCACCAGCTGCTCTGAAATCCCTGATTTGTCATGAGTTTATATAATAAAATTCATTTGTATGCACAAGCAAGTTTCCAGAAAATTTAATCATTTACATTAGGGATTTGTCCTGGTTACAGTGTCAACAGGGCCTGGCAGACTAGGCAAATTGTATTTGTCCTGGTGACTCTGTTGAAGTGATCCTGACATACTGGGAAATTTGTATTTGTTTCAGTGACAATACTGAAGGCAAAATGTATTTGCCCTGGTGATGCAGCCAATGTGGTACAGGCAGACTGGTCAAATTATCTCCCAAAGACCTTTGCTCTGACATAAAACATGACACTTGTTTAAACCCTTGTATCACGCTGTCTGTGTCAGCATATTTTGTCCTGGGTTTTGCATTATCTATCTGGTCTGTCTGGCTGAAATGAAGTTAATTTTCCTCATAGCAGCCCGTATAGTGCTATGCTTTACGTTTGTAGATAGAAAAATGTTAATAAATCACCAGTGTTCTGTCTCCTGCTGAGAAGTTACTGCACAGCATCAAGACTTTCTTTCAAAACCCTTTCCACACAAAGGGCAGTAGGCTGGGAGTGGGCAAGAGACTGGGAGGGGGACGCAGCCAGCACAACTGACCCAAACTGACCAAAGGTATATTTCAT
The DNA here is from genome assembly GCA_013389865.1 of Piaya cayana. NCBI lineage: Eukaryota > Metazoa > Chordata > Aves > Cuculiformes > Coccyzidae > Piaya > Piaya cayana. The sequence goes on from WAAB01025264.1 coordinate 26,634, forward strand.
ACCGCATGATGTTGTACTCAGTAGTAAAAGCTGAGGGAAAGGAAGAGGATGGAGGTCCATTGTTGGTCATGGCTTTTGTCTTCCCAAGCAAATGTACACGATATGCACAGTACACGTACTGTACTGTTTTCCTGGAAATTGCTGGATATCTGCCTGCTCATGGGAAGTAGTGAATAAAATCCTCTTTTTACTTTGCTTCTGTGTGCAGCTTTTGGTTCTCTTATTAAACTTCCTTTATCTCAACACAAGCTTTTCCATCTATTTTCTGCCTCTGTGCTGTTGACTAGGGGGAGTTAGAGTGTCTGGGTCTGGCAGCCAGCCAATGTCAACCCTTTACATAATCTTTAAACTTACACTTTTCAAATCAGCAGGCAAGAACAGATTCACTTCTTACACTTCACTGAATTCTGAATATTTCTGTAATGTAAATGATACAACCTTATAGTATTATTTCTCTTCTATAGTATATCAAACACAACATTAGGTCTTATCAACATACAAATGCTTCAAATTCTGATTATGCAAGTGGATTTTTGTCAAATCATGGTTCTGTGAGTATGTTTTCCATCTACTCTTTCAGCCTCAGTTTATTAAATCAGTCTAGCTTTACACAAGTTGTGTACACTGTTAAATGCAGTATTGTATTTTACTCTTCCCTGAGATTTTTTGATTTAATAATGAATCTTCCAAAAACTTCTAAATTAAGAAATATAGTACATATATATCTAAAATCGAAACAATTAGATGTGTTCCTCTAAGTTTGTGTTTGTTTGTGCCATTAATACAGCCCATTTTCTCCTTCATGATTAGGTTCATAAGGTCACAAAAATGTTACAAATTTTCTTGCTAATGAATCCTGTTTTCCATTACACCTCTACTGCAATATTTCTGCCTTGAATATTGGCAAACAATAAAGGAAGAGCTGATGTCTTAATTCAAGGTCTACAATGGAAAAAGGAAATGAGTGAAAAAGCTGAATGTATTTAATCCAAGTACAGAACTGCCAAGTAAGAGAATGCTTACACTAAAACAAATAATATGATATGTTCTTGAAGTCATTTGTGGGTGGGCTGTTAATTTTGCTCTCTTATGTTGCAATTATATCCTGCTGTGTGCAAGAAAGTTAGCCAACTCTCAACATCCCTCAAACAAAATCAGCATGTTGCCATCTCTACCAAGATGTCATTGGCAGCTCAAATTCCTGCATGGCACTTGGATGTCTTCTGTTTCATCTGCTTCTGC